>BSBM01000786.1:1415000-2015000 GCA_027924585.1 Larix kaempferi | reverse complement strand
TTGAAAAATACATTGCAATTGCAATTTGAAAAATGACCAGAAATTACAATTTTGAAAGATACATTGCAATTGTAATTTGAAATTGTTTTGACAGGATATTAAAAAGGGTGTTAAAATTGTTCTAATAATAACCAAAGGTCCAATGTCTGACAAGCAACTGCAAACCCTATCATTAAACGATGTATTCTTAAAGGAGGTCGCTATTCTCCATAGGTAGGAAGTATACCTTCAACAACATGAAAGTGACGTAGCGGGCCAGCCATTGTGTGAAGATTGGAAGCTGGAACAAATAAATTCACTGATATGACATCCCCAATATGCAGCAGTTACTGTCAATATTGAGCGCATTATGTTCCACAAGGACATACATATGGACATTGAATATGTACTAGTGTAGACTTTGTGTATGCGGCTTCTAAGGCATTATTAAAAAACCTTATCATTCCCCTTGCATACTTCTCATATATGTATTGATTATTTCACTAGCCGATCTTTGTTTTTTTAACTGTCATGATAGTTATGTGAATATTCAACATGTAACTATTTGAATTCTTTCTTTATTTCTTAAAGATGGAGATTATCTGTAATATTTCATTACTGCCCAAACTGCTGTAAAAATATCAGAGCTGTTACACCGTTCAATCTTTATGAAAATAAAGACTGCTTTAAAAATATCTGAGCTGTTACACCGTTCGATCTTTATGAAAATAAAGATAAACTTAAACGATGAATATATCCGGAGTTATCCTGATTCTATTGCAGTGTAATATATAATATCGATTCTTTGGCAATGTAATATATAATATTGAAATTTACGGAATGGGTTTTTTTTAATTTTCTCCTCCATTTAGCCAATATAGTCAGTGTCACGGTTATTTTAGTACAACTGGAGATTTATTTTTCTCTGATTAATTACGGGAAGGGCGAGTTAAGAAAAGATTTATAATAAAAAATGTCTATAGTGTCAAAATATAGATCATCACGATGGACTCTTTTAGTGTATATAAAAGAAATAAATTGTTCTACTTGCTTTGGTCATGATTATCATTTTTATGCAAACCTAAAAATCAATAAACAGCTTATCCATGGGACACCAAGTAGATCTTAGGAGATGATATCCTTGGAATGCAACAATTTTGGCAACTTGTCCATCTTTATGACTGTGTAACAATTTAATTTCATACTTAAACGCAATGTAAACATAATAAGAATTTAATTATGTTTACATTTTTAATATCTTGGTAACCTTGATATATTTAATTCAGATCTCTGAGTGTTAAGGGAAGAGTCTGGACGGCTTTTCTCTGTTGCAAAATGGCATGACAAAAGTGCCTTATTAAATCCATAAGCACAAGGTACAGAGATGAAAGCAGCCAACAAACTCACCAGAGATAATAACCATATAGAGCATTTGCATATCTATTCAACTATCTATATTTCCAATCGCATATTCATAGCAAATGTTAGATTTTTTTGTCTTTAAGTAGCAGATTTCAGAAAATTTGTAGCACATTGTTTTTCATGTATGCATAGTCCATGTTTAAATCCATGAAATGGAAGAAGAGTTTATTGCCTATTGCCTCAGTAACACAAGATGAAAAATGTGTTTAACTAAACTGACGAACACAATTTCCACCAATGAAAGCAATTAGCAAAGTCATTGGAAAGGACAATTGTATAGAGTAGTTGCAAACCTACAACACTGCCTACAATTCCAACCACATATTCATAGCAGATTTGAGATTCTTTATTTTTTGTTTCTTGGTTAACGAACAAAACGGAGAACAATGTCATTGCATGAAAGAGGACATCAGATTGTAGAATTTAGAAACATGTCCCTTAAACAAGCAAAGTTACTTACAGTAGGTTTCTTATTTAAGTTTTGAAACGAGCCGCAAATTCTCATCACAAAAGCCTGAATTTCTTTTAGAACAAAAGCTTTCGGAATATTATAATCTAAATGAACAGCAGGAATGCATAAATATTTGCTTGAGGAGATTATATCGACATAAATCCCCATGAAAACTTGAATAAATTATTCTTTAATTAGAGGAGAGTATATTTATTACTTATTAAAAATCACCCTTTGTTGGCCAAAAAAATGGATCTCCTTTCCCAAGTACATAGCGTCACATGTTTGGTTAGCCATAAACAAACTCTTTCTCAAGTACATAGCCTCACATGTTTGGTTAGCCATAAACAAACTCTTCTGTCTTCAATAGCTTCTAGCACTCCCCCAAAGATTAACCATCATTTCTTAAAAATCACCCTTTGTTAGCCAGAAAATGGATCTCCTTCCTCAAGTATATAAACTCACAAATTTGGTTAGCCACAAACAAGCACTCCCTCTGGCATTGATAGTTTATAGCACTCCTTTGGAGATTAACCAAGTATGCAAAGGTCAAACCTTTAATAATGGAAAAATGGAAATTGAGATTGGGGGATGAAGATTTTATGTTCTCCATCATCATTGTCATATGTTATTCTCCAATGGAGCTTCAATGGGAGTCTATGGGTGGCATGCATGAGTGTTGAGGGATCATTTATGTCCTTGATGGACAACAAGAAAAACAATCTCTAACGAAGTAGAACCCCTTGAAGCCTTCCAAGGAATCAAACTCTAAGGAGACAATACCTCCTAGGTGGTTCCCAATATTGGAGATTCTCACATTATCCTCTCAACCCTTCTAAATGGATCACAATCTTCCTCATATTACAACGATAGGACCCTCCAAATAATAAAACCCTTTCTCCAAAGATTCAACAAAGTACGCCTCTTTCATGTAAGCGACATCTAAGTAGAGAAGAAAAGTGTAATGGCTAATGTAAGGGCCAACATAAGAAAAAGCAAGATCATCTTTCAGCACATAGAAAGATTACAAAAAACTAACAATCATATCCCATGATATGATTGTAAAAAACTAACAATCATATGCACTCTTTGCATTTAACACTCCTTTGTTGGATGGAGATGATTAAAAATCGATATGTATGGATATGTACTCTTGACATTCATCCTTCCTCTCTAACATTAATGAAGATGTACTCTTGACATTCATCCTTCCTCTCTAACATCAAAAGATAATACCCCCTTCTCCCTTCTGTGGCTCCATCTCCATTACACCATCTCCCCTCCCCTCCCCAAACACAGCTAGAAAACTGCTTGGGAAATAGAACCTTCGAGACTTCCCCTCCCCTCCCCAAACACAGCTAGAAAACTGCTTGGGAAATAGAACCTTCGAGACTTCCCCTCCCCTCCCCCAAACGCAGCTAGAAAACTGCTTGGGAAAATGGAAGAGAAGAGGTGAGCCTACAAAGCTGGAGCAAGATGGACAATTGCAAGCAACTGACCATCCTAAAAAGGAAAACAAGGCCTCCTGGAACACTTATGCGGAACTGGAGCAGTCGATTGCAGCCCTCTCAAGCCTGGGATCCTCCAGTACGTGCTTTCTGCATTTTACTAACTGAATAAGCTAGAGCATCCATTTCCATATGTATTCCACAACGCAAGCACAGCAGAAAAACTCAATAACCGTGTGAGAAAATACGCCGTTGCCGGGGATCGAACCCAGTTCACCCGCACATCATCTATTTCAACATTTCAAACTGTATTGCACCAGCCGGGAATCGAACCCGCACATCATCTATTTCAACATTTCAAACTGTATTGCACCAGCCGGGAATCGAACCCGGGTCTGTAGAGTGGCAGGGTACTATTCTACCACTAGACCACCGGTACCGGTACTTTTATGAAAACTAGATTTCCCGGTGTTTTCATGAACACCAAAGTTTCCCTTTATTCCCTTACTTTATTCAACATTTTCTTTGAGCCTTTCCCTTTACGTCCCTGCGTAGCCAAAGTTTTGTTTTTTCCATAGAATTTTAAAGTTTAAGAAATATAAAAACCCTCGAAACTATTAACATGGCAACCTTGTAGAAGTTAACACAAGTTTGAGAATGTGAATCGTATCACTCCTCAAATTGTAATTTTTTTCCATAAAATTTCATTAGTTTGGTTTTTTTTTAAATAATTAAACTTATTATATAAAATAGTAAATTTTAATACAATTACTTACCAAACTCATCAATATTATTTATTAATAAATTATAATTGATTCATCATTATTATTTACAAAAACAACATCAAAACTTAAATAAACTATGGCTATGATTGTAAATATGTCCATACAAATATAAGAAATATTTTACAAGATAAATTATTTTATATATAATTAATTCAAGATTAATAAAAAAGCTATATGCAAATAGAGTAAAACTTTTTATTTGGAAATATATGTTCCATGGCATCCATCTTAATATTTGGTAGTCTTAACATGATCTTGTCATTTATAGTTTTGTTCACTAGTTAATAAAAATTATTAGTGAGAAGAAATATGTCAACTAAATGCTTTTCATTAACATAAGCAAGAGAAAACTTCTCTAATTTGAATCTTTAATAAACATAAATGTCTAATTATGCTACAAAAGTTATCATTTAGCTAAGAAACCATGAATGAGGGATATTTATGCCACCAAAGTTGCCTAGAACATACATATGTCTCTAATGGTTTTCACAAGCACAAGCACTCATGAGCATGTCAATGGAGAGACTTGCGCCCTAGTGGGGGAAATGCAATACCCTATTTTTACTAATCCAACAAGCCACCATTGATAATGCTAAGAAAATTGATTAGAGATATGTTGAGCATTCTTCTTTTCACATAGAGTTAATGTTTATAAAGGGATGTGGAATATGACACTTATATCAAGAAATCTAGGCAAGAAAACATTTCTTTAGTCTCTAATTCATCCTCCCCCCATGTTAACATTGTGGCTTGGCCACTAGGAACTCACACTTTCAAGAGTGGAAATCATTTGATTTATTGATATCACTTATATGAGAAACAAATGTTTTGAGAATCAAATTTTCAAATTGTTTCAATGATAAGATATGTTAGAGAGGTCATGAAACAATGCCAACAAAAATTCATTTCATTAAGATTGCAACATAGATACTTCACCAAGAATTTAAGGAAATCACCTCACAACTTTATCCTTAAACTTATAATGTGACATGTTTTAACATTGCAATGGTCTTTTTGAGTTGGGGCACAATGTTGTTAATAGAAGATCTCAATTGTTACCCCTACACAAAAATAATTACTTGCACTCATGAATAGATGTTTTCCTTATTGATTTCTCAATTCTAGGGTATGAAAATTTGGCATTTTCCCTTAGTCCTAATTTCCTTATCCTCTAGTAGGTTGATATAGAATTAAATTCTTTGTTTTCTTTTGTTTTGAAACAAGTTTCTATTTTGTTGTGATTTTCATAATTCTATTGACCCCTTCCTTTAAATAGAGACAAGAAGGTGTAAGTTAACTTGATGGTGTGATCGAGGCATGTTGGCCCCTTCATTTGTGGGTTAAGGATGTGGTGGTGTGTCATCAATAGAGTGGCTCTAGGTCCATAGAGAGCACTACAACATAAGACACTTATTTTTAGGATTCCAATATTGGTCTGCAAGGTGTATAAATAAAAGGCAATTGGAGTGGATGATGGAAGACATTGAGGATGTGATTCCTCAACCCAAGGAGAAGAAATGGTTGAATGATCTAGATTATTTAGAGAACGAAATCAAGGAAGCAATATAAAATGGAAAGACATACACAAATATTTTGCAGAGAGAACAGTAGTACAATAAAACCTAAATTCTATTAATGAATGGATTGGATGAAGCATATATTGTAAACTAAAAATCAATACAAACTAACTCGAATTGTGATAGTTAATCTTTGAAGACTCACAAGAGATGCGTTGGATACACTCATTCACAATAGTTGGTTACAACGAGACCGATAAGGGCCTATTATCATAAGCATAAAGAGGAAAAAACCCTAAACATACAAAAACCTAACCCTAGGAGATGAATCATCCAAAAGGTTTATGGGCCTCGAGGTGGCTAATTAATATGTCAACTTTCCTGGGGCACAAATTTTGCATACAATCTCTATTTATGGCGCACAGTAGCTTGTTGGAAATAAATAACTAAGAATTACAACTTGTGATTAGGGATAGGGAGTGTTGTGGAAACCCTTGACCCCCTGATTGGCCAAAAAACATCATTTAGGGCCTCAAAAAGACCTCGTAAATTTGGAATCCAAAAAACAATAGAAAATCTCCATGAAGATGGTGAACCATTATAAATCTGTAGAACAAGTGGTTGGCCACTAGTATCCACTTGGATCAATTCTCCTCCCTTAGGGGGAAACGCTCCCCTTTGCGTCAAGTTCCTCCATCAAATGAGGAAACTTTTGTTGAATTTCACTCCTAGTGAGCAACTTTTCCTAGTGAAGAAGTTGCCCTACTTTAACGACCCAATACAATTTGATTCTATGTTGGCAAGTTCCCTTCATCTCAGTGTCCATGATTTGGTTAATAGTCGACTACTCAATGCATTCAGGATCGAGTTTTGTAAGGGACAAGTGCTCAATTACCTTTGAGGTGTCCATGAGAGGTGGAAAATGTCAAAACCCAAAAATTTCCGAAAAAATTTAAAATTTTTAAGATAGCAATAAATGTTATTAAATGCATTCCTTGATCTGTTTGATTTAGTTAAGGGATCACAACTATGTCTGAATAACTTGTCATTGTACTTAAATTTTTAATGTGAGTCTTATTTATCGTTACTGATGGTTTTTCTGTTTTCAACCACAAGGGGGAGTTGTCATCGCAAACTGGGCTTACTTAGCTTCCGAGCTAATGCATCCAATTGTCTTTCATTTACAGGTATACAGGTAAAGTACGGGTCACCGCAATTAATTTTTAAAGCATTATAATTCCTTTAATTGTACCAAAATGTCCACTAAAAGTCTAAACATGCGAGACAGGTTGTCACGTGTAAAAAGGTAGAAGTTTCATTCCTGTAATATTCATACATTCTTACTGTTAGAGAGTTGACAATTTTGCATGAGAATATGATAGATATTGTTCTTTATCAGACTGTCTTAATTACCAGCATGGAGTACTGTTCTTTGATATTATTATTGTGTTGCAATAATATCTCTTATCTAGCATCATGTAATGTCACGGGAATATGGAAATCAAACCATTTTGCTTATCTGTTGTTACTGTGTGATTTATGATTACACTTACAAGGATCTAGAAATTTGCAATGTATAAATAACTTATTACTTGCACTGTATAATATTCTGTCAGTTCATATCTTCTTATGATATTCCTTTAGGGTTTGCTTTGATTGCACCACTATCTCTATTTCTAGAAATAATAATAAACAAGGCTGTGAGCTATTTCAAATGACAAGGGTATAGTAGAATCGTAAGTCATAGTACTTGTCTTCATCTTAATATTTTGTAGATTTATAGATTTTGATGTACCCCTTGCCGATTCTCATGAGGCTAGGGTTAAGACGTAAATAGTGTTATACTGTTCTATGCTATTTCGACTTACATTACCTACCTACCCAAGATAACATTTATAATGTCGATCCCTCCCTCTATGTCTAGAATAATACATGACTGAGTTTTGATCAATTCCCATGTTGCATGAATTGCTGAGTCAAGGTTTAATCTACACAAAAATAGAGACTCAAAGATATTACCCTAATGTCTTGATTATTAAAGGATGACCTAGGAACTATGTCAATTAAATCTTTTAATGACTCCAAGCAAAATAAATTTATTACTCATGCTTTAATATTTTGTTGGCAAAACATTGGGTAATCCATCGGAATCTTTGATATGATTGACATACGCATGATTGAAATGTTTGCATGGTAGGTATTGTTATATACTATGCGGATTCTATAGCATTGTTATCATTACGTAAATAATAGAAAGCCCAAGTGTGGCATCACGACTCTAAAGAAACGATACTCATGCTATGATTGTAGTTCATCCCACTGCAATTTTAATTGAACGTAGAAAATGATTGGAGTCACACTAGAAACTATGGAACTTTGACCCACAGCATGCAAAGATTAAAAGGCTACGTGGTAATTCCTATGCCAAGGGTTGAAGGTATCTAAGTGTTGTCTCAACCCTAAACTCGACATTTTTCCTTTGCCTTCGGGCTTTGTCCTTCTGTGGAAACCCTCCTGTCTAAACCCGAACCTTACCAGAATGTAAACAGCACAGCTGCTCGGCAACTCGAATCCTTCGTGCTTGCTCACTTCATGGCCAGGGAGTTATTATGTGTTGTTATTAGCGACTGTAGTTGGGTTAAGATCCTGGAGTTTACCCTTTTATTATCCAGACTCAACCTTGTCTCGGCGTTACCATCACTCTTGGCTTAGTCCTGTTGAACCCTCCCTGGTGGTGGCTACCTTTATTCCTACCAACTCGTGGTACTTGTTAACGAGGCAGGGGTTTATACTTACCAGGTTCACGAGTATCATGCTAGCTAAGCGTTACAGCTGCCTTTCGAAGTGGTAAGTTACAGATCTTCCTTTTAATTGCTACGGTTTAAGATTTGATATTTTTTTTTTGTAGATGCGTTTATAACTGGTACCCATAATGTAATGTAGGGCCTGACTATTCGCGAAGATATACTGGACACTTACCTCGTCGGTTGGCTTATTCCGGTAAGCCTGGTCGTTTGCCATGGCATTCCTCCTTGCTGGTTATTAGGGTAGTTAGGGTTTGGCTGGAATCAAGTTGTGTAAGGAACATGGCAGCCTGGTTAAAACTTTGTATTGTGTTATTAAATAAAAGGTTATGGGTTTAGCCCGCATTGTGAGATGAATGTTTAAAACTTTGATTTAATTTGTATTATTGGTTTTGCTTTCGTGTCAAGAATCCTGTAGGTATAATACTGTGTAAAAATAATAAGGAAAAATAAATAGACTCTGGGTCATCCTGTAGATGAATATCACAGGCTTGTAGTTCTATTATAGGGCTTTAAATGGGTAACTTTGTAGTTAAAGACTTATGAAATCGTATTTTGAACCTTTGGTTGTTTTAATACCTGCATAGATAGAATTTTCGTTTTAAATCTCTTGTGTTGTGAAATGAGCTACGGCCGTGGATGAATTCGTTGAAATACTTAATGTTTTTAAATACCTGTGAAGTCTGGAATACTAAAGTTTAAACCGGAAGCGTAGTAGTGATTTGTTTATAAGCCGGTTCTGTTAATACGATTTTGATTCTGTGGTGAAAATAAAATAATAAAAAGAAATAAGGTTTAGAGAAAAGAAACGCTGTTTTGTTTAGACTGGACACTGAGCTAGCCAATATTCTGATACTTCCTTTGTCAACACAATATCTAGTTTATTTAATGTTAATAAATCCTGCGCGATGGCTTTTCGGTTAGGGTTCTACCCATTTCTTAGTTTGTCCTTTCATTGTAAAACTGAAGTGGTATAGTTGGGTTCGAGCACTACTGTCATGAATTGTTTCGTTGTTTAATTTCTTTGTTATGAATATATCTCTGTTGAAGTAAAAAGGGTTTAGAGGAGGTTAATTCTACACTGCTTACGCTCGAAACTGAGTCAAAGTTATACTGTTCAAGTTTCAATACCTGTAATGTTTGGCATGTTGATTCGATCCAAACAACAGTGATGGTTTTGTTTAAATGCTGGTTCTGTAGTTACGATTTTTATGGAGATGTTTATTCTACTGTAAGAATATGCTGCTGTTGAAGGAATGGTAACTAGGTTAATTCTTTATTGATGAATTTGTATTGTAGAACTAGGGTGATAGGATTCATCCTCTGTCACGATATCGTTTAGTTACTAACTCGGTTAAACATATTACTATTCTGTGGGTAATATGGAGGCTGCGGAAAATAAAACTAAATAAGTTAAGCTCGACATCGAGCTAGATATGGTTCTCTTGATTCCAAGTTCCTAAAACAATAACTAATTATTTGTCTGTTAATAAAAATCTGTATGATATAGTTCTGGTAAGGTTCACTGCATAATTGTTTTGTTGAAAGATAAAGAATGGTTAATCTTTAACTAGGGTTTTGTGTTTGATTTAAATAATGGATTTAAAACTGATCCATTTTGACTAGGGTTTACACCCTGACATACGTACCCTAACTGTAACTGCAAATGTCCTGCAAAGATAATTATAATACTAACGATACAGTAATACATCTGGTTATATTTATTCCTGTTCCTATGATTTGTTTAACAAGTTATGTTCCAGGAAAATTATTTACTGTATGCAAAAAAAACACTACTTATCTATTTAACTTATTACAATTAAACTAGGCTAACAAAATTTACAATAATAAAGTAGATAAAAAGATTACAAAAATTAACTATTGCTTATAGTATTACTACTGTATAGCATGCATTGTAAATACTTTATCCGCAAGATAATAATATGAAGGAATGCTGAAACACAGTAATTCTTATTAAATCTACTACTGATATTCAGGGATTGCAACTTATAATGAATTAAATACTTCTCAGACATAATGAAGATAAACATAACCTACAATCATTTTTAATTAATAAACAAACAGTAATAGGTGACAGAACCTGTTCAAACTAAGGACAACAACAGCAATGGGAGGCTATTCCTCCCTACCAATTCCTGGAGAGTGCCCAGATAGCACTTCTCAGCACCCCCGAGCTTGCTCTGGTCTCCTTGGCTGGAACTAGGTGCAGCAAAACAATTCACTCAGCCAAAACAGCTAAACTGGAACCAAGTTACTGCAACATCCCATCTCAAAACACTCCCTTACTGTATTTTCCCTCTTCCTCAATGGGATTCCTGAATAGCATTCACTTGAATGTATTCTCCCTCCAGAACTATATTGAACCCCCAGCTCAGTTCATTGAGTACTATTTAAAAGATTGCCTAGGTCTTTGTTGGGTTAACTGTCATTAATGAGCCACCTGCTCAGATTCCACTTTCTTGGGGAATCATGACCCCAAAATATAGGGAAGTTGCCACCTGCAACTTAGGAAGTGTTTGAGGATGCTGCCACTTGTCTTTTGCCTTTCCACCTAGTTCCATCCACCAGTTAGACCAGTAACCTCTTTTAACAGCTCTCCCATGCTGTTGTCTCCATAATTTATTTATTAATAATAAAATATTCAGAATTACATTCCATTTCTAGTGACTCTGCTGAGTCATCAATTTCTACTAAGCATTAAATTTGACATAATGTCTTAGAAATATGATAAAATAATTACATTATTTTCACAAAATTGGGGTATGTGACATACACACCCCCTTAAAATGTAACATCGTCCTCGATGTTACTTATTCCTCATCCTCAGCCACCTGCTTGAATAGATTTGGGTATGCTTCCCGCATCTTACTTTCCTGTTCCCAGGTAGCTTCTTCAGGACTAAGGTGCTTCCATTGCACCTTTAGCTATCCAATGGTGCGGTTCTGCAGAGTAATTTCCCTCCTCCCGAGGATACAATCCGGTTCCACCAGAACTTCCCCTTCTGGTTCTACCTGTACAATGTTCTAGTCAATAACATGAGTAGCATCATGAACATACTTTTTCAGAACAGAAATATGAAAAACATTGTGTACTTTTAAATTAGGTGGTAAGGCTAGCTGATAAGCAACTTGACCGATTCTAGATAAAATTTCAAACGGACCACAGTAACGTGGCGCTAATTTTGCACAAATTCCCAGTCTTAGGGAGCTCTTCTTTGGCCTTACCTTGATGAACACATGTTCACCTACCTGGAACTCTTTAGGAGTTCTTTTCAAATCTGCTTGACTCTTTTGCCGATCCTGGGCAATCTTCAAATTTTCCTGCACTTGTTTCACAATCTGTTCCATCTCTTTTAATAAATCAGGACCTTACACTAATCTATCTACTGGATTACTCCAAGAGATAGGAGTGTTACATCTACGTCCATACAGAACTTCAAAAGGACTGAACTTAGCTAACGATTGATAGCTGTTATTGTATGCAAATTCTGCTAAATGTAAATAATCCTCCCACTTACCTGGTTGATCTTTAACATACATTCTTAGCAGATCTTCCAATACCTGATTAACTCTTTCAGTTTGTCCGTCCGTCTGAGGATGGAAGGAAGTGCTGAAATTCAGTGTGGTGTTTAATCCTTTAAACAAGGATTTCCAAAAATTCCCTGTGAATTTAGGATCCCTGTCTGAAATAATAACTTTTCGAACACCATGTAACCGAAAAATCTGTTTCAGAAAAATATCAGCTATGTTTGTAGCCTTGTAAGTGGTTTTAACAGGAATAAAGTGTGCTGATTTACTTAATTTATCTACTACCACCATAATTGAATCATTCTGATGCTGATTTTTGGGTAATCCCGTAATGAAATCTAAGCTGATTATTTCCCATTTCCAGTTGGGAATAGGTAAAGGTTGCAGCAACCAAGCTGGATGTTGGTGTTCTGTTTTCACTTGTTGGCAGTCCAAACATCTAGCTATATACTCAGCTATTTCAGATTTCATATTAGGCCAGAAATATTCTTTTCTCAACATGGTGACAGTCTTCTGGTAGCCTGGATGCCCTGAGTAAGGGGTTTTATGAACTTCGTCCAGAATTAACAGTTTAACTTTAGGTACATTTGGAACATACAGCCTGTCCTTAAACAATAAAAATCCCTCTTTGTTTAGGCTATAACCCTTTATTAAACTTCCTGTAGGTTCATCTTTAGCTGTAACTTGTAACTTTTGATAAATTTCATCTGATTTTATCCCTTCAGCCAACTGTTCATTCAAATCAGAGGTATAAGTGCTACTAGCTGATACAAAATTCAGCCTTGCATTTTTGCTCAAAGCATCAGCCACCTTATTTTCCTTTCCTTTTATGTGCTGAATTTCGAAATCATATTCACTTAAGAAGGCCAACCACCTGGCTTGTCTTGCATTTAAATTAGGCTGATCTAAAAGGTATTTCAGACCCTTATTATCAGTCATTAAAGTAAATTTTCTGCCTATTAAGTGGTGTCGCCACATCTTTAAGGCATGAATAACAGCAGCTAATTCCAAATCATAAGTGGCATAGTTCTTTTCGTGAATCTTCAGCTTCCTGGACTCATAGGCAATGACATACCCATCTTCAGTCAACACTCCGCCAAGACCATCATTACAAGCGTCGGTGCAAACTACAAAATCCTTATTAGGGTCCGCTATTCTCAGAATAGGCGCAGTTGTTAATAAGGTCTTTAGTTTCCTAAAGCTTTCATCACACTTCATGTTCCAATCGAACTTCTTGCCTTTCTTTTGCAAGGAAGTGATTGGGTTGGCTATTTTTGAAAAGCCTTCAATGAATCTCTGGTAGTAACCGGTAATTCCCATGAAGGACCTAACATCTATTACGTCTTTTGGTACTGGCCAATCTTCAATTGCCCGGATCTTTTCAGGATCAACTGAAATCCCTTCCTTTGTGACTACATGTCCTAAGTACTGGATTTCATCTTTGAAGAAGTCACACTTACTGAACTTCGCAAAGAGCTGCTGCTCTCGTAGTTCTTGTAAGACTATCCGTAAATGTTCTTTATGCTCCTCTTCATTCTTAGAATAAACTAAAATGTCATCGATGAATACGACAACAAATTTATCTAAGTACTTATGCATTATGTTATTCATTAGGCACATAAAGACGGATGGGGCATTAGTAAGCCCGAATGGCATTACGACAAATTCGTAATGTCCATATCTCGTTCTGAAAGCTGTCTTAAATATATCCTCCTCTTTAATCCTCACTTGATGATAACCCGATCTCAGGTATATCTTAGAGAACACCGTAGCTCCACGTAGCTGATCAAACAAATCATCTATGCGAGGTAACGGATATCTGTTTTTAATCATCATCTTGTTCAGTTGACGGTAATCTATGCAAAGTCGCATAGTTCCGTCCTTCGTTTTAACAAAGATTACTGGTGCTCCCCAAGGGGACACACTGGGTCGAATGTAATTCTTATCTATTGACTCCTTTAACTGAGTTTTTAATTCATTGAGCTCCAAAATATTCATACGATATGGAGCTTTTGAACTGGGTACAACACCTGGTACAAGTTCAATTGTAAAGTCCAGTTCTCTTTTGGGAGGTAATCCTGGGATTTCCTCCGGGAAAACATCAATAAATTCATTTTCTACAGGGATATCCTCTACTGTTATCTTGCTGCTTTCAGACTTATCTGTCTCTTCTGTAATAGTTACAGCATAGGCTTTGCACCCTTTTCTGACTCCCCTTTTAAGTTGTAAAGCAAAAATCTGCCTGACTACTGTTTTCCTAGGAATACCCCTAACAGTTACAGGCTGTCCATTATTGTTTATACACCTAAAAGTTTTGTCAAAACAGTTTAAAACTACTTTATGCTATTCTAACCAGTCCATACCAATAAGCATGTCATACGAGCCAAGTGGCAGAATATTTAATTGAACAGTAGTTTGAAAATCATTCATATCTAAAGTACATTCTCTAACATAACAATTCACCTTCCTTTTTGCCCCAGTGGCTAGTTGTACTGACCAAGAGTTATCAAATCTTTCAACCGTCAGATTACATTTTTCTACTATACGTGGTGAAATATAACTAAGGCTAGCACCTAGATCTATTAAAATAGTTACAGGGGTTTTGTTAATCATACCTCCTACTTCCACCATGGAAGTTTGATAGTCAGCTTGGCGGTTCTCCAATGCTGCATTTATTCGGGGCATAGTCCCTGCAAGGTCTCCAACAGTCATTTCTTCTTGTATAGTATGAATATTGCTGATTGGTTTCTTTCGATTTGGGCAAACTGAAGCATAATGTGGACCATTACACTCCCAGCACTTAATAGGCTCCTTCCGTTCAAAATTCTTAGTGTGATTTCCATGATTGTTAGGAACCTCCTTGCTGCCCTTGAAGTTACTGGAATTATTAGTAACTCCATTTTTGCTTCCCTGGAAGTTTTTACCATTAAACAGGGTTTTGTTCTTGTTATTTTTGAAACTTTTCTGGGGTACAAACTCCTTTTTCCTGTACTCAGGCTGATTGCTGTTCTTTTTAGCTTTCCAGCTGGCTATCCCTTCTTTCTTTTTATTATGTTCATAACATAAATTAGCCTTTCGCATAGCCTCTTCCAGCATTTTGGGGTTATCATATTCAATTCTTTCCTTGATATGATATGGCAGGCAGCTAAGAAACCGCTGTATTTTTGGTTTCTCTTCGACAAAATATGGCACATACCTTAACAGACTCAAGAATTTACTGTTTAAGTCCTTCATAGTCATAGATCCTAGCTTCAGTTCATAAAATTCCTTGGCCCTTTCTTCATAGTATTGTTCAGACAAAAATTTCTTTTTGAAGTACCTTTTAAAAGTACTCCAATTAACTTCTTTTTCTTTAATCCCTTTGACCCTTTTCAGGTCTTGCCACCATATATTTGCCTTTCCAGAAAGGTTATATATGGCCATTCTTGCCTTCAGTTGATTTGAATAATTGTATATCTGAAAATATTTTCTCATCCCGGATAACCAGGACTCTGCCTCTTCTCTTGTCTCAGATTCTCCATTGAAAGTTGGGGGTTTTATTTTCTTAAACTCCCCGAAAATCTCTTCATAAGGTCTATACTTTTTCCTTCTGTTATGCAGCTCAGCTTCACTGCTGTCACTAGTAGTGCGATAACTGTGTTGTTACCTCCTTTCTTCAGATGATGAACTGCTGTCAGATTTAGTTGGTTTCATCCTTTTAGACCCTCTTTGATGACTAGCTTCTTCAGATTCAGCTCTTTTGCTTCTTCCTTCTGTCTGAAATTTTTCTATCAATAATTGATTTAGCTGCTCTTGAGTTTTCAGAATTCTTTCGTTATCCTTCTTGACTGTTTCTATTTCCGTCTTTAAACTTTTTATGGTCTGCATTAGTTCCGAGGAGTGAGCAATTACCTCCTCTCTCACAGGTTCTCTCGACATCTGTCTTGTCGCAGCGTTTGGAGATTCCTCCTCAGCATATTCTCCTAGCTTTTCCATACCTGCCTGTTAGATTCAGAAAAAGGAAAATTTTCTGCTCTGTTTTTATAAAACAGAAAATACAAGTTAGTACATGATATTTATATATATAAATTTTTATTTTTCATTGGCACTGTTTTGCGGAAACTAGTGGAGCCATATTAAGGCCTAGTGTATGAACCTGGCTCTGATACCACATGTCAAAACCCAAAAATTTCCGAAAAAATTTAAAATTTTTAAGATCGCAATAAATGTTATTAAATGCATTCCTTGATCTGTTTGATTTAGTTAAGGGATCACAGCTATGTCTGAATAACTTGTCATTGTACTTAAATTTTTAATGTGAGTCTTATTTATCGTTACTGATGGTTTTTCTGTTTTCAACCACAAGGGGGAGTTGTCATCGCAGACTAGGCTTACTTAGCTTCCGAGCTAATGCATCCAATTGTCTTTCATTTACAGGTATACAGGTAAAGTACGAGTTGCTGCAATTAATTTTTAAAGCATTTTAATTGTACCAAAATGTCCAGTAAAAGTCTAAACATGCGAGACAGGTTGTCACATGTAAAAAGGTAGAAGTTTCATTCCTGCAATATTCATACATTCTTACTATTAGAGAGTTGACAATTTTGCATGAGAATATGATAGATATTGTTCTTGACCAGACTGTCTTAATTACCAGCATGGAGTACTGTTCTTTGATATTATTATTGTGTTGCAATAATATCTCTTATTAGCATCATGTAATGTCACAGGAATATGGAAATCAAACCATTTTGCTTATCTGTTGTTACTGTGTGATTTATGATTACACTTACAAGGATCTAGAAATTTGCAATGTATAAATAACTTATTAATTGCACTGTATAATATTCTGTTAGTTCATATCTTCTTATGATATTCCTTTAGGGTTTGCTTTGATTGCACCACTATCTCTATTTCTAGAAATAATAATAAACAAGGCTGTGAGCTATTTCAAATGACAAGGGTATAGTAGAATCGTAAGTCATAGTACTTGTCTTCATCTTAATATTTTGTAGATTTATAGATTTTGATGTACCCCTTGCCGATTCTCATGAGGCTAGGGTTAAGACGTAAATAGTGTTATACTGTTCTATGCTATTTCGACTTACATTACCTACCTACCCAAGATAACATTTATAATGTCGATCCCTCCCTCTATGTCTAGAATAATACATGACTGAGTTTTGATCAATGCCCATGTTGCATGAATTGCTGAGTCAAGGTTTAATCTACACAAAAATAGAGACTCAAAGATATTACCCTAATGTCTTGATTATTAAAGGATGACCTAGGAACTATGTCAATTAAATCTTTTAATGACTCCAAGCAAAATAAATTTATTACTCATGCTTTAATATTTTGTTGGCAAAACATTGGGTAATCCATCGGAATCTTTGATATGATTGACATACGCATGATTGAAATGTTTGCATGGCAGGTATTGTTATATACTATGCAGATTCTATAGCATTGTTATCATTACGTAAATAATAGCAAGCCCAAGTGTGGCATCACGAATCTAAAGAAACGATACTCATGCTATGATTGTAGTTCATCCCACTGCAATTTTAATTGAACGTAGAAAATGATTGGAGTCACACTAGAAACTATGGAACTTCGACCCACAGCATGCAAAGATTAAAAGGCTACGTGGTAATTCCTATGCCAAGGGTTGAAGGTATTTAAGTGTTGTCTCAACCCTAAACTCGGCATTTTTCCTTTGCCTTCGGGCTTTGTCCTTCTGTGGAAACCCTCCTGTCTGAACCCGAACCTTACCAGAATGTAAAGAGCACAGCTGCTCGGCAACTCGAATCCTTCGTGCTTGCTCACTTCATGGCCAGGGAGTTATTATGTGTTGTTATTAGCGACTGTAGTTGGGTTAAGATCCTGGAGTTTACCCTTTTATTATCCAGACTCAACCTTGTCTCGGCATTACCATCACTCTTGGCTTTGTCCTGTTGAACCCTCCCTGGTGGTGGCTACCTTTATTCCTACCAACTCGTGGTACTTGTTAACGAGGCAGGGGTTTATACTTACCAGGTTCACGAGTATCATGCTAGCTAAGCGTTACAGCTTCCTTTCGAAGTGGTAAGTTACAGATCTTCCTTTTAATTGCTACGGTTTAAGATTTGATATTTTTTTTTGTAGATGCGTTTATAACTGGCACCCATAATGTAATGTAGGGCCTGACTGTTCGCGAAGATATACTGGACACTTACCTCGTCGGTTGGCTTATTCCGGTAAGCCTATTCGTTTTCCATGGCATTCCTCCTTGCTGGTTATTAGGGTAGTTAGGGTTTGGCTGGAATGAAGTTGTGTAAGGAACACGGAAGCTTGGTTAAAACTTTGTATTGTGTTATTAAATAAAAGGTTATGGGTTTAGCCCGCATTGTGAGATGAATGTTTAAAACTTTGATTTAATTTGTATTATTGGTTTTGCTTTCGTGTCAAGAATCCTGTAGGTATAATACTGTGTAAAAATAATAAGGAAAAATAAATAGACTCTGGGTCAGCGTGTAGATGAATATCACGGACTTGTAGTTCTATTACAGGGCTTTAAATGGGTAACTTTGTAGTTAAAGACTTATGAAATCGTATTTTGAACCTTTGGTTGTTTTAATACCTGCATAGATAGAATTTTCGTTTTAAATCTCTTGTGTTGTGAAATGAGCTACGGCCGTGGATGAATTCGTTGAAATACTTCTCAATGTTTTTAAATACCTGTGAAGTCTGGAATACTAGGGTTTAAACCGGAAGCGTAGTAGTGATTTGTTTATAAGACGGTTCTGTTAATACGATTTTGATTCTGTGGTGAAAATAAAATAATAAAAAGAAATAAGGTTTAGAGAAAAGAAATGCTGTTTTGTTTAGACTGGACACCGAGCTAGCCAATATTCTGATACTTCCTTTGTCAACACAATACCTAGTTTATTTAATGTTAATAAATCCTACGCGATGGCTTTTCGGTTAGGGTTCTACCAATTTGTTAGTTTGTCCCTTTCATTGTAAAACTGAAGTGGTATAGTTGGGTTCGAGCACTACTGTCATGAATTGTTTCGTTGTTTAATTTCTTTGTTATGAATATATCTCTGTTGAAGTAAAAAGGGTTTAGAGGAGGTTAATTCTACACTGCTTACGCTCGAAACTGAGTCAAAGTTATACTGTTCAAGTTTCGATACCTGTAATGTTTGGCATGTTGATTCGATCCAAACAACAGTGATGGTTTTGTTTAAATGCTGGTTCTGTAGTTACGATTTTTATGGAGATGTTTATTCTACTGTAAGAATATGCTGCTGTTGAAGGAATGGTAACTAGGTTAATTCTTTATTGATGAATTTGTATTGTAGAACTAGGGTGATAGGATTCATCCTCTGTCACGATATCGTTTAGTTACTAACTCAGTTAAACAGATTACTATTCTGTGGGTAATATGGAGGCTGCGGAAAATAAAACTAAATAAGTTAAGCTCGACATCGAGCTAGATATGGTTCTGTTGATTCCAAGTTCCTAAAACAATAACTAATTATTTGTCTGTTAATAAAAATCTGTATGATACAGTTCTGGTAAGGTTTAATGCATAATCGTTTTGTTGAAAGATAAAGAATGGTTAATCTTTAACTAGGGTTTTGTGTTTGATTTAAATAATGGATTTAAAACTGATCCATTTTGACTAGGGTTTACACCCTGACATACGTACCCTAACTGTAACTCCAAATGTCGTGCAAAGATAATTATAATACTAACGATAAAGTAATACATCTGGTTATATTTATTCCTGTTCCTATGATTTGTTTAACAAGTTATGTTCCAGGAAAATTATTTACTGTATGCAAAAAAAAACACTACTTATCTATTTAACTTATTACAATTAAACTAGGCTAACAAAATTTACAATAATAAACTAGATAAAAAGATTACAAAAATTAACTATTGCTTATAGTATTACTATTGTATAGCATGCATTGTAAATACTTTATCCGCAAGATAATAATATGAAGGAATGCTGAAACACAGTAATTCTTATTAAATCTACTACTGATATTCAGGGATTGCAACTTATAATGAATTAAATACTTCTCAGACATAATGAAGATAAACATAACCTACAATCATTTTTACTTAATAAACAAACAGGAATAGGTGACAGAACCTGTTCAAACTGAGGACAACAACAGCAATGGGAGGCTGTTCCTCCCTACCAATTCCTAGAGAGTGCCTAGACAACACTTCTCAGGACCCCTGAGCTTGCTCTGGTCTCCCTGGCTGGAACTAGGTGCAGTAAAACAATTCACTCAGCCAAAACAGCTAAACTGGAACCAAGTTACTGCAACATCCCATCTCAAAACACTCCCTTACTGTATTTTCCCTCTTCCTCAATGGGACTCCTGAATAGCATTCACCTGAATGTATTCTCCCTCCAGAAGTATATTGAACCCCCAGCTCAGTTCATTGAGTACTATTTAAAAGATTGCCTAGGTCTTTGTTGGGTTAACTGTCATTAATGAGCCACCTGCTCAGATTCCACTTTCTTGGGGAATCATGACCCCAAAATATAGGGAAGTTGCCACCTGCAACTTAGGAATTGTTTGAGGATGATGCCACTTATCTTTTGCCTTTCCACCTAGTTCCATCCACCAGTTAGACCAGTAACCTCTTTTAACAGCTCTCCCATGCTGTTGTCTCCATAATTTATTTATTAATAATAAAATATTTAGAATTACATTCCATTTCTAGTGACTCTGCTGAGTCATCAATTTCTACTAAGCATTAAATTTGACATAATGTCTTAGAAATATGATAAAATAATTACATTATTTTCACAAAATTGGGGTATGTGATAGAAAATATGGTCAAAGTAGCTCCACATTAACTATGGGGTGCAAGTAGAGGAAAGGGGAATACTTAACTTAAAATCATTCCCATCCATAACCTCAGTGATGGTGTAAGGACCATATAGAAGTGGGGGGGGGGATTTTGATGGGGCTCTCTGAGGTGCTCTTTCTACAAATTCAACCACACCTTATCTCCCACCTGGAATTTGTGTGCAACTTGATGTTGATCGTGGCATTGATTATACGTAGCATTGGATTTTTGCAAAATATCATGGACCTGTTGTTGGATGTGATGGATCCAATAAAAAATTTGGTTTCCCAATCAACCTCGATTTGAGCATGGGGGGATTATTCCTGTGTAAAAACAATGTGTATCTCTACAATGTTAATTTTTTGATAAATGCATTCAAACATTATCTAGGATCAATAAGAGAATAACATGTACAGCATATCAATGATAAACACAAGAGACAATAGACACAGAGTTTCCTCGGGGAAAACCAAGAAGGTGAAAAACCCCGCAAGTTACTCAAAGATAGAATAAGCCACAATACAAGATCACAATGATCAAACCCAAAGAGGTGTCTCTAGTAGATACTCCTCCTCCTCCATTTATGCACAACTCTCTCTCTCAACTAAGCGAGTTGGAGAAGTGAGTGAATGAATAGAATAAGCCACACTCACTCTTTATTTATACACTGACTTGACCTGCCAATAAACTAACTGGGACGACCTCCAAAATAAGTCTAATAACCCAACCACTTAACTCAACCAAGGTCGACCCCACACTAGTGGTCTAATAACCCATCAAATATAAGTTGCGACACTTGAAACACTTACAAATACAAATGACGACACTTATGATTGGAGGAATAAAACATCTCCAACATGAATATAACAAAGTAAAAGTGTAATAAATAGAAGAATATCTTCCGAAGTTACAAATACATCAACACTCCCTCTTAACTAGGAAGGTATTCTCTAGACATAGGTCATCAATACATATCAGCACAAGTCTTCAATTCTAGAGCTCGATCATCATCACTGAATCACGGAACATCATCGTCACTGCTGCTGTACTTGTCATCTCGATCTCTGGGCTATCTCTCAATTCTTCTCATCATAGGAAATTCTACAGAGCCAGCCCTTTTTCATGCTAGATATAGGCCTAGCCTCCTGTAGGTCTTCATCATCTCTGGCCATACTGTGGATCCCAGGGCTAATTACATGCGTCAACAAAACCTCGAAAGAGTATCCCAGGATCTTTTATGTGCATAGGCACGACCGGCAAGATCTCCTAGGGAGCTATTACATGTGACCACCACAAAACCTCAAAAGAGCATCCCAAGACTGATTACGAGCACACATCTCAACCTATCGGATCTCCTAGGGCGCTATTACATGTGGTCATGGAAAAATCTCAAAAGAGCATCCCAGGACTGATTATGAGCACACAGCTCAACCTATCAGATCTCCCAAGGTGCTATTACATGCCATAGGACAAAACCTAGCAAGAGCATTTTCCATATCTCCCAGGGAGCTATTATATGCCATAGACAAAACCTAGCAAGAGTATTTACAAATCTCCCAGTGCGCTATTATATGTCCTCCCAAGCAAAACCTCGAAAGAGCATTTGCCATATCTCCCAGGGATCTATTATATGCCATATGCAAAACCTAGCAAGAGTATCTGCAAATCTCCCAAGGCACTATTATATGCTTATCTGCACAACCTGTCCACAACCAATCCTGTAGCAAAGCCTCGCAAGAGAATCCTAGCACAGACTATAGGATCTCCCAGGGAGCTATTACATGCTACCTGCACAATTTGTCCTCAACCAACCTACATCAAAACCTCGCAAGAGAATCCAAGCTCAGACTATCGGATCTCCCAGGGAGCTATTACATGCTACCTGTAAAATTTATTCATGGCCACGGAGTATCATCTTAATACTTATGATCATATTGATCATCATCACACAACACATCATCCTGATGTACATCATCATTGCATGATCAACCTGATCATTGTCATAGCATCATCCTGATGCACATCATCATCGTCACATCATCATCCTGATGCATATCATCTGGAGCATCTTCCTGATGCTCATCATACAATGCTTACATCCACAGCCATGGGAGGATCCTCTTACACCATGCTTGAAATGGCTCCTGCAAGTGTGTCCTATCACTTCTTCCTCGAAGTATCTTCTATTTGAAGAGAACCAAGCCTCTCTCTGAAGTACTCAAACTTCACTCTGGCTAGTGGTTTGGTCAACACATCTGCAATCTGCTCATCAGTCACAACATACAGGAGCTTCACTGCTCCTCTCTCCACCATATCACTGATATAGTGATATTTGATCTCAATGTGCTTCGACCTATCATGGAACACCAGGTTCTCAGACAACTTCACACAACTCTTGTTGTCACGGAAGATACCGGTAGCATCCAATGGGAGATCAAATAACTCAGACAGTAGCTTCCTCAGCCATACTGCCTCACAATTGGCCGAACAAGCTGTGACATTCTCTGCTTCGGCTCTACTCAGTGCTACGAAGGATTGCTTCCTGCTAAACCACGAGATCACACCTGATCCCATACTGAAGCAACACCCCAAAGTGCTCTTCATATCTGTAGCACTGCTTGCCCAATCTGAATCAACATAAACCTCCAGGTTAAACTTTTGATTTGCATCATACTTGAGCCCATAATCAATTGTACCCTTCAGGTACCTCAGAATATGCTTTACAACAATCAGGTGAACATGTCTGGGATTTGTCAGAAGCTGGCTCAAGGTGTTCACCGCAAAGAAAATATTTGGTCTCGTGTTCGTCAGGCACATAAAGGACCCAATCATCTGATGATACATAGTGACATCAACCGACTCAGATGAAGCATCACTAAATAGATTCAGGGTCGATGCCATAGGTGTGGCCATGGCCTTGCAGTCCATCATCCTGAACCACTTCAGGATCTCTACTGCATACTTCCCTTGTCCAAGGAAGATTCCATCTGCACTCTGCCACACCTCCATCCCTAGAATGTAATGCATCATGCCCAAGTCCTTCATCTCAAACTCGGCAACAAGCTTCCTCTTTGTGTCGAAAATCAATCTAACCTCACCTGTAACAAACAAGTCATCCACATACAGTAGTAGTAATACTGGATTTCCTTCCGCAACCTAATAGTAAAGGTTGGAATCCGCTTTACTCTTAGTAAAGCCAAAACTAGATAGGAAGTTGTCTATCCTGCTGTACCATGTCCTAGGAGATTGCTTCAAGCCATACAAGGATTTCTTCAATCTGCACACATATGACTCCCTGTCATGTGTCTCAAAACCAAGTGGTTGCTCCACATACACTTCCTCTTCGACTACACCATTCAAGAAAGTTGTCTTGACATCCATCTGGTGTATCTTCCACTTCATCACTGCAACGAGGGAAAGTACTATTCTGATGGAAGTGTATCTGGCTACAGGAGAAAAAGTCTCTTCATAATCTATTCCCTCTTTCTGGGAGAAGCCACGAGCTACAAACCCTGCCTTGTATTTCTCTATACTGCCATCTGTAGCATGCTTGATCTTATAGATCCACTTGGAATTCACCACAGACTTCCCTTTAGGTCTTGGGACTACATCCCAAACATCATTCTTCATGATCGACTGGTATTCCTCGATCATGGCATCCTTCCATTCTTTCTTCTCCGCTGCCTCTTCATAACTGGAAGGTTCTTTGTTCATAATGTCACAGAGTAAGGAAACATAGCTGGTGTGTGACCTAGTCCTTTTTCTTTCTTTGTGTTCTTCTTCTGGAATACCATACCTTTCTGCATCTTGGATGAGCTCTCTAGCCCATGATGGTTTCCTCTTGTGAGAATTATTTTCATGGGGTGGATCTACAGGTTCTTGTGGATCTTCTATTTCACGATCAATTTCTGGTGTTATTTCATTCATGGTGGTGTCTTGTGTTCTGGGTACCCTTAGTTCTTCATAGTCTTCAATAGGTGTCTTCCTTGATTTGATGTATGCTGAGTTTTCATCAAAAGTCACATCCCTGCTGATGTCAATCTTCTAGAATCCTGGAAAGTAGATTATGTATTGGGGCCACTTGAAGGTATCATGTCCACAAGAGTTGATTATGGTAGTCATCACAACAATTGGAGGCCGATTGAGATCATTTGCAACTTCATTTGTGTTTCCCTTATTGTACTTGATGTTCATGTGGAATTGTTGAAGGTATGTGTATCACTTCTGATGGTGGTCAGTATGTAACATTCCATGCATTTGTATGAATTGTATTGGCTTGTGATCAATGTGGATGATCGTATCCTTCCCTATGATGTAATTTTTCGATTGGTGGAAGTATTGCATGATGGAGTACATCTCCTTGTCATAGGTGGGATACTATCAGACAAAATTAGAGAGTGTCTTGATATGATAGGCCATTGGATGTCCCTCCTAAGTGAGGAATGCACAAATATCATAGTTAGAGACATATGTAATAGTCTCAAAATATTGTTGCAGGTTTAGTAGAATGAGGACTGGAGGCAAGCAAAGGCATCGTTTCAAATCCTTAAATGCTCGCTATTGTGACAAATACCAAGTAAAATTGGCTTGGACTCCACCCTTGGTCACTTGGCTCAAGGGATAAGCAATATGAGAACACCCCAACACAAACCAGTGCTAAAAGTGTACGAGGCCCAAGAATGTTTTGAGCTCTGTTAGAGTCATTAGGGTTGACCAATCATGAATGAATTGGATATTGGTGAGGTCCACATGCACCTCATGTTCATCCACAATGAATCCTTGATATTTAATTTTATCCATGCTGAATGAGCACTACTCCAAATTGGTGTAAATTTTTTGTTGTCATAGGGTTTTCAAGATCAATTAAATGTGCTACAATTGTTCCACCCAATTTCTATTGAAGATTGGAATGTCATCCATATATATGATAAAAAAAGAGTGTTTGAACGACCACAAGATGTCATCCATCATTCTCATGAATGTTGTTGGAGAATTAGTCAATCCAAAAGGCATGACTAGTCACTCAAAAAGGCCTTCTTTGGACTTGAAGTTTGTCTTCAACATATTGGTTTGCTCAATCGGGACCTAGTGGTATCCTAACTTCAGATCAATATTGCTGAAGAACTTGACATCCTTAAGTTGATCAAGACGATGATCAATGTGAGGGATTGGGTATCAATTCTTGATAGTGATTTTGATCAAGCCTTTGTAATCAATGCAAAGTCATCATGTCCCATCCTTCTTCTGCACCAACAAAATTGGGCTCTCACAAGGTGAGGTGCTTGGTCAAATGTGGCCCTTTTGAATGAACTCTTTAATCTAACATTTTATTTCCTCATTCTCTAGAAGAGAGCATTTGTATATTGGTCCATTAGGAATGAGAGCACTAATTATCAAATCAATTGAGTGTTTGTCTCGGTAGTGTAGAGGCACACTTTTAGGTGAGGAAAAGATGTATCTATATTCCTTTAGAAAATCATCCACCTGCTTCTTTTGTGTAGAGAGGCCTCATGTTGAGGACGTGGCATTCGCAGTAACCTTCCATTCACCTTTTGATCGAACCATGAAGAGGACAAATTTTCCATTTTGAAAGATTATCTTCTTGCAATGCTTCGTCAAGGTCAATGAAATTGCAGTAGTTAGAACTACCTTGGGTACCCTATAGAGTTGACCTCCTAAAGTAACAATGGAGAAATAGAGTCTAAACTCATAAACAACATTGTGTTTCCACATATAGGGTTGTCCTAAAATAACAACACAAACTTCAAGTGGGGAAACATCAAACAATACCTCGTCTTTGAAGGGCTTGTTTTCATAGGATAGGCAACATTGTTGACTGGCATGGATGTCTCGTCCTTCGCTCAACCAACTAATGGTGTATTATTGTGGGTGTGGTGTTGTCAACAAATTCAATATCTTGATAAATTTGGTTGAGATTAGGTTCTTCTGGCTACCACTACCAATGATTAAATGCATCTATGAGTGGCAGAGTTGCTCCACTTCCTCTAGATTCTTTGGATCTTATGGTTGGATCTTTGCAGTTTTGACAATGGAACTGGGATCCATATTAATGATCTTATTTCCTTTATATTTCTTTGAATTGTGTTATGATCTAGAGTTTGGCTTTAAGTATTTCATCTTGGACATCGACGATTGTTTTGAGTGCCATTCATCAATGTTGTGCTAAGGGATTTGTTGTAACTCACACTACTTTATAGTGTCTTTATTTAACTTCCTATTACCGTTGTTTACCTATGTTTTGTACTAGTTTTCATGAGTTTGGCTATCCATGCTCTATCCTTTGTTCTGTGATTAGGGCCACCTTTACCAATCTTCTACTATGGTTTATTTTTAAACTCAAACTCTCGCTTATTATTCTTCTTGAAATTTTGCTCAATTTTGACATCATATCGATAAGTGGATCCTAGTGAGGAGATATCTAGGAAATCCATCTTTGTTTGGATGTACATGTGTAGGACTAGGCGGTACTTTAGGACCAAGTGCCATTTGGAGTCTCTAATACCTAGCTTTAAGAGCATGGCATGTAATATATTTTTAAACTCTAACATCATCTAGTCTTTCCTGGTGCAAAGTTGTCCATCTCATGTATTGGTCATCATAGTTTTGATGGGGTAGAAATCCTCCTTCAAGGCGTTGAAAAAATATGTCGTATGATGTTCTATCCCATATGTTGTAGACTCATCCCTAGCGTGCCTCTCCTAGTAACCTTCCCACCAATATTTAACATGGGGGGGAGACTCAAGGAATGTGAAGGTGATCTTTTTTCTATCTAACAAATTTTGAACAAAGTAATATCCCTCTAAAATATTTGACCATTTATCCAAATCATCTTCATCTATCTAGCCTTCAAAATAAAGTATGCCAAAGTTAAATTTTACCTTGAACGGTGTCACACATCCAAAATGGTTGTTGGTTGAAGGTGTCTTCATTGTTGTTGGTAATCATTGAAGGATTTGGGAAAAATTATCCATCATCTTGTTCCTCTATCGCGTGAGGGCTTCCTTAAGAAACAAATTAATAGGATCTTTGTTATGGAGAAAAAATTCCTATGGCTTGGGGTAGACCACAATAGACAGATGACTGCCAGAAATCAACTCAATTCCCAATGCATGCTATATAAATGTAAATGCTAAGAAGTGGAAATAAAAGACCAACCTTCAACAAGACATTTGATGTAGATCCCCGTTGAGCTTTCCAATCACCACACTTGAACCTGCAACTTATTCTCAACACTAAACCCAAGAAAGTGCATATGATATATGAAAGTTGTTAGCATAAACAATAGCATAGTCCATTATATATGTAAGCAAATGTACCCAATGATACTAAACCATTCACAACATCAATTGGATGAGAAAATGAGTATTTCTATTAATATAAACAAGAAGTACATGATACAACCTCTTGTCGGCAACCCATCTGAACCAAGAACTAGGTCCCTCCACTTGTGTCTCCACCACTTCAATCCCCCTTGCAATGAAAAAATCACGAGTAAAGGAAGGCGTCCTTCACAAGATATGGAAGAGTTTGGTAGGTGAACATAAAGGGTTCACAACAGATAGGATCAATGGATGTAGAGTCAAGCTATGGAAAAAATCCACTAGAGTTTTGATGCTCTCTCTTTCTCCTCCTTTCATGCACCATAGGAGCTCAATATATAACCCTCCAAAGGTAGGTGAAAGGTCAAATCGAGTCATTTCGGGATACATGGAGGGCCAAAGGTCACAATGGCCGCTTTTTGTAGTAAGAAAATTGAGGTTTTACTATAATTTACCATTTAAATCGATGTACACGGGCTATAGTAGTATAGCCTGCGTATGCGCGAGTTATCATGGAGAAATTCATGCATAAGAACAAAAATAGGGAAACAAGGGTTCCCGGAGGACAAAAAGTGGTTCTGAGTCAATCAAATGAATAATGGATTCCAAAGAGTATAAATGCTCACAAGGTGGAAAAATACGCTGTAACAGATGCCCCCTAATGTGTGAGGTCAGAGAAGGTACTACGATGGTCGAAATACATTATAAATCTCAGAAGTGGAGTGATGGAGACACAAATGGAAGGAGTATCGCACTCATCATAATACAATGATGTCTCTGAATACATGTCGGTACAATACATATCAATTTGATACAATGGCCATGAATAGGTGGTATATAGTGAATACATGTCATGAGTGTTCATAGCCATGACTCAGTAAGATATGGTCTCCTGCTGAAAAGGAAACAACTGATGCAAACTGAAGGTACAAACTACTGATGTATGAGAGTGATCTCTCATAAGAACAATCATGATCACCAGTAGCATATTGAATTCCACTGAAGTCTGGGGTCTTCTACACAAATCATCTACGGTGCATGCCCTATCAAGCGAATAAAGGTGTTGATGTTGAACCTTGTGTGGCATTGTCTGATTACCGGTCATTGATGTATACCATTAACAGACGCAAGATAACCCACCAATAATGAAAATGGGAATCAAGGCATGAAGTACATTCACCAAGTTTGAATAGAGGTGTTGAGGTCAAACACTTGATGAATCCATCGATCAGGGGACATTAATGAATTTCCAATCTTTCAATGGCAAGAGAACCTACCACTAATGACTGCAAGCCTCAAGGTACTCAATAGACTCTAAGTCTCAAATAAATGAGTTGGAGTTGACGGAATGAAACTCGGTGGAAGGAGGGCATTACTGAATCCCCCATCAACCAGCACGAGGTAATAGCTATGCTGAAAGTTTTGGAAGAACTTGGACTAAAAGATCAAACTATATGGGATGGACAACATGCAATAGTCAAGAGATATGAGGAGTAATCAACTTTGGTTTCAAGACTTCCTTTGAACAAGAGCATGAACAGATGGATAGACTCAGGCAACATAGACTCAAGTACTAGATAATAATAATACTATGCGATGCAGGAGGCATCAACAAAGGCTCCATAATGACTGGAAGCTTAACCAGTAGGTGGAGTAAGATCTAAGAAATGACTACAACTCCTAAGGTATTACTAATGTTGATGAGTCCAATTTTCAGGTATTTGATAACCCTTTTTCCCACAGTCCAGCTCAAGCAATGGCGAAGAAACACACTCAATTGTGGGAAAAATGTTTTACTTTAATTATTTAATGAAATTGTTTTTGATGATTATTCTTGTATGTTAAAATGCATATTCGTTAAACTAATTCTGTGGAAACCAAGCGTGATTGAGTAGGTTTAGGAGCATTAAAGGATGAACGCATAGAAGACTGAGGGATCACCAAGCTCGACACCCTGTTTCCTGATTTATAGAGAATGCACTCCTGTTTAGGGGAAATTGGCATTTAGACATTTAGTTAAGTTTTGCATTATGAATTATATAAATATGGACCTCTCGGATAGCGATAGGTCTATGTTGACATTTTGGAGAAACATTGTTTTAACGTTTTTTGCACTATTGAGATACTACAAAGTATAGACCTTTGTTTTGACATCGATTTTATATTTTAATGGGAGATTGATGTTAAATTCCAGCCAGCGTTTATAAGTTTCATTCTCTCCTGAGTACGGGTTGGACAGGGCCCCTCCAACACGTAATTTAGGGGATTTCCATTTTCAGGTATTTTTCCAATTATGTGTTTTACATTGATGAATAGTTATACTGCATATGGAAGCACTTGAATGATTTATTATTTCTGTAGTAATTTACAATACATTCTATAGTACAGCAAAACGGTTTCAGTAGTCCTATAGCTGCTTTCTTCCAACGCATATTTTAACCAACGATTACATGTGTATCAACTTTGCCTTCAATATCATGGTTTAGATCTGAGGTTTATGACTGTTTCTCATCGTGATTAATTTCGTTGACTCCTTAATAATAGATGGATAGCTTGAAACGATTGCACTTCAATTTTAGTCTTGGGATTTAAAATGGTTTAGATCAGAATTGTAGTTTTATGCATAAAGTAATTACAGACCTTGTTTTCTCAAATATTAGAATAGATCTGTTATGGCATTTCATTTTCTAGATTTAACATTATGCATTAAGTAATTTCATAAGATTATCTCTTTCACTTTCAGCATTTTAAATTATTTAAAATAGATTTACTTCTTTTGGTATCTTTTTTCCTTAAAACAGATTTACTACTTTCAGTACTTTAATTCTTTTAAATAGATTTATTGCTTTCTAGTATTTAATCCCGTAGCATAACCAGTTTTACATATTGAGTTGGCAACCCTTAGAACATCGATACCGACATCCAACTGTGACAAAGATTATCCTATAAGAGCACAGATAGTGCCTGCACCTCTAAAGTTTGTACGTCCCCTGGGTTGACATTTAAAGTAGGCTCTTGGTATAGCTTCCCTCATTAGGCATCCATATTGGGAGCTCACCAGTTTTTGGCACCGTTGCCAGGGAGGTGCTAAATATTTTAGGAGACATCACCTAAAAACAACACAAAAAGAAAACAAAAATTACATAAAACAAAAACATAAATATTTTTACTAATGAATGCCTCGTCGGCAAAGGGATAGATTTGGCCGCTTTCTAACCAAGCATCCCATGAGCAACAATGGTAATAATAGTTCTGACCATTCTCAGTTTGAATTGGTACACTCTGAAGATGAAACTAACCCCACATATGATCCAAATAGAGAAAACTTCACTACCAGTTCCAGCTCAAACACCTCAATGGAAAATGAAGAGGAGGAACCTAGGGAGCTTTTCACCTTTCCCATTAGCATACCTCTTGGAGATGCCATAATGAAGAACATCAATCCTAACAATCTTCCAAACTTTCATGGTTTGTCTTCAGAAGATCCTGACACATTCCTGTTTGAATTTGAGGTAGTTTGCAGATCATTTGATTACACTACTGATGCACAAAATCTAAGGCTTTTTCCTTCCACACTGAAAGACCTATCACTTCGGTGGTTCATGTACCTTGAAGGGAATAGTATCTTTATCTAGGATCAAATGAAACATGCATTCTTAGAAAAATATAAGGACTACTGCAAGGCCAAAGATACTAGGGATGAAATCTTTAGGATGCAACAAGGAGAAAGAGAGTCATTAGAAGATTATGCCCAAATATTTTAACTCAGCTACAAACGAGCCAATCATTGCACCTTGGATCCTGAATCACTAAAACTTGTCCTTCTTAGAGGTGTAAAAGAGGAGAATTTTCAAGTCTTAAATCTCCTAGGAGATGGAGATATATTCCAAAAATCTTTTGACCAGATCCTACAAATCTTTAAAAACTACTCTAGATCTAGGAAAACTAAGAATGGGACAAGGGATACACATACATCCACTAGTGGATCATCATCTTCAGGGACAACACTTACAAAATCTGATTTAGGAAACCTGCTCGATGACATGAAGACTGACATACTGCAATCTCTGGCCATGCAACTTGATGCTCTTCAAATAAAAAAGAAACAGGATGAAATTAACCAAGCCTTGGCAGTATTCTATCCTCGTTGTAGAAAGAAGCATGAGAAAGGGCAGTGCACCTTGAACATAATAGAAGTATGTGGTCTCTGCACCGATGACCATTCCACTAATAAATGTCCCCTCTTACCCTCATGTAAGGCAGCCATTCAAGACCTAATAGTTGAAGGAGCAATAGAACAACTCTGTTTTATAAATCAGGGGAGGAATAATTTTGTTAGACCATATCAATAGAGCAATCAAACCTACTATATTCAAGGACAGCCAAATTGGAACTCTGCACCAACTCCATGGCAAGCACAGCCAAATCAAAACCAATGGCAACAGAATCAACAACCATATCAACCATCCTATCAACAACCATATTATCCACCGTCTTATCCTCAATACCCCCCACCTTTTCCATCCACCACAAATTATGCAAATCAATACCCCCATCCATCAAATTGGAGAGCGCCATTACAATAGCCACTTATTATGCCACCCCCACAACCTCAACCACCCCCCAGACCTCCACCCATTCCAGCCCAACCAATTCCAAATCCTAATAATAACAGAACCCCACAACAGCAACAGGCTTATAACGCTGATAGCACACAATTCCCTACCTATGTTGTAGACACCATAGAAATAAACAAAATAAACCTACGATCTGGAAAAATGTTGCAGAATACATCCCCACACAACATCCAACAACCCGTACCTGAAGCTCAAGACCAAAGATCAGAACCCTATGTTCAGCATCCCGATGAACTAGAACCTCATGAGGATGAAACCCAACCACTACCACGCAACAGAAACCCTCCATTTCCAGAAAACTAAGTCCAAAGTACAAAAGAAGAGGAAGAGAATAAAAATTTAAAGAAATTCAAGCACTTAAACAGCCAAATCCCAATTTTACAAGCCATAAGGGATGTGCCCATCTGTAAAAAATTCATTAGAGAGAATTGCATAAAGAAACCAGGAAGGAGGAAGCGTGATCCACCAACTATTAATGTAGTGGGACAATTGGTCAATTTGATGCTGGGTGTCATAATAAACCCTAAATATCTTGATCCTGGTAGTCCTGTAGTAAACGTCACCATAAATAACAAGCAAATAAATAAAAGCTTAATAGATTTGGGAGCTATGATCAATGTCATGACAAAGGAAACCATGTTATACCTGGGACTCCAAACAATGGTCAGAACAACCACAACAGTACTCCAACTAGCAGACACGTCCACTGTGAAACCCAAAGGCATGCTAGAAGACATTATGATCAATATTGAATCCTGGGAATACCCAGCTGATTTTATAATAATTGAAATCAAAAGAAAACTTAGTGGCTATCCAATTATCCTAGGTAGACCTTGGTTAGCAACTGCGGACGCTTACATAGGTTGCCGATCAGGAAATATGACAATCACTAGTGGACATACCAGGAAGAAAATCACAATCTACCCACCAGCAATGAAATCTTCAGAGTTAGAATATCAAAATTGGACTGATGATTACCAGGACACACCAAATCACAACCTCTGACCTATCCTAACGATTGAGGCTGCAATGTTAAATTTTGAGCATTAATTCACAATACTCTAGGATCTTTACTGAGAGAATAACATGTATAGTATATCAATGCATATCAATCATAACAAGCATGTCAATCAACACAAGAATCCAAAGCATGAGAGAAAAGAGACACAGAGTTTCCGTGGGGAAAACCCTAAGGTGAAAAACCCCACAACTTCCTCAAAGATAGAGAGAGCAATGGCTCAACCAAAGTACAACCAAAATACATAGAGATAGTCTCCTAGTAGCAGATGATCCTCCTCCTCACTAGTGTGTCACTTTCTGAGTGAGAGAAGTGTGAGTTTTCGAGTGATCAAAATAGAGATCTCCCGATCTCTATTTATACTTGTCTGTTTTCCCAGTGACCTTATGGGGCCGACTTGTCTAGCTAGGTACATCAACCATATAATATATATTTCAGGGCCGACCCCACACATGGTGGTCTAATAACCTGTCGGCAAGTTCACACACTTGCAACACTTGTCAATACACATGACGACACTTCCTTATAGAGGAATAACACATCTCTTATAAGGGTACAATAAATATATATGGAATACATAGATGAAATACATTCCAAAGTTACATATACATCAACACTCCATCTTAACTAGGAAGGTATTTCTCGACACAGATCTGCTAGCACAAGTCTTCTTCTTGAGATCATCATCATCAATGCATCATCACTGCTGCTGCTATCTCAACCAATCTCTGAATCTACTCGTCATAGGAAGTTCTACAGAGTTAGTCCTTTTTCATACTGGATGTAGGCCCACCACCTGCAGGTGTTCATCATCTGTGCGAACGGTCTAATAGAGGTGGTCTCTCAGGACTAATTTTATGTCTGGATGCAATACCTGACAAGAGTATCCCAGGAACATTTATGTGCCTAAGCACAACCGACAAGATCTCCTCAGGACTGATTACATGCATCTCCTTCACAATACCTTTAAAGAGCATCCCAGGAACATTTACGTGCCACAACACGACCGACAAGATCTCTAAAGAGAATCCGAGGACTTATTACGAGCACACAGCTCAACCTCTCGGATCTCTAGGACTGATTACATGTGAATAGACAATACCTTTAAAGAGCATCCCAAGACTTATTACAAGCACACAGCTCAACCTATCGGATCTCCAGGACTAATTACATGTCTCCGTAGTAATACCTCATCCCAGGACTGATTACAAGCACACAGCTCAACCTATCGGATATCTAAGGATGCTACGAACATAAAATAAGATAATAATTAAATAATTAATAATTAGGTTAACTAAAGTTAGGTTATGAAATGAGGCGTCTCCTCAACATGAAATGCCCAAGCCATATTTAAGGCAGGGCCATCATTGTAACATATTATCTTTTATCATATCATCAAATATATAATTCTTATCTATTATTCAATATGAGAGTCAGATTCGACTATTAACTTAGTGAACGGATACGTTCACTGCATTTGGTATTAGAGCGGAACGCTCCTTCGACTTGAGCTCGGATTCGGCTCAAAATCAGAGCAGACTCGCTCCTCCTTAGGTAAATCTCAGACTCGGCTCATTCCTCCACTCCGACTACTGGCCATACAATTGTCAGACCTTGTCTGAGCAGCTGGTCCTTGACCATAACCTGGCCATTGGCCATCTCCTCCTCCCATAAGCCCAATCGCATACAATCCTTTCGCACAGCACTCCGCCGTCCTCTCTTCTCCTCTCTCTCCATACTCTCGTGCCATCATCTGCATCCACCTCCCTACATGCTCCCCTACTCTCCATTCACGCACACCCTCTCCCATGTTTCTGCCAAAACCGCGCGCCAGCATCCCCACACACTCCATTTCCCCCGCTCCTTTTCCCAAACCAGTGCCCTCACTTTGCATCCTCCCCATTCCACTACCATACCACTCACCCACACTCACTGCCTCCTCCCTCTTCCCACGATCACACTTGTTTCCTACTTCATCCTCACGTCTCAACAGTCGTGGCCATTTCGCACCTGCATACACCGATTCACCTCCCTTCATCTCTTCCTAGTTTTCCAATTCCCCGCACCCACCTCTTGAGTCTTCCTCCACAACCCACACCCATCTCCCATGCCTTAACTTTGCTGTGCCCTCCACACACTTCTCCTTACAGCGCCTCCATCCGCCATCTCTTCAACCACGTCCTTCTCCACGCCAGGCCAGCCTCCTCCATTTCGTCGCTCCGCCCCTACACCACGTCCATCACTCCACCACGAATCTATACACACAAACCCTAATTCAAATTAGGTCAAAACAAAATAATTACAATATAATAATAAATAATAATTATTATTATAGTTGTGACCTTATAATAAAATAAAAACATATAATAATATTAATTTCAATTATTATTATTATTATATTTTATTTTTTTGGCCATTAATTCTTAGAATTAACAATAGCTATTACTATTGAAAATTTTTTTTATTGTTATTATACTATATAACATTTCAAAAACAAACAAAAAAATATTAATAATAATAATATTATTAGCTTTTAATGATAATTATTATTATCAAAGAATCGAAGAAGACAAAATAAAAAAAATAAGTAAAGAAGACTATCTATCATTGAAGAAGGCAAGTCAGAAGAAGACTTGTGAAAGAAGTCAAGACCCTTTACCACCGGAAAAAATCAAAAACTATGTATCGCCAAAGATGACCAAGTTTCAGAAAGACTCATCAAAGAAATCAAAGAAGATCATCCCACCGTCGAATAAGTCAGAAACCATGGAAGACGATTTGCGAGAAAAATTAGAAGCCACGTTAAAACGTTATCGAAAAGACAATGAAGAATTGCGCGACATAAATAATAGTTCAGAAATAAGAATTGAATTACAAGAAAGGTACAATGAAATAAAAATCTCTGACCAGGAAAGGCGTATAGAAAAATTGTATGCGCAAATTGATGAATTAAAAGCCGAAAATAAATTCAATCAGAGGTTAGGAAATCAAGATATAAAGAAGGAAACAAATAATTACGAAGCAGAAATAATACGCTTGAACAAAATCATTAGCGACAAAGATGAAGAACTAATGCAGCTACGACATAAATTAGAAAGTCAAGAATTAGAGGTCGGCCAGTGTCGACAACAGATAAAAGTTCTTCAACAACAAAATGACGACTCTAAAAAGACACATAAGTCAGAGATCACGAAGAGTAATAAAGCATTATCTAACAATGCTGAAGAAATTTTTAGACTAAGAAATCATAACAAGATACTAGTCACAAAAATTAAGAAGTTGAAGAATAGCCGAAAGATAGAACAATCTATGGACGACATTAAAGGGAAACTTCTAGACAAGCAGGAAGAAAATAGTTGTATCAGAAGTCATAATGAAGATCTTAAGGAACAACTTAAGACATCTGAAGATGACAGAAAATCGCAAATCGAATTGATTAAGAAGTTTCAAAATGACAATAGGCACTTAGAAAACAAGTTGGAAAAGATATAGAACAAAAACTTAAATCCTCAATAGACGAAAATACAACTTCCAACTCAGATCAATGCTCTAAAGGCGACATTCGTAAACGAAAATGACATCGTGAAAGTTCCCTATCGACACCCCAACCATAAAAACCAATATTTGAAAAAGTGGGAAACGTCGAAAGATAATGGTACTAATGTGATCAAATCTCCTGACAACACATCAATAGGGAATCCCATCAGTCCACAACAAATCAATTTGGGATGGATTGACCCATCCACATATTGGAAGTTATGCTCTACACTTAGCAGTTCGTATCGACATGTTTCGTCAGCCATGACATCACAAAGAACAATGTGACAAAATTATAAGGCTTTGAGGACAAAGCCTTTCTAAGAGAGTGGCAATGCTATGAACATAAAATAAGATAATAATTAAATAATTAATAATTAGGTTAACTAAAGTTAGGTTATGAAATGAGTCGTCTCTTCAACATCAAATGCCCAAGCCATATTAAGGCAAGGCCATCATTGTAACATATTATCTTTTATCATATCATCAAATATATAATTCTTATCTATTATTAAATATGAGAGTCGGATTAGACTATTAACTTAGTGAATGGATACGTTCACTGCAGAGGACTGATTACATACTACATATCAATACCTCATCCCAAGACTGATTACGAGCACACAGCTCAACCTATCGGATATCTGAGGACTGATTACATGCTATTTGCACAACCTGCTACATATCATCTCTGACCTCCAAGTATCAACCTGATACTCAAGATCCACCGGATCATCATCGCATGAAGCATCATAGTGATGCTCATGATCATACTGATCATCATCACTGTACCGTCCTGGTACATATCATCTAAAGTAACATCCTGAAGCTCGTCATCATGATCATCCTGATCATACAATGCATCCACCTGATGCATACCAAGTATCTACCTGATACATATCTTCATACATGATCCACCTGATCATACAATGTATCCACCTGATACATACATAGATGCATGATCCACATAATGCATCTAACTGATATATATATCAACATACATGATCTACCTCATCATACACAGTATGCACCTGATACATATATAGATACATGGTCCAAGCATCCAACATGATGCATATACAAAATACATACAAATGATCCAACCGATCATATCTAGCATCCAACATGATGCGTACATACATATAGAAATGATCCAACTGATCATATCCAGCATCCAACATTATGCATACATACATATACATATAAATGATCCAAATGATCATATCCGGTATCATCTTGATGCATATACTGAGCAGTAACTGAAACATCATCCTGATGCTCATCATCCAGCGCTTACATCCACAGTCATGTGAAAGTATCCTCCTTCCAACATGCTTGGAATGGCTTCAGCAAATGTGTCCATCACTTCTTCCTCGAAGTGTCGTCGATCTGAACAACACCAAGCCTCTCCCTGAAGTACTCGAACTTCACCTTGGCTAGTGGCTTAGTTAGTAAATATGCAATCTACTCATTTGTTGCAACATATAGGAGCTTCACTACTCCTCTCTTCCCCATATCCCTGATATAGTGATATTTGATCTCTATGTGTTTAGACTTGTCATGAAACACTGGGTTCTCAGACAGCTTCACACAACTCTGGTTATCACAGAAGATACCAGTAGCATCCAATGGGAGATCAAATAGCTGAGACAGTAGCTTCCGAAGCCATACTTCCTCACAACTAGCGGAACAGGCTGCAACATACTCTACCTCATCTGTACTCAGTCCTACGCAAGACTGCTTCCTGCTAAACCAAGAGATCACACCTGATCCCATATTGAAGCAACACCCAAATGTGCTCTTCCTATTTGCAGCACTACCTGCCCAATCTGAATCAACATAACCTTGCAGGTTAAACTTTTGATTCGCTTCATACTTGAGCCCATAATCAACTGTACCCTTCAGGTACCTCAGAATATGCTTTACAGTAACCAGCTGAACACTCCTCGGATCCGTCAAGAACTGGCTAATGTGTTCACCGCAAAGCAAATATCTGGTCTCATGTTTGTTAGGTACATCAAGGACCCAATCATATGACGATACATAGAGACATCAACCGGCTCAGATGAAGCATCACATAGAAGCTTCAGATTTGATGCCATAGGTGTGGCCATGGCCTTGCAATCCATCATCCCGAACCTCTTCAGGATATCTACCGTGTACTTCCTAAGGATAATTTTAGGGGCGAAATTTAGCCCATGGGCTATTTTTCCATGTTTTTTCCCTAACAAAGATTCGCCAATTTGCATTTTTTGAAGTCCCATTTTGCCCAACTTTGATGGGGTAAAATTTTTTCACTCTACAAATAGCCAAATTATCATATAAACTATATAAAATCCTTAGAAATTGAAATAATTTTATAAAAATATCGCCAAATATTTTATAGTTGACATTTTAAGAATTGGTCAGATTCGTCAAGGTTTATACACTTTTAAATAAGTATGGGTCCTTAAAATTATCCCTGGTACTTCCCTTGTCCAAGGAAGATCCCATCTGTACTCTCCCACACCTCCATACCTAGGAAATAGTGCATCATCTCGAAGTCCTTCATATCGAATTCGGCAGCAAGCTTCCTCTTTGTATCTACAATCAATCTATCATCTCCTGTTACAAACAGGTCATCCACATATAGGAGTAGAACCACAGGATTCCCTTCCTCAACCTTGTAGTAAAGGTTGGAATCCGCTTTACTCTTGGTAAAGCCCAAACTAGATAGGAAACTGTCCATCCTACCATACCAAGTTCTGGGAGCTTGCTTTAAGCCATACAAGGCTTTCTTCAATCTGCACACATATGACTCCCTATCATGTGTTTCGAAACCAAGTGGCTGCTCTACATATACTTCCTCTTCAACTACACCATTCAAGAAAGCAGTCTTGACATCCATCTGGTGTATTTTCCATTTCATTGCTGCAGCCAGGGAAATTACTATTCTGATGGAAGTATACCTAGCTACAGGTGCAAAAGTTTCTTCATAATCTATTCCCTCTTTCTAAGAGAAGCCACGAGCTACGAACCTTGCCTTGTTTTTCTCTATGCTGCCATTTGTAGCATGCTTGATTTTGTAGATCCATTTGGAAGTCACAACAGACTTCTCTTTAGGTCTTGGGACAACATCCCAAACATCATTCTTCATTATTGATTGGTATTCCTCGATCATGGCATCCTTCCATTCTTTCTTTTCCGCTGCTTCTTCATAACTGGAAGGTTCTTTATTCATGATGTCACAAAGTAATGGTATGTGATCTGGTTCTCTTCTTTGCTCTGTGTTCTTCTTCTGGAATGCCAAATATTTCTACATCTTGAATGAGCTCTCTATCCCATGCAGGTTTCCTCTTGTGAGAGTTATCCTCACGGGGTGGATCTACAGGTTCTTGCGGATCTTCAAACTCACGAACAACTTCTGGAATTGCTTTAGTCATGGCAGTGTCTTGAAATCTAGTTTCCTTAGGTTCTTCATAAACTTCGATAGGTGCCTTCCTTGATTTGATGAATTCTGAGTTTTCATCAAAAGTTACATTCCTGCTGACATCAATCTTCTTGAACCCTGGAAAGTATATTCTAAAAGCCTTCGAACTTTCACTGTAACCCACAAAGATACCCTTCTTTCCTGAAGGATCTAGTTTGGTCCTCTTTTCCTTTGGGACATGAGTGTATACTAGACAACAAAATATTCTGAGATGGATGACTTCATTTTTCTTACTAGAAAAGACCTCTTCTGGTGTCTTGTTGTCCAATATCTTGTGGGGTGTTCTGTTTCGCACATATACAGCTGTTCTAGCTACTTTTTCCCATAGATGCATAGGTAGATCCTGGTCATGCAGCATTTCCCTTGCTGCTTCCGTGATTGTTCTGTTATTCCTTTATGCAACTCCATTCTGTTGTGGATTGTAAGGAGCAGTCAACTCCCTCTTAATCCCTGAATCACTGCAAAGCTTCTTGAAGTCACCTGAGGTGAATTCTCCACCATTGTCGGATATAAATGTTTTGATCTTCTTATCAGTTTGATTCTTCATCAAGGTTTTGAATTCCTTGAACTTATCAAACACCTCATCTTTGTTCTTCAAGAAGTAGACCCAAGTCTTCCTGGAGAATTCATCAATGAAAGAGACATAGTAAACATACTCACTTAGAGAACTGGATGACATAGGACCACATACATCTGAGTGGATGATTTCCAAGATGCCTTTTGCCTTGCTTTCACTACTTGGGAAAGCCTTCTTAATGTTCTTACCTTTTGCACATCCTTTGCAAACACCTTCATGCTTGGTCTTGATTTCAGGAAGACCTACCACCTTACTTGCAATTGGTAATGCCCTGTAGTGCATATGTGCAAGTCTTCTATGCCAAAGTTCACTTGGCTCCATGGAATCATGCACCATGGCATGTTCAGGTTGTCCTTTAAATTTATACAAACCTCCCTCTTGCTCTCCAATTACTACTGCATCATTTATGGTCTTACCCTTTGGCCACATTAGGACTTGGCCATCCACAAATGCAACCCTCATACCTTTTGCATCCAATGCAGAGATGGAGAGTAGGTTCTTCTTGAGCCCAGGTATGTAAAGGACTTCTTTCATCTTCAATGATTTTCCAGAATGTAGGTTGTAGGAGGCTTCACCACTTCCTTTGATGGGGTATTGATAATCATCCCCAAGTTTTACTTTATGGGGTGATTCATGTTCAGATAGATTTACAAAAGATTCTTTAAACCCAGTCATGTGTGTGGAAGCCCAACTATCAATTAACCAACCATTACAACCATGTGAGATAGTACCTATGAGAGCAGAGATAAGAACATACTCTTCTTCACTTGATGAGTCATCATCACTTTCTGCCCTAGCTTTCTTCTTTGGAGGTTCATCATCTTCAGCAGCATGAGCATGGAACTTTCTCTTGATGCCCTTCTTCTTCTTGCTGGAGTTGTTGTTGTGATCCCTTTTGTTCTTGGGACATTCTGAAGCAAAGTGACCTTTCTCATTGCAATTGAAACACATTAGATCTTTCTTATCTTTGTGATAAGGATGAGAAGATTTCTTCTTGTGATGGGATGGCTCCCTCTTGAACTTGCCTTTCTTGGTGTGTACTGTGAAGGATTGATCTTCATTACCCATCTTTTCTTCTCTTGCCACAAGCCTTGCTTCTTCTTGAGAACATTCCTCCCACAGTCTACTGAAGGAGATTAATTTCTTTCTTGCACAGATCCCTTGGATAAAAGAGTCCCATGACCTAGGTAGGCCATTCAAAGTGGTCATAACAATTTCACCATTCTCCACCATTTCATCTACAGCTTCAAGTTGTTCCTTGATCTGAGAGACCTTGGAGAAATAGGATTGAATGGTTTCTCCATTCGACATCTTGACCCCTTTCAATTGATTCCGCAGGGTCATCTTCCGATTTATGTTCTTCCCTTCAAATAGCTTGGTCAAAGAGTCAAACATCTCCTTGGGTGTCTTCAGAGATGACACATGTGGTATGAGATGGTCTTTGATAGAATTAGCAATAATTCTCTTTGCCTTGACCAAGTTCTTCTTATTCAATATTTTAGCCTCTTCATCCTCTAGGATAGGGGTGTCTTCTTTTACATATGAGTCCAACTCACTCTCTTCCAGGATTAACCCAATCCTATACTTCCAGGCTCGGAAGTTATTAGCCCCTTCAAGCTTATCTTCAAGCTTGGTGTGGTGAGATATCTTAAGGAGTACTTCAAATGGAAATAGAAAAGATTTAGGTCTTACCACTTGAATTGCTGAAAATTGGATCTGGTCCCAGATTAGAGTTTGTTGGAAAAACCCTAAAAATTCAAAATGTGAATTTCAACAATCTGAAAGGATAGAAAGATGCGCCTTGAAGAGCTGATCAAACTGGTGTATTCAGAAATTGAGATCTGCAAAGCTACACCCTTCAAAACTACCTTTCTATCTTCCTAGATTCACTAAGGAGAGCCCTAAATTAGGGTTTGAGTTTCCCGGAGATTTACCCAGCCAAAAATCTCGATCCAAAGCTCTACAATTCGATTTTTGCAAGGAGCTTCCAGTTATGTCTTTAGATTTAAGAAATTCCTATTTTTGTGGAAACCCTAATTTTTAGGGCCAAATATGAAAATGCTCAAAATTGAATTCTGATTCGAAAAATAGATTCTCCTTGATGAGTAGAGTCAATCTACTATACTGCTTTTCCAAAATATATGGAGAGAAACCCAATAAACAAAAAACCCTAGTTTTCGTCACTGCACAATGTCTTCTTCTCAGGTTAGCTCTGATACCATGTTAAATTTTGAGCATTAATTCACAATACTCTAGGATCTTTACTGATAGAATAACATGTACAGTATATCAATGCATATCAATCATAACAAGCATGTCAGTCAACACAAGAATCAAAAGCATGAGAGACAAGAGACACGGAGTTTCCGTGGGGAAAACCCTAAGGTGAAAAACCCCACAACTTCCTTAGAGATAGAGAGAGCAATGGCTCAACCAAAGTACAACCAAAATACACAGAGATAGTCTCCTAGTAGCAGATGATCCTCCTCCTCACTAGTGCACCACTTTCTGAGTGAGAGAAGTGTGAGTTTTCGAGTGATCAAAATAGAGATCTCCCGATCTCTATTTGTAATTGTCTATTTTCCTAGTGACCTTATGGGGCCGACTTGTCTAGCTAGGTACATGAACCATATAATATATATTTCATGGCCGACCCCACAAATGGTGGTCTAATAACCCATCGGCAAGTTCACACACTTGCGACACTTGTCAATACACATGACGACACTTCCTTATAGAGGAATAACACATCTCTTATAAGGGTACAATAAATATATATGAAATACATAGATGAAATACATTCCGAAGTTACATATACATCAACATGAAATATCACTAAAAGCAATAGATGAATATGGCCATATAGATAGATTTATACAAAATGTATCTCCTAACAATCATGTTATTCAAGAATTTTTTTCCACAGAAACAGGTGACAGTTCAAAACATCGGCAAGTTCACACACTTGCGACACTTGTCAATACACATGACGACACTTCCTTATAGAGGAATAACACATCTCTTATAAGGGTACAATAAATATATATGAAATACATAGATGAAATACATTCCGAAGTTACATATACATCAACATGCAATATCACTAAAAGCAATAGATGAATATGGCCATATAGATAGATTTATACAAAATGTATCTCCTAACAATCATGTTATTCAAGAATTTTTTTCCACAGAAACAGGTGACACTTCAAAACAGAACATGGATGGCTTATGGACAGAAGTACTGGAAGAACAGATTGAAAAGGTAAAAGTCATGGAAATTCACCCTGGCAAATCAGTCAACATAAATTCCAAATTACAACTAGAGCAAGAAAAGAAATTGATGAAGATACTAGAAGAAAAAAGTAAAGCATTTGCATGGACATATGCAGATATGAAAGGAATACATCCTGGTATCTGCAAAGACTACATTTGCATCAAAGAAGGTTCGACTCCTATCAGGCAACCACAAAGAAGGTTGAACCCTACACTTAAAGACATAGTCAAAATGGAATTACAAAAGTTATTAGATGTAGGGTTCATCTATCCAATATCTGATAGTGAGTGGGTCTCACCACTAGTCACAGTGCCCAAAAAAGGAGGCAAATGGAGAATTTGTGTGGAATACGGGGAGCTAAATAAAGCAACCAAGAAAGATCATTTTCCACTTCCATTTATAAACCAGGTGCTGGATACATTATCTGGAAACAAGTACTTTTCATTCTTAGATGGTTTTAGTGGGTACAACCAAATTTTAATACACCCAGCTGATCAAGATAAAACGACCTTTACATTCCCACGGGGAACTTATGCCTATAGGGTCCTACCCTTTGGCTTATGTTACACCCGAGCAACATTTCAAAGAGCCATATTGAGTATTTTCTTCAATTTTCTGAATGACAAAATGGAAGTCTTCATGGATGATTTCACACCCTATGGACAGAGCTTTGACAAGGCATTGAACAATCTTGGATTAGTATTAAAAAAATGTATTGAAATGAGCTTGTGCCTAAGCAATGACAAATGAAGAATGTTAATGGAAGAAGGCATCATTCTGGGACATCATATATCACAAAGAGGTATAGAGGTTGATCAAGCCAAAGTCTTAGTAATCAGAATGCTGCCCCCACCTGTCAAATAAAGGGATGTGAGAAGCTTCCTTTGACAGACAGGGTACTACAGAAGGTTTATTGAAAATTATAGCAGAATTGCTACCCCCATGTTTGCACTTCTCACAAAAGATAATGAGTTCATATGGACAAGCAACTGCATGACAACCTTTGAAAGTCTTAAGCAGAAAACCATCACAACACCAATACTCCAAGGACCAAACTGGGAAATTCCATTTCACATCCACATAGATGCATCAGATAAAGCCATCGGATTTGTGCTTGGACAAGAACAAGACAAGAAACCCTATGCCATATACTATATAAGCAAAAATTTGGCCGGGGAAGAACTCAACTACACAGTCACAGAGAAGGAATTTCTGGCAATCATACATGCAATCAATAAATTCAGGCATTACATCACAGGATACCAAAGTTTTATCCATATTGACCACTCAGCGATCAGATATCTTCTGAACAAGCCTAATACTAGTGCGAGAATTATTCGATGGATGCTACTTCTACAAGAATTTGACATTACTATAATAGATAAACCAAGCAAGCATAATGTGGTAGCCGACTTTTTGTCAAGATTCACACATGGAAAAGATAACGAATTGGTTCACGATAACTTCCCTGATGAGCACCTTTTTGCCATATCAATAAGAATCCCATGGTTTGCTGACATAGCAAACTATTTAGTATCAGGAAATTTTCCAGAACATTACAGTTATAAAGAAAGGACAAAAGTAATAAGGCAAAGTGCCACATATACATGGATAGAGGGCATGCTTTTTAAACAGGGACCAGATCAAGTACTTAGAAGGTGCATTAGGGAAGATGAAGTACATGACATAATGCATGCCACCCACAATGAACCCTATGGATGACACTATGCTGCAAAAAGGACAACCTACAAAATCTTGCAAACAAGGTATTATTGGCCAACACTTCACAAAGATGCTTATGAGTATGTGTCCCACTGTGACGATTGCCATAGAATGAGAAAACCAACACAAAAACAAGAAATGCCACTCCATACACAAATCTCCTTGGAGGGTTTTGAAATGTGGGGATTTGATCTTTTTGGCCCCTTCAACCCATAGTCCTATCAGAAAAGCTACATCCTCGTATGCACTGATTACCTTACAAAATGGATAGAGGTAGCAGCACTGGCTGCTGCAAATGAAACCAGTGTGGCCAAATTCTTTACTGATCAGATCTTTCACAGGTTTGGAGTGACAAGAGAAGTAGTTTTTGATCAGGGCCCACAATTCACATCAAATTTAATTGAGGACTTGATGAAAAGAAATAACATGAAGCACAGACAGTCATCCTACTATCACCCTAAAGCAAATGGACAAGCTGAGGTAACCAACAGGGAATTAGAGAGAATCTTGACAAAAACTGTCCAACTTCACAAAACGGACTGGGCCGACAGACTTAGTCAGGCATTATGGGCTTACAATACTACATGGAAAACAACTACAGGATTCACACCTTATGAACTAGTCTATGGAAAAAAGGTCATGCTGCCAATCGAATTTGAAATAAAGACATTAAGAATTCCAGCAGATTTACATATGGACCTATCAGAAATTCAGAAAGAATGCATGCTACAGCTAAATCAGTTGGATGAACACCATCAACAAGCACTTACACATACTAAAATTATCCAACAGCAAAGAAAGAAATGGCATGACCAACATCTGAAGGATAAAAAGTTCAACGAAGGTGATTGGGCACTACTTTACGACTCCAGATTTCACACATTCAAGGGAAAACTAACCACTAGATGGCTTGGACCTTACATTATTTAGAAAATTTATGAAAATGGGGTTGTGAAAATTATTACAATTGATGATGAGGAGTTCCCCATGATAGTGAATGGGAATTGCCTAAAATTTTACAAAAAACCATAGTCAAAAGAAGAATTTATAGAGGTACTCTACCAGCAACAATTGATGCTAATAGACGACGCGGCAAGTCAGTAAAATTCAAATCATTTACAATAAAAACAAAAAGAAAAAAACAAACAAAAAAAAAATGAAAAAAAAAGAGAAAAAAAAATGAACAAAAAACGAAAAAGAGAATGAAAAATATAGGGCCACATCAATTCAAGAGAGACTGCCATTCAAAAGATCCTGCAAGTCAATTCAAGCGAGGCTTCCATTTATTCAAGTGAGCTTGAAATTAATTCAAGCGAGCTAGATACATTACATATCAGCACTCAAGCGAGCCAGCCACGTCTACATTCAGCAATCAGTCATCAACTACTACGGAATTCTTCAAACCCGCCATGCCATCCTTTTTCAACATACTCAAGCAAGCCTACGAGATTATTCAAGGGAGCTAGTCACATACAACTATGCAATCAACCAAATACAAAGCATCATCAAATGAGTTGTATCAACAACTGGCACAATTTTCAAAAGAACATACTTCAGCAAATTCAAACGTGCAAAAAGGAAAAAGCAACCCACACACATAACTATTGACATGCAGAAATCAACTATAGAGACTGCCAAATCTACTACATAATCTGCCATGCATGAAAAATGCACTAGATCATCAATACAGGTACGCATACATACCAAGGTAATCTCTAAAACGATTTTATTTTATTCTAACAGTAAAATATTTTCCCACAATACATTCGTTTCTAGTCAGCTAAGGACAGCTTCTATTTTAAATCGGTGGCAGGGTTGAATCACCTTAATAACTCATGATCGCTATCTCAGCCCCGTCACCCTCAACAAATCATGATCGCAACCTTCACCATATGAAGTACAGAGATCGATCATGGGAATACAGAGATTGATCATGGGAAAAAGAGGATTAAAAGAGGCAAGTACATGAATGATGGAAAGGATAGGTGCGGAAAGACGGCAAGTAAGGCTGCATAGTATTCCATGATTTTGCATATAAGGAACCGCTCGAAATCCCCGAGAAGAAACAGACCAAAGCTAATGCGCTCACTCATCTAGCATTGCAATCCTCGAGCCTGTAGGCAGAGCCCCAACCAGTTGAAGGTATAAACCACATTCCAAAGTTCTGGTCTTTGTCTGATTAAAAAGAAGATTCTAAAATGACAAAGGGTTTTAAGAAAAGTGAACCGGAAGATCACAACGCCATTTAACAGAGCCCGAGAATCCTGTAGATCATTCGCAATTCAGGATGGATGCCTTTCATCCTTGGATTGAGAGGATACAATACAGGGGTAGCTTAGGAGTTTGCAAGAAACCTCAAACATATCAAAGATGAACAATACGTCACCCAAGTAAAAGGGTTACGTATAAAATTAGATGAGGACATGACTGCCAAACACACTGGTCTACCAATGGGCCTACATTGGAGAAGCAATGACTGGGAGGTAAACCACACAGCAAAAGCAGCATTCTTTGAGCAGGGAGAGGTTTATGATGAAGAAAAAAATGGAGTCAAAAGACCCTCCATGCCAATACCATGGGATGAAAAGGCTGCAATTGTCCAGAGGTACATTACATGCACTGGAAGATTAAGTTATGTTCCCATTTTCCATTTTCGTATTTTGGAACTTCTCAGGCATAGAAGTCACATTTCATCAAACAACAATATGAGCATTCCATTTTACCTGCTCCAATCCCTATCAGAGATGAGCAGGAAGGTGGCTAAGGGAAAAGACGATGCTTTGGCCCATCATGGGATGATCAAACTAATAGTTGGTGAGGAACTAAAAGCATAGATTCCAAAGCTCTCTTGGGAGGAGTTCATTGTGGTATCTGCTGAGGACATTCCGAGAATGAGGACTATGCCCTTGCCACCTGAATAAAAATGTAAGACCACCTCTGTATCAGGGGAAAAAAGAAAAATTGACTTAGACAGTGTGGCCAACACCTTGGTAAAGATAAAACACTCAAAAGAGGACTCCCCCAAATCAGACCCAGGTATTCCTACCAGTAGTCAGGGGTCGAAGAGGCACAGTAAGAGATTCATGCAGGTATCTAAAATACAAGTCTCCAAGGAGGAAGAAAGGGAACCCAGTCCCCTGGTTACCAATGTGTCTGATGATGACATTGATCCTTTTATAGACCAGAAGGATCCCACTATAGATGATGAAGAAGAAGAATAAGAGGAAAAGAATGAAGAAGAAGAACGAGATGAAGAAGAAGAAATTGAAAAAGAAGAAGAGCAGAGCTTACAAGAGAAAGGAAACCTCCAGGGGAATTCTCCAGAACATAATGAAAACCTCGAGGTCGTTACCCAACTCGCTGAGGCTCGGGCAGAATTGGAAAGGCTCAGAAATGAGTTGGCAACGTTAAGAATTGGGCAAGGAAGCCAGCCCACCCACACCTCCCCCATTTTCAGCCGAGAAGACACAAATCATGAAGATGCATCATGCAGAAGAGCTGCGGCTGGCTGAGCAGAAGAATTCAGCACTACAAGAAAAGTTGGCCAAGGCACAAAATGAATTAGCAAAGAAAGACCAGGAGATTACCAAATTAAAGGACGTTTTGGCCACTACTATCGGCATATATGATAGACTATGGGACCTCAGACCACCATCGGCAATATATACAGTTTATATACAGGAGAAATGGGGTGAATCCCATCTCCAGAGGTTGAAGAAAGTACTCCCTATAGAGGTAAGCACTCCCAAAGAGTTTATAGATGCATCTTTGAACTCCACAGAGCTGGAGAAAGACCAATTGAGTGAATTCTTCTTGCATAATTTTGTAGTTTCTGGCTCGCCCAACTAGTCGCCAAACCCATATGTGGGTGATTTCCAGTTAAGGGAATTATGTTCGTGGATGAACCACGAAATTGAGCGAGCCCAGGACTATCATCTCTATGTTGCATCCAAATGGAAAACCCCATTAATGATCAGACCCGAGCCAACTCACCCTCAAGGGATAATCTATAACCACAGGATCCTCACCCAGGACGAGGAACTGATACCCATTCTCCTTGCAAAACAACAGGAGGTTGTGACTCATTTTGACATTACAATCCGAAGCACGCAAAAGGAAGTTAATGAGTCCATTAAGGAAACGTGGAGCAGGGTGGAAAACGATCTGAAAAGAAGAGAACTCCACTCTCCCCTCAGGCTTGATGATGCTCTTTTCAAAACCACACTCTACAAAGAATCCCTGGCAAGAAATCAACTCAGATGGATCAGGATGAGGCTGGATCCCCCATTCTTTCTTTCCTCAGTCATCAAGGAATAGATTAATGAAGAGGAAGAGAGGAAGGCATGGGCCAGGGAGGATCAGAATTTTGGATATCACAGGCAGACAGGGATACCTAAGGTGGTAGCATGGGATATCAGGGAGGTCATCAACGAATTGCATAAGTCACCCAAGGATGGGTGAATCCTTCAAGTATGGGAGAGAATGATGAGTCCAATTTTTGGGTATTTGATAACCCTTTTTCCCACAGTCCAGCTCAAGCAATGGCGAAGAAACACACTCAATTGTGGGAAAAATGTTCTACTTTAATTATTTAATGAAATTGTTTTTTATGATTATTCTTGTATGTTAGAATGCATATTCGTTAAACTAATTCTGTGGAAACCAAGCGTGATTGAGTAGGTTTAGGAGCATTAAAGGATGAACGCGTAGAAGACTGAGGGATCACCAAGCTCGACACCCTATTTCCTGATTTATAGAGAATGCACTCCTATTTAGGGGAAATCAACATTTAGACATTTAGTTAAGTTTTGCATTACGAATTATATAAATATGGACCTCTTGAATAGCGAGAGGTCTTTGTTGACATTTTGGAGAAACATTGTTTTAACGTTTTCTGCATTATTGAGATACTGCGAAGTACAGACCTTTGTTTTGGCATGGATTTTATATTTTAATTGGAGATTGATGTTAAATTCCAACCAGCGTTTATAAGTTTCATTCTCTCCTGAGTACGGGTTGGAGAGGGCCCCGCCAACACGTAATTCAGGGGATTTCCATTTTCAGGTATTTTTCCAATTATGTGTTTTGCATTGATGAACAGTTATACTGCATATGGAAGCACTTGAATGATTTATTATTTTTGTAGTAATTTACAATACGTTATGTAGTACAGCAAAACGGTTTCAGTAGTCTTGTAGTTGCTTTCTTCCAAAGCATATTTTAACCAACGATTACATGTGTATCAACTTTGCTTTCAATATCATGGCTTAGATCTAAGGTTTATGATTGTTTCTCATCGTGATTAATTTCGTTGAATCCTTAGTAATAGATAGATAGCTTGAAATGATCGCACTTCAATTTTAGTCTTGGGATTTAAAATGGTTTAGATCAGAATTCTAGTTTTAGGCATAAAGTAATTACAGACCTTGTTTTCTCAAATATTAGAATATATCTATTATGGCATTTCATTTTCTATATTTACCATTCTGCATTAAGTAATTTCATAATATTATCTCTTTCACTTTTAGCATTTTAAATTATTTAAAATAGATTTACTACTTTTGGTATCTTTATTCCTTAAAACAGATTTACTGCTTTCAGTACTTTAATTCTTTTAAATAGATTTATTGCTTTCTAGTATTTAATCCAGTAGCATAACCAATTTTACATATTGAGTAGGCAACCCTTAGAACATCGATACCGACATCCAACTATGACAAAGATTATCCTATAAGAGCACAGGTAGTGCCTGCACCTATAAAGTTTGTACATCCCCCGGGTTGACATTTAAAGTAGGCTCTTGGTATAGCTACCCTCATTAGGCATCCATATTGGGAGCTCACCAAATGTCCCGACTCATGATGAATGGAGTGGAGATGAATGATTTATTCAAAGGCGACACGACATCTTCCAATAGGAGGTAGTAAATATTTTCCATCCGGATTTTTCAGTTATATAGTTTGTTTTGGTCTTTTTCATATTATAAAGCTTCAAAAAGAATAAAATTGCTTATGGTACAAAAGTGAGGGAACGAGTGTCAAGTGCAAGCAAACTAGTTCCAAGTAGTGGAATATACCTATGATCAATGCAAGGAAGCATGTGCAAGATGTGGACACTTGGGGGGGTTTTCCCTGAAGGTAAAGGGTCATCAAGCTGCGAAAGATAATTGAAGGATTTGCTTGGCTTAGAAGGAAAAGTGCTCTAGTGTATGGCTAATAACTACGAAAAGCGGGAGCCAACACAAGGCTCAAAGGAAAGCAGGATGATCCAATGCAGTCATAGCTCGACATAAATGGGGAGTTCTTTTTCGTGAAGTTAGTCTCCTCACCCAAAAAAGTGTAAAACAATGATAGAAGAACTCTTCTAGCCACGTATGACTAGAGTATACCTTTTTCATAATTAATCCAGAAAGGTCCAGAAAAGGGGTAAACTTATACCTAAGTGAATGTCACTTCAAATCATTTAACGAGTCTGAAATGACAAGTATACTCGAAAATATTGTTTGATTTGAAAAAGTCTAACAAGGGCTTAAAAAGACTTTATAAAAATCTTTTCCGTAAAGGTTTAACGAGCCCGAAAAAGTAAACTCATGACCTCCTTATTATTTTTAACGAGCTTGAAATAAAGGTGGAAGAATACTCGTAATGGGAACAGACGAGTGTGAGGGATATGTGAGACTAGTTCCAAGTGCATGGAACAAATCTATGCATAATGCAAGGAACATGAGCAAGATAAGGACACTTAGGGTGTGTCTCCTCCGAGTAAAAGGTGTGAAATCATAAAGGCAAAGTGATACATAGCTTATGGAAATGAGATCAGAGATGGAGGCTTATATAATGAGCTAAAAGCGTGGAAGCCGACATCAGGCTCATTAGCACAAGTGCGATGAAAATAAATGCACATGCGACTTAAACACAAAAATGGGAGCCTTATCAGGGATGGCCAGAAATATATGAGAAAGAAAGATATGAGGCTTCTTCTCAAAGTCATGGTAAATCTAAAAAGGATCCCGAGCCTATGACAAAAACTTAGCATAGGCACCAAAATGGCATAAGGGTGCTGACTAGGGTGACCCATGTTAGGTAGGATTTGCTGTCGGACTGGTGCACAAAGAATATAAAGATGGATAACACATCAATGGCCAACAGGTTCGACCCTATGGCGAATTCGGATGGCAAAAGGTTCAAATGCATCATAATAGAGAGGAATCTTAAACCTATATGCAAGGTTCCAAATACACTCGACATTATCAAACAAAGTGTTGAAAAGGACCAGTAAGCAAGCATAAGTCCAGCTAAGAATCTTGTCCCCAAGAAACATTAGTACCGAGATCATATCTAAAACATATGTAAAGAAAGATCTGATACAAGTCACTCTGGTAGAAATACTTTCAACTTGCCCAATAAGATCAAGGTTGGGAAGGAAATAAGATCTATGATGGAGATCCTCCCAAGGCTTGTCATTGATATTCATGGCCTTGACAATGGCTTCATCTGATGGTAAAATATCATCAAGGAAGTTATGTGAACAAGACGAGTCGACTACCCATGCGGGCAGCGTAACAAGATCTTCTTCCTCTATCCCTGAAGAAGAGAGATTTGGCTTTGCAGTGGGTTGTTGAATATAATGAGGAACTCACAGAAGGTAGAGTCCACGGATCACTAAAGTATGATGTCCAAAATGGTACAGGAGTCAACAATGAAGGAGCATCGTCAGAAACGTTTCCTATAAAGGAGACTGGTGCAAAAAATCGAAAGATCCCATCAAGGAAGGATATAAGCCTATACCAACATTCCTAGTTGCTGGCTAAGAATATTCAATCTGAGGAACTATAGTTCCTGGTGATGCTGCAGGACTGGAACTAGTGAAATCTAGCTAATTGACAGTCACAATCTTTCCTTTGTGGGGAAAGTAGATAACTCTAAAAACAGAGGACACGATCGCTCTCATAGAATAGATCCAATTCTGACCTAGTAAAAGGATGTAGTCGATGGGTGCATCAACCACCTTGAATTCTATTGGCACGGTCTTCCCACCCAAGTGGACCTCAAGGGAGGGGATAATACCATGTGTCCTGAATGAACGAACATCGAATGCAGTTAACATGGTCATAGATTTCGACAATGGAGGAGAACCGATAGCCTTCCAACAAGCTAATGACATTACTGGAGTAGAAGCACCTTCGTCAACCACAGTACGCTTAACGACCATATTTAGGCATCTAACATGGACTTGGAAGGCCACATGATAGGGAAATCGAGGCTAAACATCAGTAGTATTGAACTTGATAATATTTGGGTTACATTGATCCTGGTCTCCTAAAGCACATAAAAGGGCAGTCCTTTGTGAAGTACAAGACTGAAGAACCTCGAGAGATGACATAACACATGGAGTCTGTACCAGATCTTCCACAATTGAGTAGTTTTGGGCGGCTTGGGCATTGGGATTGTGCCTCGAGCGCTTGAGAACACCTTTCAGTATCCGCGACATAGAATTGGGCTTCTCAATATGGAATGGAGTCTCAGGTGAAGGGGGCTCATTCCCCAACAAAGTTTGTGGAGCTCCATAATCACGTGAGTGAGTGGAAATACTAACCTTTGATTTAACCATGTTAACGCATCCAAAACAACCAGCATGGGTAGAGGAAGTTGAAGTTTCATTAGTCCCATTATCGATGATGGAAGCACTCGAAGTCATATTTTGATGATGAGGAAGGGGATCCTTCAACACAGCTGGGTTCTATGCAATATGCTTCGGTGATTTCTCGATACGAGGACACAAATGTGTAAGGTGATATTCCATGCAAAGCTTACAAGGAAAATTCACTTTACGCCTAGGCTTACGGTCCCCACCAGTATTTCCGTCGTCCCGAGGAAGGTTGGCGTTCTCTTTCTTAGGGTTATTATTCATATTATTCCCACCCCTACGATTATTTTTCCCCTTGTTTTTCCCACTAGGCTGCTGGTTATCAGATGGGTTCACCGATTGTATAGAATGAACATCGGATGACAAGGTGGAAATAGATGAGGTGTGAGCCTGTCCAGGGGCAGATTGGTTAATAAACAGATTGTGCATATGATTCGTAACCAAATCTACAGGACAAGTACTTGTGGAACCAACAATGCCATCAGCATGCGGTCCAGGAATGGGCTTGGGCTCATGTTGTGATCTCAATGCGTCAGGTATAATGTCATACAAAATTCCAGACTGAGCATAGACTAGGTCTAGCTGTTGGGATTTAAAAATTTCTTGCTCCTCAGTCATAATTCCAGATAACGAGAGATCCTTTAAAACGTTAGGGAGCAAATACTTGAGGAACCATTCCAACAAAAACTCTAAAGGAATGTTGGCTTTCACTAGCCTCTTCCATCAATGCCACTCTTGAATATGATCAGAGATATGTGTGGCTTTGTCCTGGAGGAAGGTAGATAAGATCTCGGTGCCAATATCGTAATGAACCGGCAACTGAAAGTGATATAGGAAAACGAAAGCTAAATCATTGAACTCCCTATATGTGCCCCTAGGAAACTCGACATACCATTTCACCACTACCCTAGTGAGGGTGCGTTGAAATATACTCAAATGAATAGAATCGTGGTTCAATGAATTCGAGGAGCACCATAAATGGAAAGTGGTGACGTGATCACCTAGATCCTCACCCTTCTTCCCCTTGAAATTTGGAACTTCGGAAGGGATCTTGGTGGGGACTGGAGACCATGTAGGATCATGACACACCAGATCATTCATGAGCTTCGAAAGATCAGGTAAATTTAACCTAGCAAGAAACGGGAGCTGAGACTGTGAAGCTTGATTATAAGCTCCCGAAAGAGACTAAATATGCGAAGGTGAGATTTTGTTCATCATAGCCAGCACCTGAGGTGCCGACGAACTCTGATAGAAACCATGAACATGACCATATGGATGATAACCTCCTCCAAAATGGCCCATGTTAGAATACACAGGCATGTGCATAACAAGGATTCCATAGGAAGGAGTGGGATAATAGTTAGGACCGGTTGAAAAGCCATAAGAATGGGGTCCCATATAACCACTCGACGAAGGAAAACTAGACGAGTGAGGGCTATATGAAAACAGTGTGTTCCCACTCAATGGAATCGATGAACTAAAGACAGGAGGATGATTCAGAATCATATAAGCGTTCGAGGGCACATGCATATGAATAGAGGCATGTGGGTATAATTCATTCTATCTTGTTTCCCCTGAGGAATCCTGCTTAAGGATTTTATTCATATTTTGTGGGCAGTAATTGTTACAGTATAAATTGCATAATGGGTTGTTGCATGAGCAAGAAGGGAATTGCATGTGCTAGCAGAGTTGCAAGATGGTGGTCCACTGGCATTGTGGGTCTCAGAGATTCCAATTTGAAGGTAATTATAATTTAGGATCTATGATTCCTTGAGTGGAAAAAATTTATAAACTTCAACATTATTCAAATCATATATATATAACTTAAAATTAATATGAAATTGGTTTGAATATATTTATATTAACATTTTATTGCAAAAAATTTTGAATATTTTTATATAAACATTTTATTGCAAAACATGTTAGATGAAAAATATCTAAAAAAAAATTGTTTATTAATCTCCAATTCAAAATTTAACAAGAAATTTTTTCCAAATATCTATGAAGAAGGCTGACTATTTACACTAATAGGTGTTTTTATATAGTAAAATTTGGGGTGAAGTACCATTTATGGTTTTTCTAGATTGCACTAGGATGAAACTAATTATATTGGTTCAAAATTTTAAATATACAATTATAAAAGAAAAAAGAATATAAAAAATAACTTGTAATTGATGCATAGATAAGAAACTTCGTGGCAAACAAGTAAAAGATAACTTATTACTTGTTATTACTTGTGACACTTAACTTGTGGCCTATCCGTGTTCACTGACCACAAGTTAAGTGGTTGTGCTAGTCTCATAAGTGTATTGAACTCCAATAAAATGGGAAAAGAAATAGACTCCAAATTTCGTTTATATTTCTTATACGTTGACTACATTTTACAGAATTTTTATATATCAACTCATTTTGAGTTGTCTGAATCACATTAAATATCATCTTAGAATATCTATCTAGCATAACAAGCAGTTAAATACATCAGAATATGGAGGATCGAACAAATGCACCCTGAGAATCATGAAATTTGAAATTGTCGATTGCCTTTTCTTACATAAGAGATGAAGAGCAATTACAAATAAGTTCAACTCATAGCATGTGTGTGGGTGGGGTCCATGTGCAGGTTGTCTGCCATGAACTGGTGGATTCGCAGTTCGACCGAACAATAGCAAAGAAAAGTACAATTTTCGAGATTCTATCAAACCAACCAAATGGAAGTGGTTGTGTGGACGAAACATGCCCTAAATTAGAGGAATCCGCATTGAAATATAGGATTGATGCCTAGAACAAACTTGGAATTTTCCCCAAGAAAACCCGATTGTTTTTGCACAACAGCTTTTGCAAAATTATAGTTTAAATGTACCGAAGAATCCATAAATATTAAAATGAAAGCCTTCAGGAAACTATGAATTACATACTAAAAAGCATGAAATAGGTCTCAAATTTTCTCAACAAAAGTATTTGAGTAGCCACCAATTTTTATCAAAACTCATTGTTTTTCGCTTGCATTTATCGAGTATTTTTCACATAAAATTATATAATTTTTTTCTTCTAGCTAAGTGCTTATGAAATTGTTGTTTAAACAAATTCATTCGCAGAAAAGGAGAGGAAGGTCGAACAAACCTGCATATGTTAAATAATAAAACATAACATAACGCTATTAATGACTTTCTGAAAATATTGAGATGTATACACAGGATTGGTTCATATGCTTGAAAATAGGATTTGTTTCACCCTGACATTAGGTGCAACTTGTACAAAGAGACGATTTGGTGAATTCCATATGCAATGCAACTTGACAAGATGTCCCGCTGTCAAGTAGTGGTCTTGGTCAGCTATTGTCAAATATAATAGTTGTTCATATATATCACGTCTTCCCACCAAAGAACATGTCAAACCTTCATTTATGCCATGTAGGTTACGCTTGCAATGGAAGAGTTGTTGGTGGTAATGACTACCATTTGTAAAATCAAAATTTCAACTGTATGTATTCCAATTTGCACCCATAGTTCTTACATTGGAACAACTTTATGAAGCAAATCCATGGTTGCATTTTAATGTCCTTCTTTTATCACAAAAGGTTCATAACCGTCCTATTTTGGAATAAGGAGAAAACATGTATAGGTAAAAACCAACAACAATTACAATGAACCCACCGGTCTATTACAAAGATATGGAAACCATTAAAAGCTATTAATAAAACCAAGGCTATATTGCTAGTGTATTGACAAAACCCATTAAACAGTGCATGGATAATAACACAGCAACCAGAGAGTATAATTTAAGATGGCTATTTAATGCACCATTCCACAAAACTAAATCACAGAGAAGACAATATTGACCTTGGAAAACCCTACAAGTAAAAACCAGATTCAAATCGTGACTTCACCTGTAACATCAATTGCAACAAAGCCCAGAACAGCCCTTGCTGGTGTCCGCGGGCCACTTCTTATTCCAGCCTATTGTCTCGATGGCTACACTGGAGGTCAAAAATCCTAATGCAGATTCCGAAACCTTGGTGGGATTTCTATGCAAGAATGGTGGAGAAAAGCAACGAAACCCACTATCTGAAAGCACTCTTCTTGAGAATGAGTTATGGAGGTGAGCAATTGAATGAAATTTGCAATCAGACAGCAGCGTTATTTCCTTGCTCCATGGAGTATGTATTTAATAGAGTAAGAAAACGTATGAACCCGCATAATGAAATTTGGGGAGGTCATGCTAATTAGTTGTGTGCCTCTTCCCTAACACCTCAGCTGGAACTATTGCAGGAAACTATACATGCATGCAAGGCAATGACAATTCGCATGCAAAATGGCCACGGGGTGAACATGAAGGATGACACTCTAGGCATGGACTAGCTTAGACAAAAATGACAAATCAATATACTTGTGCCATACAGTATTGTGCCTTACTCAAGGAGCCTCGATAAAAGGCCAAATAAGACTCTCAATTTATTTATTGGCTAGAAGAGAATATAATCTATAAAACTTTGGATAAAAAGTGTTGGAATATGTGCAGGGACTAATACAATCGCAAAAAGCAATTTCTATAGTCCCTACTACGTGGCAGGCCGATAGGGACTAATAAGAAAGTATATATTATTACATAGTGATAATATACCATAGGTATATTAAAAGTCACTCCTTAAAATGATTTGTCATCAAAGCATGGGTAGGGAACAATACTTTTAATAGAATGATCCCTCTTCTTGTAACTTTGTTTATTTGATAAGATTGAGAACATTAGGTGATAAGATTTATGAAGCTTTGATCAATCCTTTCTAAATGGTGATAAGATTGATCATTTTTGCATAAAAAAATGATCAATCTTTTCTAAATGGATTATTTCTTAAACTCTCTGATAATTAGAGTATTGATTCAATTGTTTTTGTTGTTGACTTTGAGTTGTATTTATTTTCGGATGCGTTGATATGTAAGAAAAATGTTGACATTGGTATGTTGATTCATGTATGCCACATTTTATGTAATTCGAGTGTCGATACAGTATTCTAATAAGTTGATCCTTCTTAATATCTAGTTTAATATTAATATTTTCATGATTTACTAGTGTCACCATGTTAAAACTTGATTTTTTTATTCACTGGTGTGCCAAGATTCTTTGGATGACATACAACTTCATAGGTGCAATCGACGAAACACCAACCTTCATTGAATCGATAGGTTATGAGGTTCCATTGAATTGTTTCTTGAAATCCTTTTTCAAATACTCTTACACTAATATGGTTGTTTAATGTTGTGAAATTAATCAAAATGGTGAATGGAGATACAATTATGCCATGGCTCCTTACTATTATCCCTACATCGTCTTTGCTCCCATAATGCAATTATTGTTTGGAAAGAATTGCACCTACAATTTTCCTATCTTTGCTTCTATAATGCAATTATTGTTTGGAAAGAATTGCACCTACAATTTTCCCTACCTAATTTTTCACTGGCAAGATTTTTAATTTTATCAAATTCCAAAATGGTTTTATTCACATGGCTATGGTGTATCCCTTCTTGTGATTTATCCTATATTGTTAACCATAGTTTCTTTGGATAATATCCCAATGGGCTCCATTACTCCCCAAATTTTTATTTGTTTTTTCTATCTAAATTTTTGTTATAGAAATTTTTTCCAACTTCACTAGTACTGATTGAGCCATGAGACTCAATTTAATTTTTTCTTTCAAAATCTCTATCAATGACAAATGTTAATGAATTGGGACTCAATACTTACTTGGATATCTTCTATGAACACAATGATTTTAGCCATAAGCAAACGAAAATGACTATGATATTGATTGAAGTGAACCTGATGGTTCACTTCATGAATTCAACAAGAATGCATTAAAAAACCCCATATATATGTAGTAAATAATATTGAATTATTACATTAATATATATGAGATTACCTTGATTGATATGAATACAATGGACTTGTATATAACTATGCATAGGGTGTGATAAGTGTTAGAATATCAAAAACCCACTTTAGCTTATGATATAAAGTATTAATCATTTTGATACTTTCATAGGTGTTTGACTAGGTAGATTGGACACATATTGTCTTTCTAGTCTCACACTTGCCATCATTATCCATAGGACTACACTTGGAAAGATTCTGGATAAGTTTCTGCTGCTTTTATGACTGTCCTAAATTAGTAAGAGCGCTTTCCTGCCTTTACACAGTTTTGTCCAACTTTTTATGCTTTTTAGTGGATAAGGATAAGACTAGGTGCTTTTATGGACTTGGCAAGCCGTCTTCGTTTTGGCCAACTCATCCTCCATATTTTTCTCACCAAAATCCATCATCACATTCATTTTTAGTATAGAAATTAGTATTCTAAATTCTATCTTTTTAAATCTATTCAATCTAAATTTATTTATAATTATTCCCCATTCCATTAGCATATTACTTCTTAAATTAATTTGTTATTTCATAAATCTCCTGATTAATAAATATTTTATCTCAATATACGCACTTCTTTCTAATATAGAAAATACATTATAATAGTCCATTAGTTGTAGCTTGGGTGGTTAGGAGGAATGATTATTTACTTCCCCACCCATGTTCAATTTTTGTAAGTGACATTAGATCTATCTAATTTATACACAGTAATATATCTCCATCCAATTTGAACAATACAGTTATCAAATTTTCTCCCTAAATCCAAAGAGAAATCAATATTGATTTTATTATTATTGTAATACTTTTTTTCTATATTTCAGAATTATATTTTTAATTAATTTATTATTAATTTTATATGAAAATGGTATAAAGGTTATATTTTTAATTAATTTATTATTAATTTTATATGAAAATTGTATAAAGGTTATAATTAAAATGTTAGATGTAATACTAAATCTATTTAAGGATAGCAAATACACCTAATTGTTATTATTGAGGGAATTTATAAGAAAACATATTAATTATTTGAGTTTTTTAGTTTATATATATGATACATTTTTCCCGCGAAATATATATGATACATTTACTTGGGCAAATATAATTTTATTTATTTATTAAAGTAAATATAATTTATCTCTCGAACAATCATAGATGTATGCCACATTTGGCAGGTGATTTGTTTCATGAAAGGCCGCTGATTCGTTTTATGAAAGGCATTAGTGAAACATGCGAATCATGCACCTTAGAAGTTAGACACATATGCATAGAGGTTGCATGGATACACGAGACATTTGTAAGGTGTTTCGTTTCATGAAAGGCATTGGTGAAACATGCATAACATGCAAGTTAGACACATACACATAGAGGTTGCATGGATACAAGAGGGAAAATTAGAACACATTACATGTCTAATTTTATACCAGTTTTCGATTTTGTATTAATATTTGGAAGCGTTTATGGTCCTCGTATTTTGGAATTTAAGTTAATGGTCCTTGAAAGAGCACATGATCCTTGTTATTGGTCTATATGTGCTCATATGGAAGATCCAATGGTCCTTAAAAGAGTACATGATCCTTACTATTTTCTTATATTTCCTCATATGGAAATTATTATAAGCATCCATACATAAGGAAATATGTAACTACTTTGATCAAAACAATCATGGGAAAGGAAACCATTTTATTTAAATAATTAATTTGTGTAATAACACAAGTAACAACAACGAGGAAAAAAGGCTATGCTTGTAGGTAGATAAGTTGATTCATCCTATAATTATTTTGCAAATACAAGAAAGTTGCTTCCATAATATGACAATACAAGACATGTCAAAACAGATAATTTAAGAAACAATAAATTAATAATCAATGTTGTTATATCAGATTTTTTGTAGAGCAATAGACCAGCTTGAGTACACCTTCGTGCATCCCGCATTAATCAAAACTCACCTCATTATCTAACTAAGAAAATGTGTTCATGTTTAGCTTCTACAATTCGACAATTATTTTGGTAGGTATATGCTACTGCGTAGCCTTGTTTCTAATAGTTTTGCACTTGATAATACAAATACATTGGTTTTGGGTTTTTTTCGAGATGTGAGAAGATTATCAATGACATTCAAATTATTGAGGAGTTTGAAGGATTCTCGGCAATGGAATGATGTCCTTATTGGACAGACTCTTGGTTTATAACTAAAAGTCAATGTTATACTTGAGTTGTAACACCTTGATCACCATTTCACCACTTCTTAAAAATTGAATACTTAAGGTATGATTGTTTCCAACATTAGGCCAAACTTCCTTTAATGCCTTAGATGCCTTGCATTGGCAAATGCCAACTTGCCTAACCAAGGGGACAACACCATTGGTCACCAATGCAAGGTAGAGAACATGGACTGTATTTCATTCAACCACATCACTTTGTGTTGATGTATATGTAACTTTGGAATGTATTTCATATATGTATACTGTATTCCTATAGAGATGTTATTATTCATCCATATGGAAGTGTCGTCATTTATATTGTAAGTGTCGTAACTTATACTTGATGGGTTATTAGACCACCTTGTTGGGGTCGGCCCTGTATAAGTCATGTGGGTCAAAGGGTTATTAGACCACCTTATTGGGGGTCGGCCATGTGGGTCAAAGGGTTATTAGACCACCCTATTGGGGGTCGGCCCAGTCAGCATTATGTTATGTGGTTAAGTTAAGGTTGACCTAGTAAAGGTTATTAGGCAAGTCAAGTCAAGTATAAATAGAGTGCAGGAGACACTCTATTTGATCATTCTATTCTCTCTCACACTTTGGAGAGTGGCGCACATGTGGAGGAGGAGAAGCTGCTGCTAGGAGATGTCTATCTCTTATGCTTGGGTTGTATCATTGCTCTATCTATCTCTGAGGAAATTATTGGGGTTTTTCACCTTTATGGTTTTCCCCAAGTAAACTCTGTGTCTCTTGTGTGCTTGCATTAGTGTCCATGATTGATATGCTGTAGATATGTTGTACATGTTGTTCTCTCAGTTAAGATCCTAGATCAGATTGAAGTAAATTCTGAAAATTTAACATGGTATCAGAGCTAGCCTGAAAGAAGGCATGGTATGGCATGTATGACACTTGTTGCACTTGCGATGCTAGGGCTTAATATAGCGAAAACTAGTCATCGTAGTACTTTCGCTATAAATCCATTTCGACGAGTTTTCGGATCTAAAAATTTTACAGGTCGAAGATCAGATCCCCATGTACCTTGTGTCCAAAGTACAACTTCTAATTCGTTGTACTTTGTGTTTTATGATCTGTACAATCTAGGGTTTTTGCCTCTTCTAGATCCGAGTCATAAACAGGTGACCTAGGAAAAAAGGTCATAAATTGGGCTAGGAAGCTCCAAATGAAATTTAGTAAAAAGTGATAGGTAGTGCATGGACTGTACTTTCTCAGGTAACGTTTTCAGAGGCTGAAACTGAACTAGTGACACGTGGCACACTGTACAAGTTCGCTCTCCTGTTTTATCCCATAAACATGAGACATTGCGACACTTGGCATAACTCTCTCTCAGAGAATCCATTTGTGGTCAGACCTATGGGGTTGGAAAGATGACAGGTCAGGATACCACAAGAAAAATTTTCAAGCCCTGTGGATCAGAAAGTTCAGATTTACACCAGAAACAATCAGGTGCATATTTTTGTCAAAACAGAATTGGATTTTGAGCACCTTCATTCATGGCTCAGGGAATTAGGGTTTCAGAGAAAGTTGGTATTTTTGTAATAGGAGACCACGATTGAATGCTACTCATCAAAATTGAAATTTAGAGACCAATATCAAATTTTTTGGTTGGGTAGAAGGCCAGGCTTGATCAAACCCTAGTTCGGGACTTTGATCAGAAAAGTGGAAAATAAGGGCTTCTGCAAAAGTTGGAATTTTTGAAGTCTATGACCACGGCTATAAGCTCCTCAGAAAAATCGAAGTTTAGAGCATTGGATCGAACCTTTTGGTTGGGCAGAAGGGTGGGCTTTATCAAACCCTAGTTCGGGATCCTGTCCAGAAGATCCGGAAGTTTCAAAGGCAATTTTGAGGGGTGAAACTTTGCAGTTTTCAAATTCTGAGTATACCAGCTTGATCAACTCATCAAGGTGCATCTTTCTATCCTTTCAAAAGTTTGAATTTTTAGGGTTTCTCCGACAAACCCTAATCCAGCTCCAGATCTAGTTCCTGCAAATCAAGTGGATTGGGTTAATCCTAGAAGAGAATGGATTGGTCACCCGCATAAGTGAAGAAGTTCCTGTTTCAGAGGGAGATGAGGCTAAGGCCTTACATAAGAAGATTACAAGCAATCTCGATAGGTATGACTTATAGGTATGTTTCGAATTCTGTTCATGGTTAAGTTTATGATATGTTTGTCTTCATATCATTACGGTTAGTACAATATTGATTAATTACTAGACTTGTCGTATCACCTTAATAAAATTATGAATACATGATAGAAGATATTCATTGATTAAGGTTTTGACACTTATGATTGTACTAATGCATTGTGATGTTGTATGAGGTTTATGTTGTTCACTAACATGAAAGGTACACCAAGAAAGACAAATCATGTTCTACTTCAAGAACATATGATCATGGTGACATGAAGACAAAGATTCATCCATTGCCATGGATCACATAGAAGATCTACTTACGAGGTATGTATAACTTGGTTCTACAATGGTTAACTTATGAGACATGCAGGTTACTAGCACAAGTCATTGAAGAGAACCAGAAGACATCATGCGGGTGTGTTAGACATAACTAGCTAACATAGTAATCCAGGTATGTTTTTCCTATATCAAGTTAGAATCTTACCTTGTGTTAGGATCCCTTATATAAGTATACTTGGTATGATTGGTTATGTTTATTCATAAAGTTAGAAATGTAAGTAATCAAGGGTTTATGCATATTATGTCTCTTATCTTGATTTATGATTTGACTAACCAGAAAAGTCCTATGATAAATAAGAATATGCATGAGTAAAGTAAGTCTTCCCTGAAACCTTGAATACTAATGTTTATTATCTATGTTTGAAATGATCATGACTATACATGTTTAAGATTATTGTGTTTTGATACTATTAAGATTATACTAATGAACGTGATATTATCTATGAGACCTCGAGGATAACACAATGATGATACTAATAATCATGCATAGGGATCGAGGATGAATATAAGATCAAGGACAGGTAATCCAGGAAGCAACGATCAAGAGGGAGCACACTCCATTAGTGTATGCAAGGATGCAGATATTCAGAGGGAGTTGACCACTTCTGACAATCCACATCAGAATGGAGTTGCAGAAAGGAAGCAAAGACTGAGAGCGAGTCAACCCAACAACCAAACAAAGATAAGTATTTGAATTGTCATTTCTTACATATTTGTTTGTTTAAATAATGTTGTTCAATGATGTATATGCTTATGTTCCTATACTTAGGTTGTGTATTATGCATATTAAAATAATTGCATTAATGAACACTATACTACTAATATGCATGTGATGGGTAAGTGGCCTATGGCACTATACAACATTCCATTGCTACTTATCTAGAATGAAACCTCTTTGCTGACATGTTGGGAGTAGTGCAAACTCTTAACAATGTTCTGGTAGAGATTGGAAGGCATCTAGAAAGTTACAAGATATGGATGAATGTTGTATTGAAGAATTGGCTAAAATAATTGCATGACTGTATGACATATTTATTTATGTGTAAGAATTTGTTTTGAAAACTATGAGATGTTTCTAATCATGCAATATTAACTTGTTTTGTAGGAAAGATCATATACGAGCACCTACAAAAGAAGGACTACAACATTTGTTCCAACAACAAAGTTATCTATTGAAGATATTGAATATATTGAAGTTCCCAGGATACAGGAAGAATGCCATGATCCGTCGATCATGAGGAATGATGTTTGGGATGTGGTCCCAAGACCTGAAGGGAAGTTTGTTGTGACTTCCAAATGGATCTATAAGATCAAGCATGCTGCATATGGTAGCATGGAGAAATACAAAGCGAGGTTTGTAGTTCGTGGTTTCTCCCAGAAATATGGATTGACTATGAAGAGACTTTTGCACCTATAGCCAGGTACACTTCCATCAGATCAGTACTCGCTCTGGCAGCAGTGATGAAATGGAAGGTACACCAGATGGATGTCAAGATAGCTTTCTTGAATGGTGTAGTTGAAGAGGAAGTGTATGTGAAGCAGCCACTTGGTTTTGAGACACATGACAGAAAGTCATATGTATGCAGGTTGAAGAAAGCCTTGTATGGCTTGAAGCAAGCTCCTAGGACTTGGTATGGTAGGATGGACATTTTTCTATCCAGTTTGGGCTTTACCAAGAGTAAAGCGGATTCCAACCTTTACTACAAGGTTGAGGAAGGCAATCCTGTGATACTACTCTTATACGTGGATGACCTGTTTGTTACAGGTAATGATAGTTTGATTGTTGATACCAAGAGGAAGCTTGCTGTCGAGTTCGAGATGAAGGACTTGGGGATGATGCACTATTTTCTAGGCATGGAGGTGTGGCAGAGTGCAGATGGAATCTTCCTTGGATAAGGGAATTATGCAGTAGAGATCCTGAAGAGGTTCGGGATGATGGACTGCAAGGCCATGGCCACACCTATGGCATCGAACCTGAAGCTTCTGTGTGATGCTTCATCTGAGCCGGTTGATGTTACTATGTATCGTCAGATGATTGGGTCCTTGATGTACCTGACGAACACGAGGCCAGATATTTGCTTTGCGGTGAACACATTGAGCCAGTTCCTGACGGATCCCAGAGATGTTCACCTGGTTGCTGTAAAGCATATTCTGAGGTACCTGAAGGGTATAGTTGATTATGGGCTCAAGTATGATGCGAATCAAAAGTTTAACCTACAAGATTATGTTGATTCAGATTGAGCATGCAGTGCTGCAGATAGGAAGAGCACTTCTGGGTGCTGCTTCAGTATGGGATCAGGTGTGACCTCTTGGTTTAGCAGGAAGCAGTCCTGCGTAGCACTGAGTACAGCTGAGGCAGAGTATGTTGCAGCATGTTCGTCTAGTTGTGAGGCAGTATGGATCCGAAAGCTACTGTCTGAGTTATTCGATCTTCCGCTGGAGGCTACTAGTATCTTTTGTGACAACCAGAGTTGTGTGAAGATGTCTGAGAATCCGATGTTCCACGACAGGTCGAAACACATTGAGATCAAATATCACTATATCAGGGATATGGTGCAGAGAGGAGCAGTGAAGGTCCTGTATGTTGTGACGGATGATCAGGTTGCAGATGTATTGACGAAACCACTAGCCAGAGTGAAGTTCGAGTACTCCAGAGAGAGACTTGGTGTTCTTCAGATTGATGACACTTCGAGGAAGAAGTGATGGACACATTTGCAGGAGCCATTCTGAGCATGGTGAGAGGAGGATCCTTCCATGGCTATGGATATAAGCACTGGATGATGAGCATTAGGACGATGCTCTAGGTACTGCTCCGTATGTGTATGTATGCGTCATGCTAGATGTTGGATATGATCAGTTGGATCATTTATATGTATATGTATGTACGCATCATGTTGGATGCTGGATATGATCAGTTGGATCATGTGTATGTATCTATATATGTATCAGGTGGATACATTGTATGATCAGCTAGATCATGTATGATGATATGTATTAGGCAGATACTGTGTATGCATCGGATGGATGCATTGTATGATTAGGATGATCATGGATGATGAGATTCAGGATGTTGCTCTAGATGACATGCAGCAGAATGATGCAGTGTTGATGATCAGGATAATCATGTGTACATCAGGATGATGTATGGTGAGTATTAGGTTGATACTCTATGGCCGTGGACAGGTTGTGTAGATGAGCATGTAAGTAGACCTGGGAGATCTGGACAGGATGAAAAAGGCCTCAGATGCTCTTTCGAGGTATTGCTCTGGGAGGACATGTAAGTAGACCTGGGAGATCTGGACAGGATGAAAAAGGCCTCAGATGCTCTTTCGAGGCATTGTCCTATGGCATGTAAGTAGACCTGGGAGATATGGACAGGATGAAAAAGGCCTCAGATTCTCTTTCGAGGCATTGCCATGACCTCATGTAATCAGACCTGGAGATCTGGACAGGATGAAAAAGGCCTCAGATGCTCTTTAGGGTTCTTTCTTAGCAAGACACCCTTTGAAGGTTTTGTGGTAGGAGTCACATGTAATCAGACCTGGAGATCTGGACAAGATGAAAAAAGCCTCAAATGCTCTTTAGGGTTCTTGCTTGGCAAGACACCCTTTTAAGGTTTTGTGACTGTCACATGTAAAAGATCCTGGGAGATCCTATAGGTCGAAGTTGTGTACCCGTAACAGCTTGGGATGCTCTTTCGAGGTTTTGTGGCGCATGTAATAAGTCTTGAGGATTCCACAGTATGGCCAGTGATGATGAAGACCTGCAGGTGGTGGGCCTACACCCAATATGAAAAAGGACTGGCTCTGTAGAACTTCCTATGACGAGTAGATTTAGAGATTGATTGAGATAGCAGCAATAGTAATGATGACGATGATTCAATGACGATGATCCAGAGAAGAATACTTGTGCTAGAAGACCTGTGTCGAGAAATACCTACCTAGTTAAGAGGGAGTGTTGATGTATATGTAACTTCGGAATGTATTTCATATATGTATACTGTATTCCTATAGAGATGTTATGATTCCTCTATACGGAAGTGTCGTCATTTATATTGAAAGTGTCGTAACTTATACTTGATGGGTTATTAAACCACCTTGTTGGGGTCAACCCTGTATAAGTCATGTGGGTCAAAGGGTTATTAGACCACCCTATTGGGGGTCGGCCATGCAGGTCAAAGGGTTATTAGACCACCCTATTGGGGGTCGGCCCAGTCAACATTATGTTAGGTGGTTAAGTTAAGGCCGACCTAGTAAAGGTTATTAGGAAAGTCAAGTCAAGTATAAATAGAGTGCGGGAGGCACTCTATTTGATCATTCTGTTCTCTCTCACACTTTGGAGGGTGGCGCACTTGTGGACGAGGAGAAGATACTGCTAGGAGATGTCTATCTCTTATGCTTGGTTTGTATCATTGCTCTATCTATCTCTGAGGAAGTTATTGGGGTTTTTCACCTTTATGGTTTTCCCCAAGTAAACTTTGTGTTTCTTGTGCTCTTGCATTATTGTGTCCATGATTGATATGTTGTAGATATGATGTACATGTTGTTCTCTCAGTTAAGATTGTAGATCAGATTGAAGTAAATTCTGAAAATTTAACACTTTGGCCATGTATAACCTTATTTGGATGTGATTCCTAGATAGACATGCCCCTTGCTCAGGCACAAATTGCAATAAAAAATTCAATGATTAATGAGATTCTACAATACACACCAAATATCACGTTTTTCTACATTCTTCATCATAACTATAGAAAGATATATTCTTTGCTGAGATTCATTGCTTTTTGGACTAGGAAAAATGCATCAAAAACCATCCATTTAGACCCAAGGATAGTGGGAAAACCAAGTTCTCTCAATGTCTGACACAGCTTGCATTGACAAATTCCCACTCACCCAACCAAGGGGACAAGACCACTACTTACGGATGCAAAGTAGAGAATATGACATATATTTCAACCAACCACACCACATTGGGCTCTTTGATAAATTCCCCCTCAACCAACCAACCACGTCACATTTGACCTCGATCTATAAATATTAGAGAGCCCCACCACAAATCCCTAAAGACAATCAAATCCCACCAAAGATCCCTACAACAATTAGAGCTCATAGATAATACAACAACAAATCCCATAGCACTGATAGGAGGACCCATAATCTCATTCATTGCCTCTTAAATAAGTAATGAAAAGCCCTATCATCTTCAAATTTTTCTCTAATTCTATGTGCCCTTGGCTTCACTCACTACAATTTTCTTTCCACTTTTTTTTCATTATTTGGTTGATTGCTCATAGTTAATCAAATCTAGTTACTGGAAGAGTTTCCCAATTAGTTTCTTGGGTTCCCATTTTTTCTTCATGGAAGACTCTTGATTCTAGCAACTTAAAGTAGTCATAAGGGTTCATGGAGATAGGATTCAAACTTATTACAATTCTTACACCAATGCCATCTTTTCCATTAAGATGGCGTGCTTCCAACCCTACTCTATGCTCTCTCTACAAGTTCGACCATTTTTTACATATCCATGTTTGAAATACTCCCCATATCAAATATGCATGTTCTAGTCAACAAAAGATAAAAGCCTCAAACTATAGTAGATCGATTTAACTTTGTTCTTTTTCTTTAACCATGGGAACAACAACCTCCCAAGGGTATATCCAACAAGCCACAAGCTAGATATACCAGTAACCTGTGACTCAGTAGAGGCCGAGACATCCTGAAGCCCACCGGGGTGAGTCTCTATCCCAGCGGTCGCCTACTTTTCGAGCCTTGTCACAATGGGCAAATGAGAAACCCTACCCCCCGTCGGTTTTGAACCTGTCACCTCCACAGAGATAACACATGTTCTTAACCATTAGGCCCACTCAGATGCTCTATTTAACTTTGTCCGTAGTCCAAAAAAAGTTGTGTTGCTAGAGAGCCATGTAAAAAGGTCATAGCTTACTTAATTCTATTATTACTCAAGCACGTTGAATCCATTTGGTTTGGAGGACATAGTATCACGACAGATCCAATTCTCTTTCATTGTGTTCCTCACTACGTCGCCACTAAGTATAAAAATTAACTTAAATACAATCCTTAAAAATAATAAAATAAATGTTTGCCCGCGTCTCCTTTTATGGGTTTACATATTCCTTTTAGTCTCTATGTCGAAAATATGTTGAGCATGATATACTTGATCCCATATTTAACTTCATGTCGATTCACATAATATAGATCTACTTCCATTGTATCTGCCATAAACAATTTGATTGTAGTGAGTTCAATTAGTGAAAAACTTATATTAAAGTATTATTCTTTTGAGTACGAAAAGGTTCAGAGTAAAAGTATAAGGTATATACTGAAAATATATTAACCCTCTTATATAAGTAAGGAAAACAAAAAGTTAAATTATAAAAGTATTATATAAGCGAGGAAAAAGAAAAATTCAATTTTGAAAGGAGATATATAAGAAATATTTATTAAGTATCGATTTAGAATATAGAGTTATATAGTCTCATGTACACCCATTTATTATGAAGAATATATAAGTTTTGGTATAAGGATATATGAAAAAAAACATTATGAAGAAATGAAAGTTAATAATGAAAGAAAGGAAAGATTTCTTCACATTTATAAAAGCTTTGACTTTGTTAAAAATTAAAGAGGTTATTCAAGGAAAGGATATTATCATTGCTATTTGTTTATACAAGGAAAAACAACACATTAACACTAATTTGTTGAATAATTTATTAGTTCAAGTATCAAGTATATTTGAAAAGGAAAACACGTGATGAAATAAATATGAAATTAAAGATTTACAATGAAGAATTAATGATTATAAAATCATAATATTCCAATTCGATGCTAAAATTATATATTGAAACAAAGTTGGCATAACTTTAGGTTCAATATAGATGGACACATTGGGTAGTTTCATCTTAAACATGAAAACAATGTTTTCTCATTTTTTTTCTACAGAAATAAGAAGATAACCTTATAGGAATTTACAATGAGGTCATGCTTAGATGAACCATCATTAGAAGACCTTAAAGATATCACCAAGGTGATCCTTTAGGATAATTAAAAGTCGGTACAAAAGATGCATAAAGAAGTTGAAAAGCTTATTTCTAATAAAGATGAATACGTTTCTCTCCTTAAGAATCATAGTAAAAACTTGATAATTGCATAGATTAAGTTAAAGAGTGAAAATAAGTCACAACAAGAAATATTGGAGCAACTTACTCACAAGTGATCGTTGATCAATAAAAAACAATGAGTAATGTCATTGAAATAGAGAAGTGATTAGATGTAGAAATCCATACCTTGGAGAAAGAACCAATAAATATTTGATCAACATAAAAAATAGAAGGATCCTTATGTTGAAATATATTATCAACCAATAAATCACTAGAAGTATCAAAATATATAGGCTCTAATAACAATACACAACATACAAGGATGCGTTTTGTCACCTTAATTAAAAAAATCATCGTATTATTCAACCAACTAACTAATGATCAAATCAAATATGAGGAACTAATTGAAGATTATATTATATCGAAGATAAGATCATGTGTGAAATGATTATAATTTCTTAGATCACAAAAGTTGTCACCACACAATTTTACAAAAAAATGAATTAGGGTGGTATGAGTATTTTATAATAAGATAATTATGTTGAATTCTTTATAACAACTCATATTCTCTTGTAACATCAACCATCATAGTTTCAAAAAGAGAGAAGATCATGAATAGTCATTACAACATAGAACAAAGAAATAAATATTGTTCATAAAAATCTTTCACGGCACAATGTCTTTGATGGGATATGCAATATATTGAATATAATTATATAAAAGAAGATCACAATAATAATAATAACAAAAACAACAATAACAAAAATAACAACAACAACAACAACAACAACAACAATAAATAATGATAATAAATGAATTTACATATCTTAACAAAGAGACGTGACATATATACCATTGTTAATAGTCAATGATATAAATATAATGTCATATGGATTTGTAACATCGACTATTTTCATATTACATATATTCAATATATGATTTTAAAATGTGTGGTTTTTTTTATGTTGTCCTATGTATTCTGGATATTTAGTTTATGAACCACATTGTTCATTTCATATTGAGTAAATAAACTTTGTTCATTTCAAACCCTTTTGTACATTGCCTTAAATTTCTTTGAAAATTAACAACTTTGTAATGCAATGATTATCATCATCACTTGTTTTAAAATGTTTTTTTAAATTACTGTCATCCCTTCAGTATTGATATATTTAGCAATGTATGCCATAGTCATATTATGCATTGACATACAAAAATAAAATGTTCACTATACATACACTTTCATAATTGAAATTCACAATTTATTAGACAATGAACAAAAGCTAAGGTGTTTATAAAACTAAACTAGGATAAGTAGAAAATTAAAATGGAAGTGGAAGAAGCAGGGTATACCAAATAAATAGTGGTGTGGAAAAACTAAAAGTTGGGATGGTCTCTACAATGTTAGGATTTCTAATAAAATATTTTCTTGTCCAATGGTAGAAAAGGAAATTGGCATGGCCTAACATGGTGTATAATTTCTAAAAAAGATGGAGAATCAATAAACAGTTTATTCGTACATTCTCCATATGAAAAGAGGTGCAAGATGAAGTAATAAAATTAACACTTTTGGAATCAAAATTCACAACTTCAAAATTGAAATTGACACTGCAGGAATTAAAATTCAGAGTTATGGGTCCTCGTATGAAGTTGAGGGACCTTTTAGATGCAATCCTAGTTTTGGGAAACCCGTGAGAGTTTACTAAAACCAAAATGCTCGAGTGTTTCTTTGAACTACGCATGGGAAGGCCCAAGCCTTCCATGTAAGTTTACACATAGGATCGGAAACAAAAACACTCGCGTATTTTTTAACTACAAAACACTCTAGCATTTTGTAGTTACAACATGCTCTAGCGTTTTATATTACATATTACTTTCTTAACCTTCTCTCTATCCCTCCCTCCCTAATTATCTCGCCCCCCCCCCCTCTCTCTCTCTCTATATATATATATATATTCCCCCCATCTCTCTCTCTCTCTCTCCCTCTCCCTCTCCCTCCCTCCATCCTACTCTCTCTATCCCTCTCTCTCCCTCCATCCCTTTCCATCTATCTCCCTTCCCATCCCTGCCTCCCTCCCTCTCCCTCTTCACTCTCCCCCTCTCTCTCTTCCCATCTATATCTCCCCCCCACCTTTGTTTCTATGTCCCTACCCCTTCCTCCCTTTGTACATATGTCTCTCTATGTGTCCCCCTCCATCCGTCTCCCTCTCTCATCTCTACATACATCTCTTTCCCTCTCTGCCCCCCTCTCTCCCCTCCTCTCTCTCTCTCTCTCTCTCTCTCTCTCCCCCCCACCATCTCTCTCCTTAAGTATTATGCGTCAGGATTTTTAGGGGTTAGGGGTGGAATAGGTTTGAGGGGTTAGGGGTTGTGGGATTAGTTGTAAAGTGGTTAAGGGTTTTAGGGGTTAAGAGATTTAGTGCTCCGGGTTAGGGGATTAGGGTTTATGAGGTTAGGCATTAAGGGTGAAGGGCTTAAAGGGTTATAAGTGGTAAAATAAATCTTAGAGGCTAATGCACAAGCCCAAGAAAGAGTTCCCAAGACAATAGAGGAGCGATCACACCCAAGGGGGAGCTCTCAAGCAAACATAGAGATATCATGCAAAAGAAGAATGCACATGCAAACCTAAAGAGAACGAGCAAATGCAAGGCACACTTGCACAAGGGAGGTAACACATGCACATAGATATTAGAGGTAAACAATTATTTTACCTCTAGGGGGTAAACTAAAGCTTAAAGGTTAATGGTTAAAGGATTAGAGGTAAACAATTAAAGGACTTAAGGGGTTTAAGGGTTAGGGGCTTTAGGCATAAAGGTATTTAGGGCTCAAGGGTTAGGGCATTAGGTTTTAAGAGGCTAGGCATTAAGGGATTAAGTGTTTTTACTTTATAAAGGTTGTTTTGACACTTCCAAAATAAAAAATTCACAATTTCTTAGGCTAGATTTTGCATTATTAATCCAAATTTAATGAAACTGAGGCTAGTGTCAGTGCACCTTGTTAATTTTAAAGGATGATTGTAAGTTAGTTAAAACAAATAAATTCATTAAGTTTGGATTTATTTTTGAGCTGTCTTTTGAAAATAGGTCAAAATCAATGTTTCAAAGTATAAAAATAAATTTTCCAAAGTGCGCATATCGTTTTTGAAAATGCTAGAATTGGATTCCAAAAATGCAAAATTGATTTCAAATAATGCAAAACTAGAATCCTAAAATGCAAGAGTGAATCTCATAAATGTAGAATCAGACTCCCAAATATGCATAGTATTTATCAAACACTTAACTACAGGAAATATCAAATACTTTCAATAACCTAGAATTTTTTTTACACTTGAATCACTCTTAGATAGTATAAAACCACAACCGATTTATGGGATAGATCATGTGGTTGCATTCTTTGAGCTTCATGTAAGAGGTATCACGATTGATCCTCGAGATGGTTTCCTGAATTATGTGTCTCATTGATGGCCCTATTAGGTCAAGTACTGTAATAATCTTGATCATTTCTTAATGTAATTGATTTTGAAGAAAGTGACCGAGTGTTAATACAAAGTTATGATTTTTTTTGTTAAAAAAAAAACTTCAACCGATCTATGGGATAGCTCAAGTGGTTGCATTCTTTGAGATTCATGTAGAAGGTATCACGATCAATCCTTGAGATGGATGCCTCAATTCTGTGCCTCACTTGTGTCCCTATTAGGTCAAGTGCTATAATAAATGCCAATAGGTTTACAATAGGTATCATGTCCAAAATGTGGGCAAATGCTTAAAGCTTTCCCCACAAAGATTCCCTTGGAAAAACAAAAAATAGATAGTGTAAAAGAATTTTAATAATGGTAAAAAATATCAATCACATTTAGTTACCATCTTAAAAATATTTTACAATGAGTCACATATCATCTATGCCTTTTAGTAAGAGTAGCTAGCTAGATCACAATTTAGGTACTTCTCATTTGCATCTTCATTATTACAAGTCCTTGTAAAAATATGTAGTTATTTACTTTGTTATATTTTTTCATTCAAATCATTCACAAGAACTATGTTTCTACAATCTTAAACGTCATCAAATTATTTTGAAATTCAATTATCTTTTGTCTAATTTGTTGAGCTAAATCACATATCATTTGTATTATCTAATAAACAAAAAAAACTAGCATTCACATATCATACATTTTTTTTTGAAAAAATGAAATATTTTTATGTTAAGTAATGAGTTCTAAGATTGAAAATTATAGTCAATATTTTTGTTAAGCAAAGGAATTCTATAACTTTGTCATCCATCTAGCATATAGAATCGTTACAAAAGCATTTCTTATTCCTATCTCGAAGGTAGTTTCATTAATATCAATATGAACTAGATAGCATATAGAATTGTTACAAAAGCATTTATTATTCCTATCTCGAAGGTAGTTTCATTAATATTAATATGAACTAGCTAGCATATAGAATTGTTACAAAAACATTTCTTATTCCTATCTCGAAGGTAGTTTCATTAATATTAATATGAATTGAACTAAGAATAATCATAATTGAAAAAAAATAGATTAGGGGGCTAATTTTTCTCCATACCCACGTATTAATTTAATAACTTCTTCTATGGTCTACCAAAGTTTTCTTCGATTTTCCATAAGACATCCTTTCTCATGAATGATTAAGTTGATATGGTTAAAATGTTTATTTAAACTTTTAAAAAACAATTCTTTTAATATAATCTACCAAAAATAAAAGTAATTAAAAAAATATGTAGACTTTCAAAATAAAAAATTAAAACCAAACTAAAAGTAATTAAAAAAATCTACATTGACTTATAAAATTAAAAAATTAAAACCATTATAGCTCCATCTTAAAGCGATGCCTATCAAAAGAAACAAAATTCCCCATTTCGCTGGTCTTTCTGGTGTTTACAAAATTCCCCCTTTTTTGTAAATGTGTTTTCGAACCGAATAAATCAAATACAATGGAAAAGTTTGTTGGAAATAGACCTAAACGATGGAACAAGGTATGCTGGAAAATTTCGGATTAATTTGTTTTTACTTGCTTGCTTGACAATAAGTTGCCACACCCCACTTTAGAGAAGGGGCACCAAATTTAGATGGCGGGTTTCCATTCCCTACATGAAATCATGATTGTGAGCAACAATCCAACCATTGTTTCTTCGTATCGTGGACTGTACTTGTGATATCCTGCATTTTTCAAGCTATGTTTTTTTTTCAAACTTTTGTTTTGTTCTAAATCCATGTCATCATGATAAGAAAAAAAAGTTAAAAAAAATATTTACGAGTATATTTTGGATTTAGTTTGATTATGTAAGGAATTGTGGTTGTAATTTGCATAAACTATTGTTTTATTTCACATTATTATCAAGTAAATCCAATTTTCATTTTCAATGTAATTAATAAATTACTTAACCATTTAAATTCATTCTTATATATATTCACTCTTGTAAATATATTGAATCTTGAAATCTAAGAAGTAAACTTATGAACAATTTTTTTCTCCTTTCTTTGGATAGGCACGTTGGAATGATAAATGATTTGTTATATGAAATTATCATAAAGAATGTGCTTGAACTATGTAGGACAAAGGGTGGAATTCTCTCTTACCGTATCAGAAGTCAAAATAGAGATATATGTTTGCTATGATTTCCTTCTATCATAATCTTTAGATTTGATTAAAGAAATTAACAAAAAATACATGTACATTATAATAACTATCTACATTATTTAGAAACAAATAATAACATTGATGGAAGATAAACATGAAGCTAATAACATATTATGACATTATTTGTAACTTTTTAAGTTTAATAGGGTAATACAAATCTCCAATTTATTGAGGGAATATATACACTCCATAAAATAATTGTGCTTTGTACAGAACCACCTAATTCCTAGTTTTATCCCATAATGTTATCACACTTATAGTGCCACCAAATCCAATACCCATTCCTAACCCTAAAGAAATCAATGATACATGCTCATCCACAGGACTCAACCATCGTGGACCTTTCTCAATATGGATGTCAGTGATTGCTCCTTTCTTTTGCCTCTCCTTTACTTTGCATACTTGTAAAGGATAATCACATAAGCACTTATTCCTTTGAAATGAAGCTACATTGAAAGTGTCGAATTGCGTTCCTTTAGGAATTGGCCCACAAAGTCTATTACATGAAACATCCATATATGCTAACCTCGTTAATTTGGAGAGCTCTTGAGGAATCCCTTTACTCAAATTATTTTTGGCCAAGTCTAACTGCTCCAGAGTAGATATTTGACTAAGAGATGCAAGTATTTGTCCCTCCAATTGGTTTCCAGATAAATTTAGCAACCTTAGGCTACTCAGAGTTCCTATGCTTGAAGGTATTTCTCCTTGGATATTATTGCTAGACAAGTCAAAGATCGTGTTTGTCTCCAACACATAAGTTAGAGTATCCTCAACTCCTTTTATTACAATCTTTACATCCTCATATAGTGTATTACCATTAAGTCTGGAAGAACCAAGGATATTGAATCCCTCAAGTCTCTCAAGGTTGGATGGTATCATTCCACTGAATTTATTGTTGGATAAATCCAACACTTGCAAGTTGGGAAGGTTTGTCATCCATTGAGGAATAACACCATGGAGTTTATTATAACCAATGCTTAACACTCTTAAGTCATTAAAAAATGAAAGGTACTCTGGTATGGTAGCTCACGTGTGAATCTATTTTTTCTTAAATCCAATAGTTTAAGGTGGGTACAATTGGCCAAAGATTTGGGAAGAGGTCGGGAGAAGTTATTAGAATGAGCAGAGAAAACTTCCATAGACTGTGGAAACCCTATGTCTAGATTTCCAGCAAGTTTATTCTCAGATACCTTCATCCTTTTTAAAGCATTGAATTTATTGCCAATGCCCTTAGGTATACTACCTGCCAACTTGTTTGTACCAAGATTTAGGAAGGTCAAGTGATTCAATTTGGTAATGGCTTTAGGTATGCTACCAAAGAATGCATTTCTACCAAGATTTAGGAAGGTCAATTGACTCAAATTGGAAATGGCTTCAGGGATGCTTCCTTCCAGGTGATTTTGAACAAGACTTAGGGCAACAAGAGGAAGCTGAAATATAGTCATTGGTAAGGAGCCTTGAATTTGGTTGGTTCCTAAATCCAGCCACATGAGATTGCTGCAATTTCCTATTTTGAAAGGGATAGAGCCAAAAATATTACCAGGTCCATAAATAGATAATTGTCTAAGCTCTCTCAAATTACCCAATTCACTCGGTATATTACTTGACAATGTTGGGTTGTCTCCCAAAAATAGAGCCTTTAGAGAAGAGCAGTTTCGTAAAGATGGGGGAATGGTATTCCCAATACGTTAGAATGCAAATATAGGTATTCTAAGTAATACAACAACCCCAATTCATCTGGAATTCTTCCATTAAAAGTGTTGTGAGAAAAGGTGATATACAAGAGGTGAGTGCAATTTCCTACACCACTTAATGAATTACCTTTAAAGAAAAGACGAGATAGATTTCCCATCATACCAAAATTTGAAGGAACTGGACCAGTGAGATTGTTATCTCCAATGTCGATCTCGTGGAGAGACGTGCAGTTGCTCAGAGAAGTTGGAATACTTCCACTCAAACTATTGTTATACAAGTAGAGAAATTCCAACTTGACTAGACGACCGAATTCCGTCGGTATAGTCCCTGTCAAGCCGTTCATAGAAAGCTCAATACCCCGTAGCTGAGTACAGTTGCTGAGATTTGTAGGGATTCGGCCACTTAGTGAGTTGCCGGTTAAGGAAAGATGAGATAAATTATTGCATGCAATGGTGAACAATTGGAGAGATGTGCAGTTGCTCAAAGGAGTTGGAATACTTCCACTTAGACTATTGTTGGCCAAGCCGAGATGTTCCAACTTGACTAGATGACCGAATTCCGTCGGTATACTCCCTCTCAAGCTGTTTACTGAAAGGCTGATCCATTGAAGCTGTGTATAATTACAGAGTGTTTTTGGAATAAAACTGTGGAGCATATTAAAGCCGAGGTCAAGCATTCCCAGTGCTTTAAGCTGCCCGAACTGTGCTGGAATTACTACTGTGAAATTATTATGAAACAGATTCAAAGTACGCAACAACGAGAGGCTACAAAGAGAGGCAGAGAGGGTACCTTCCAATTCTAGCCCTGGAAGCATTATGGCAACGACACTTTTAGTTTGCTTTGTGCACACAGTGCCATACCACGAGCATACTTTGTCTGAGTTCTCAGGCGTCCATTTGGATTTATATGGCTTTTAGACCTGAGAGGATTTTCATGACTTTTCGAGGATTTTGAGGACATAGAATAATTGTATCTAGACTACATTAGTGGTGGCGGTCAATTTTAACAAAAGATTCGGTGGACTGTGAGTTCCGTTCTTTTTTACTCTGTTCGAAGCCACCGTGTCCCACTGAATACGACGTAGGACGCAGGAGTCGTTGATTTTCATCATCTTGTCTTTAGACTTTCGTTAGTGGTGTCACTCCATAAAAATCGCAGTGGGATCTCTCCCACATGACTGTGACGGTGAGGAAATTTCTGGAAACGTGTTAACTCTGATTGGAATTTCGTTACAAAATTGCCAAAATTTGGGAATTTCGTTGGGGTCAATTCACTCCAACCCACGATGTGTTTTACTAAAGAAGAATCTCCACAGACAATGTTTATATATAATCATACATTTCATGACTTTGATTTTTTTAATATTTTCCTAAAAGTAAAGTTTATAAAATTTTAGATATTAAACTTAATTTTGTAAAAAAAAAACACTGGAAGTAAATGCTCATTAAAAACTCTGACAGTTAGTTGCTCATAAAAGATGCTGAGGCCAATTATGAAAGTAAATGCTCATTAAAAATATGCCAGTGGCTCATGGAAAATATGATTCAACTCATTTTATTTTGTTTGATATCCGCAAAAATCCAAATAAAAATCTAGATAAATCTAAATATTTGTTGGCAATGACAAGCATAATCTATGCATTTAATGGTCGCAAAGTAATAGTAAGATGGCTAGCTAATTTTATAGATATTAGTCTACTTATTCAATCTTGAAGCTTGTTATGTCCCCGACATATAGTTTTGAGTCGGGTGGTATTAGTTGGGGTGGCAAACATCGCGGATATGAAATTGCAAAGTTTTTGTTAAAGTTTTTATTTTTTGTATTTTTTTGATTTTTTAAAAGTTCATTTTATGTGGTTGTGGTTTGATCCGTACACAGTGACGTTGGCCTGGGGCTGTGTGCCCCAGGCCCCGGCGGCGGGGTGACGTTTGCCGGTTTAAATGAGGTTTAAATGGTCTCGGGACTGAAGACTCCTGTGCGATTTATTCACCAATCTTGTCCATTTATCGTGCCTTTCGTCGAGCTCTGTTGTGCGCTCGCTGGCGTCCGGTTGAGGTTTAAACGTGTTGCAGTTTAAATGAGGTTTAAATGGTCTCGGGACTGAAGACTCCTGTGCAATTTATTCACCAGTCTTGTCCATTTATCGTGCCTTTTGTCGAGCTCTATTGTGCGCTCGCTGGCGTCGGGTTGAGGTGTTGCAGGGGTTTAAACGTGTTGCAGTTGGCGTATTTATGCAACAAGTGTTGGTCCATGGTTTCGTGGTGTTAATGCAGTTGGTGGTCTCGGGACTCAAGACTCCTGTGGGATTTATTCACCAGTCTTCTCGATTTATCGTCCCTTTCGTCGAGCTCTGTTGTGTGCGATTTATTCACCAGTCTTCTTGATTTATCGTCCCTTTCGTCGAGCTCTGTTGTGTGCTTGTTAGCATCGGGTTGAGGTGTTTCAGGGGTTTAAACGGTGTTGCAGTTGGCGTATTCATGCGGTATGGTCCAGGGTTTGGTGGTGTTAATGGAGTATGGCGCGGGGTGACGGTGGTCTCGGGACTCAAGACTCCTGTGCGATTTATTCACCGGTCTTGTCGATTTATCATCCGTTTCGTCGAGCTCTGTTGTGCGCTCGGTAGCGTCGGGTTGAGGTGTTCCAGGGGTTTAAACGGTGTTGCAGTTGGCGTATTTATGTGGTATGGTCCAGGGTTCCCTGGTGTTAATGCAGTATGGCGCGGGGTGACGTTTTCCAGTTTAAATGAGGTTTGTGGTCTCGGGACTCAAGACTCCTGTGCGATTTATTCACCAGTCTTGTTGATTTATTGTCCGTTTCGTCGAGCTCTGTTGTGTGCTCGCTAGCGTCGGGTTGAGGTGTTCCAGGGGTTTAAACGGTGTTGCAGTTGGCGTATTGACGCGGTATGGTCCAGGGTTTCGTGGTGTTAATGCGGTATGGCGTTTTTGATGTGACTCAAGACTCCTTTCCGAGTTTTACCTTGGCGAATGTGGTTGCACTGTCCTTGCTTATGGACATTTCTTCTGGCGTGTTTGTTGAAGCTATATTTTAGAGGTTCTCTGGTGTTCAAGCTCGTTCTGTTTGGTGTGACTTGCTTTTGTGTTGTGGCTGTTTTTGTTGGCTTTTTTGCGGTGGCGTGGTTGTTTGTGGCTTCTTTGCGATGGTCCAGCGAAGGTGGAGTGGTTTCTGGTGGTGGGTATTGCTGTCTGAATGTGCTTCATTGGTCGAGTAATTTGCGGTGTTCGTGTCTGAACGTGTAGAGCGCTTTCTTGGTGCAACGAGCTTTGTCTTCTGCAATTTCATTAACGGGTTCTTTGGACGGGTAACTGTTGGAATTTTGTCTTCATCTGAGACTTGTGTTTTCTGTTTTATGAAAAAAATCCGATTTATATCTCTCGGAAAAGACAAAGTAGTCCACATATAGTAGGAGGATGATATATATATTTATGTGAGTTTAGAATTGCTTAACACATCATGTTGAAGTTTATTATTATCTCTTAAGCATATGGTTTTTTTAAAAAGCTTATAGATAAATATGAGATTATGATCGATATGCTACACTGTATTCAATAAGAATACTCACACACAATATTTTTTTATTATTTTTAAGTTTTTTAAAAACCAACGCAAACCAAAATACTATATGAGAGGCAAGCTCAAATGTCCTGTGTTAGTAGACATGTCAGAATCATATAATCAGGATCTCATCCCTTTACTATGGTTATTGCCATGACTCTGGGCCATTAACCTTTGTCTTCGTGTCAAACCCCTGTCCACACAACGCAAAAAAGTATACATCTACATTATTGCGACAAACTATAGATCACTAAAGCATAGTCAAGCTGACCAATGCAGTCTATAGTAGCCTAGCAACAAGCTGATCTGGTTTCATCTAAAGAAAAATCTATTTCAGATTGGATATTTCATCAATTTTTCCTTAAATAAAACAGCAGGTTGTCAATACCGCCATCACTGCATCTAAGAATTTGTTAACGTTCATGTTTCTTGTAACAGTATTCTTGACAAATAACAAACTTTACTAATATAGGGCTCTCTAAATATTCACAGGATTCCTGTGAATTTACAGCAGTGTTCTGTTGCAAACACTGTCCACGTTTTCTTCTTTAGACAAAAACAAAGCATCTTGTTGCTAAGTTATCATAGACTTCATTTTAGATTGGATGTTTCAAGAACTTTTCCTTAAATAAAACAGCAGGTTGTCGTTAAAGTCAAAGACAATGGAGTATCTCGCCAAAGACCCAGATTTTATATTGCACCCAAAATGCCGTTTGTCTTATATGGGCAGTTGGCAAAGCCAATGGAAAATGAGCACCGTTCTCTTAAGCTCGCAGTCTGTTGTTTTGGGGTAGACTTCTATTCTCAAGTACAGATACTTAGGTTGAAAGTGCTTTCTATTTCTAGATTCAGTAAACCTGTATAGTATCTATTTTCTGAGAAAACTTGAAAAACAGGTCCATGCGAAAAGCAAAACCACTTAAACAAAACAGACCAAAGAACCATTTAAAAATATCACATTCATACCACATGGCATAATGGAAATGGAAAAAGAAGGAAGCAAAATAAAATAAATACAAAGAGATCTGTAAATTTAATTAATGATATAATATAATGCCATTTATTTCCTACCCGGTGCCTGGGTTGCAGGCTGGTATTACCATTTAATCCCAGCGCCGACGCCGCTCGTGATATCATGACCCTACTCCATACCTCGCCGAAATACCCGAGAAGGAGGGAGGTTGGCACTCTTGGCATTAAATGTTCAGATACATGCAATTCCGTTCCCCATACATTCATTTTAGGGAGTTTAGGTCATTACCAAAGAAAAGAAATGGTAATGACCAATTACGCAGTCTTTGTGTTTTTTAAACCAAAGTTTTTATTGCAATTATGGAATAAACCAAAAAACATAAAATTCTTGGCGCAAACAATTCTTATGAAACCAGGCCAACGTCACTACGTAAGGAACAAACAACAACCACATAAAATCAACTTTAAAATAAATAAAAAAGAAAAGAGAGAAATATATTATATTTTTATTTTTTAAATTCTTATATAATTTTTATGATGATAAAACCTATTATAATTTGGATATTAAACTATCATCATTAATTTGGATACCGCATCAATATGTCAACTGCAACACCGCGAGAAATTTATCTCGCAACAAGTACTGCTTCCACTTGGCCAAGGCATGTGTTATTGCCAACGTCTTTCCATCATATGTAGATTTTATATGCTCATTCAGTTGTAACTTTTGAGTCTCAAAGGCAATGAGATGTTTATCACTTATGAGCAGAACTCCTACGCATGTTCCTGAAACATAGTATTCATGGACGCATGTTTTCCTGACATCTGGATTTGTCAAGACTAGAGTCGATGTCATTAAGGTTTTCAACTTTTCAAAATAGTCTTTAGCTTTTTTTATCCCATATGAAGGCATCACTTTTAAATAATGATGTTAATAGTGCGACAATTTGTGTGCGCATTTGAACAAATCTTCTATAGTAGCGTACGAGACTAAGAAATCCCCTTGATGATGTCATTGATTTGGGGATAGGTCACTTAGTAATTACCACGATTTTCTTGCGCTCAACCTTGATGGTTTCAGTTAAAATGATATGTGCTAAAAACACTTTTTAATTTTTTCCAAAACTGCATTTGAATTTGTTAGCTGCAATTGGTCGAAATATGTATATATTTAAATTTCTATACACATATCCCAAGTATAGACATCCTTTAGGATAGAGACATTTCAGAGTCATATAACATATAGAAATTTCAGAATCACATAACATTTAGGAAATTCAGTGTAGCTTGAGTGTGAGTAAAATTTGGGTTTTGTGCAAAATGTCTTTGTTTTTTGTAGTAAATAAAAGAGCTCTGAAAATTGGAATTTTTGTTATTTAATAATATAAATAATTTATTAATTTGCTGTTTGCGAAATCTGGTTGCAAATTTTTTGTTAAATTTCTCAATACTATATTAATTAGAATTTATTATTCATTTCATGTTAGGGCTAAATCTACAGAAATTAGTTACTGTCAAGAATTTCTTTCTGCAAAGCAGTTGTCTATAATGATTAGTTACAGGCCTTAATAATGAAAAACAGAAAATATAAGTGCTTCATGCAAAAGAATAAGTACTCATTATTGCATAATCATCACAATTGAATACTGATTTAAAACTATGTAATAATGCAACAAAAACCTGTTCTTGGTTTCTAACTCTTTCATTTCATTTGCAAAGTGCAAATGTGAATACCTATATTGGGCAAGCATTTACAAACAGGCATTTACAGGTGTATTTGCTTATCCTTGGATGATTCCTAGAGTTATTACACGTAATTTGTTCTTACAAAAAATGAGAAAAAAATTTAAAAGTGGTACTGATCTAAAGCCTTTGAAAAATTGCATTTAAAATAAATTCCTAACAAAAATGTTTATTGAATTCTTTTCCAACATACTTTTCATTGCAAGTCGCTATGCAAAAGACACTGTTCTATTTGGTTCATTGCTTGCAAGTGTCACAAACAATATGACTTATTTTTGCTTATTTCCAAAGTTGCATTTGCCATGCAGGTTTTTCTTCCTGTGTTTCTTCTTCTGATGGAGAACATTGAACATAATCAATGTTCTGCCATAGGAGCAACATCTGTTCCGATTATACAACAGGAATTTGATGATATTGATGTTGCTTTGTCAACAAACCATTTGTTTCGTTTACAAGCTTTTCATTACCGAAATGGAGATTGTCTTTTTGATGCCTTTGTTGTTCTCTTGCATTTTCGCTACACATCGTTGGAGATAAGAGAAGCAACCATAAACCATTTTCATTTGCGTCTAGCTGCAAACGATCCAGCCGCAATTGCTTCTTTGAATTTGGAATTGGATCCTTCGTACTTGTTTCAATTGCATGGGATAGAAAATAGAGATCTTTACTTGGAACGAATGTCGCAAACTGCATCTCAACCGGATGTAGAAAATGTTTATGGCCTTTGGGGTGATATCTTCTGCATAAAATGGTTTGCAAACTGGTTAAATGTGCCTGTTGCTATATGGTCATTGAGAAGCAAAAGGAAATATCTTCATTTCAACCCTTCCTGTGTTGGATATTGCTACAATATTCTATTCCATGATCACGTTCCAGCTGCTGAGCACTTTGAACCTTTGCTTTCATACAAATTGCTAGGACCCGACTATGTTGTTTTCAATGAACGATCAGATACTTCTTCTATTGATTCTTGTCAAGATATCTTTTTCGAATGTCATCGGTTAAGAAAAAGTCTATTGCAACAAGGATTCCAATTAATCTCTTGCATTGATGGTCATTGCTGTGACTCGTTATTTGAATCAATTTCAAAATTGACAAACACATTTGATAGTGCAAGCCTCAGAAAAACAATAGCGCAAACTTTTTTCAACTGCATGCTTTCAAATGATGCAAGAGCCTTTCGTTGTCTAGAAACATTCCTTCATCTTGAGACAATGCAAGAAAATCAACTTGTTTCTAGTTGGCAAACCTTTGTAGTGAATTTGCCAGAGCCTTATACAATTGGCCATGTAAATGATGGCCATTTCACAATTCAATGGTTGTGTGAGGTTTTGGAAGTCAACATATTTCTTTTGAACATACACTCTTACAAAGTGGAAAACCAATTCTTCTCAACAAATACATCGTCAAAGATCTATTTTCTTCTTCATCATGAAATTGACAAATGCCATTCACATTTTCATCTCTTGTGACAGACAAGCATTGAAAAAAATTCTCCAATATTGTCAAATGCCATGACTAGGAATCTTCCTATGAATGCAATGATGAAAACAATTGACAATTGTCATCATCAAACTCTTTGCAATGCCATTGAAGAAGAACATTCTCCTGACCTTTGCAAAGAACATTCTAACATAGAAACAAAGAAAAGGAAAAAAACTTGTTCCATGCAAAAAACATTAAAAAAAAAACCAAGACTCTTTTGCATTGGCCCAGAAATTTCAATTGTGATGGAAAAATGCCTGGAGAAAGATTCCATTATGAGACAACAAAAATCCATTGCCCCGTTCAAAAACATATGTTCCATTAAAAAACAAATGCGTCTGAAAGCACTTCAGTCGTTTCAAAAGCAAAAGGCATATGAGAAGGCAAAAAAAGCACTTAAATAATACTCGAAAAATATTCAAGATGCCCCTATTCATGCATGTTCTGTATGTAGACGCTTGCACTTTAAAAGGGATGTTCACTATATCAATGAAGACACTTTCTATGCATTGAAATGTATTCCTTGGAATACCATGCCTTCTTCAATTGCACTGTACAATTACATATGCAAATATTGCAAAAATAATATTTCAAATTCAGAAACACCATTGTTTGCAACACCACTTAACATTCGTTGCAACACTTCATTGTCTGATGTAGACAAATTGACTTCGCTTGAAGAGCGGCTTGTGTCACCAAGAATTGCTTTTGCTCAGATTCGACAACTAGGTTATAAACGAGCTCAAGTAGGCTTGACAGGAACAATCATCAATGTGCCAGCATCTCTAGACAAAGTACAAAGAGCATTGCCTAGGAACCTAGAAGAGGACAAGACCATTGCAGTTATGCTTAAGCGAAAAATAGAATACAAAAATGCATTTGTTTCTGGAAATGTTCGACCAAATATTGTCATGCAAGCATTGAAAACTTTTTGTGACAAGGATCTTTACAAAATGGAGAATGTACATATCAATTCAGATTGGGAAAAGGCATTCCATGAATTGTTGGCAAAGCAAGAATCTAATGAAATATCAATATCAGAATCAAATGATTTAGATCAACCTCTTACAAAGCTAAGAGAAAGTGATGAGGATACACATGACCAATTCATAGAACCAATCACAGAAACATTGGTACATGGATATGGAGAAACCCATCTAATAGATGATTTGGCCACCAAAATGATTGAGCTTGCACCTTCTGAAAACTACTGACCCCTAGGAATTTTCCAAGATCGGTTCTCTGAAGAACTTAATTTCCCTACACTTTTCTTTGGATGCAGCCGCTCCAATGACATGTACAAGCGCTTTCGACACCAACAAATTTTCCAGTGGGAGCTTCAACATGAAAGCACACATTTTGAAGCACATCCCACAAATATATTCTTTAAAGCAGTGAAAGTGTTAATAGGTCAAATCTCTAGTACCACTTGGATATCTATTCGCATAGGGGAGTTAAAAGGGAAAAAACTAAAAGCCAAAGATGTAAAATGCAAAGCCAACCTTCTTAACATAATGAAATCGCCAATTGCATATCGTTCACTAAAAGCCATCCGAACATCTCCTGACTATTTTGATAACATGAGAAAAAATCTTTTCGCAATGATACGTCAACTAGGGCCACCAACCTTTTTTGTAAGCTTTTCTACTACTGAACATCTTTGGAAACCTTTATGTGATGCTTTGCACACGCTAGAGAAAAAAAACAAAGAAAATTGTGATGAAATTCTTACTAATGATGTTATTGATAATTTGATAAGAAAACATCCTGTACTTTGTAGCCGTTACCATAAAAACAAAATGAATTCGTTAAAGTCCTTTATCTTGAAAAACAAATACCTTTTTGGTAAAGTAACTGACTTTTTCTTTACAACTGAATTTCAACAAAGAGGAAATGAGCATGAACATGGGCTTCTTTGGATTGAAAATGCACCTGTCTTTGGCAAGAATAGCAATGATGAAATAAGTTCTTTTGTCGATTGCTATATTTCAACAAACTCTTCATTGCTTGAAGCAAACTTCGTCAAAATTCAAACTCATAGACACACAAGAACATGTAAAAAACATAGACGCTCTGCATGTAGGTTTCGATTCCCGATGTTCCCTGTCGATGTTACAATGGTTTTAGAACCTCTTGAAACTAAATCGGATACGTTGACTGAAAAAAAAAAACTCCTTTCTTTTGCTCTTGAATCTAAAGAATATTCAAAGAACATGACATTTGATTCATTCTTGCAAGAACTACATTTAAACAAGGACGAGTACATTGAACTAGTATGTTCTACAATTGAGAAACCGACATTGCTATTAAAAAGACACCCTTCAGATATTTGGATAAATTGTTTTGCAAAAGCAATTCCAAGTTTGTGGCAAGCAAATACAGATGCCCAATTCATCTTAGATGCATATGCAACTGCAACATACGTAAGCTCATACATAACGAAATTAGATAGGCATATGACAATGGCTTTGAAAACAATCAAAGAAGAGTCTATTTCAAACAATTGTAATCAGCTAGAAACAATTCGTAGGCTTGGAAACACGTTTCTGAACATGCAACAGATGTCTATTAGAGAAGAAGTACATATTGTGCTTTCGTTACCTCTATATTCATCTTCAAGAACGACAATTTTTATCAACACTGCTCCAGATGATAAAAAAACTGTTGTTTAAAAAAACCCGTCTCTACTAGAAAAGGAGCATGATGATTCTGAAGACATCATTTGCCCATCGATAATAGACAGGTACATTGAACGCCCGACAGATCTACAACATGTATCTTTAGCTGAATATGCTTCTTCCTATTGCCTGGTTCATGGAAAAACAATCAAAAGAAACAAACAATCTATCATTCGGTACATTCATTACAATCAAGAAAAGGATCCTGAAAATTTTGCTCGTGAAAAGCTGTTGCTCTTTGTGCCTCACAAAAATCTTTCCAATTTCTTGGAGCACCCCCTTCAAACATGGACAGAGGCATATGAAAAACACAAAGAACAAATAGCAAATGTTGAAGGAAAAATCATGGCAAAATCAATTTCAAAATGGGGTGATATTGACATTGCAAAAGACAAAGTTGAAGCGCATTTTGAAATACCTGTAGACTTTGCAAAAGATACCAATGATGCACTCAAATTGGATGGTGTTGAAAAGTATGACATGGGCGATGATCTTATCTACAGAAGAAAGAATCGACTATTTGAAACACCAAAAACATTTAGCATAGCTAAAAAACCATTTCTCCCTGATAAAGATGAATACTTTGCGATTAGACGTAGTTTAAACAATGAGCAACAGTCCATTGTGAAAGAAATTATTGCTAGGAAAAAAAACAATCCTGCAAAACCAATCCATATCTTCCTTACGGGAAGTGCAGGAACAGGAAAAACACATACTGCAAAGGCCCTTTATGATGCTCTTGTCTTTTTCTATGAAAAATAACTTGGTAGCAACCCCTTGAAAAGAAAAGGTCTTATTGTTGCATTCACTGGAAAAGCAGCATACAATGTAGATGGAGTTACTGTTCACTCTGCTTTTAAGCTTCCTTTGGGTTCCTCGATCTTGATCCCATTAAGTTCAAACACACTAGATCTTTTGAGCAAAGACTATGAACAAGTACGTGTTCTATTAATTGATGAAGTTTCTTTGATAGGTTCACGAATGCTACATAACATAGACAAACGTCTTCGTGAGATCATGCATACTCCAACAAAACCATTTGGAAATCTAGATGTCATATTTTGCGGCGATTTCTGCCAAGCAGAACCTGTTCATGATTCTTGGATTTTCGACTTCCCAAGTTTCAATAATAAAAAATTACCTTATAGTTTTTGGAATGACTCCATACAATACTATGAATTAAAAACTGTTGTCAGGCAAAAAGATGAAACTTTTATATCGATCTTGAATAGAATCAGAACAGGAAAACAAACATTTGAAGATATACAATATTTGAACCGGAAATGCTACAAACAACCACCAGTTGATCCATCGTTTCCGTTTCTTTATTATTGCAATAAAGATGTTCAACAACATAACTCAAAGATGTTGACTCTTGTTAATACATAATCATTTACAATTGCTGCTCAAGACACCAAAATTGATCAAATCGATAACATAGCTAATGTAGATAAGAGAATTCATTTGCCATCTACAATTACTCTAAAAAAAAACATGCTTGTCGAAATAGTAGGCGGGAACTATTTAATTGAAGATGGCCTTGTCAATGGTGCTGAAGGAATCTTCAAACATTATAGTCAAGCAACAACAGACATTTTATGGATTCAATTTTCAGATGCAAAGATTGGAGCAATTGCACGGGCATCTATGCAGCACCTTTACAATGATTCCATCCTATGCACTTGGACACCTATAAAAAGAGTTACAACACAAATTTCTCTTGGAAAGAGAAATAACTACATCCGAGTACAATTCCTAGTTCAATTAGCATGTGCTCGAACAATTCATAGAGCACAAGGTCTTACACTTGAAAAATTGGCATTTGATCCAAAAGGAGTTACAAAACATGGTCTTGTTTACACTACATTGTCACGTGTAAAAAGCATTGAATGTCTCTATCTTGTAAGCAAATTAGAGCAAAATTTTTTTTCTGTTTCATGAAAAGTAAATGCAGAATTAAATAGATTAGAGAAACAGGCTTCTTTGCAATTTCAATATGGACTTAAGTCATTTCCAAATACTAGGCACATGTTCATTTCTTCACTTAACACACGAAGTCTGCTTTCACACATTGATGACATTGCAAATGACTTTGAACTTATGCAATCAGACATTCTTTGTTTGCAAGAAACACATATGAATTTGCCACCTACTACTGCAGCATTTGTAAACCAAAACAATTGCATTGCAACACATTCAGTTCATGGCCTTCTGACAGTTGTCAATAAGAAGATTCCTATTATGAAAACAACTTTTGTTAACGAGCCATCAGTCGAGGCAATTGTCACTTACATTACGCTCCCTGACAACATTCTCCAGCTTGTCAATATTTATAACAAACCAAATAATCTTGTTAACAACCTTATTGATGTCTTGGACTGTGTTATGTTACAAAACAACAAGAAAATGCTAACCATAATAACTGGTGACTTTAACATTGACATGTACAAAGAAACAATATCGAAAAGGAGGTTGGAATTGTTTAAGCAAAGTAAATGTCTAAACTTAAAAACAAACATACCTACAATAGAATATGGTTCTATGATTGACCATTTTTGGACAAACATAGATATTGACAGGCTTTCATTTACCATTTTCGATGCATATTGGTCAGATCATTTTACTAGTATCTTATCAGTACCAGCAAGTTGCATATAGGAACTGATACAACATTTTGTCTTTCTTGCTTTTTGTCTTTTTTTAAGATGCTTTTCTATTTGAAATATATTCTTGAATATTTTAACATGCTCTGAGTCTTCATTGGATGTGCAAATTGAAAAAAAAAAAATACAGCATTTCAAAAAAACAACTAGTCAGAAGCAATATTCTCAACCAAGGAGAGAATTTAGCTATGTCTATGACATCAGACAATCCTTCAACAGAAAGAAATGCTTCTTCTTCACAAGATGGTCCAGAGACTATTGGAATAGAAACACTGTTGGAGCCAACAAATAGTCCTAAGAAGTAATGTTCCTATCCAACAACTTTGTTCATTCAATATTTTTGACTACATTCTTTCATCTTGTACCTAACACAAATTCGAACATTTGAGTAAAGCATCTACTTCAGCTTCTCTACTAATTTCATTTTAGTGTATTCGATACAAAATTCAACACTCAATCAAAGACTAATCCATTTGTTCTTTCACTTTTTGATATTTTTAAATGTGCACAGATTAGAGCAAATGGTAGTTGAACCATCATCAATAATACAGCTATGTACTGCAACACATAAGCATGTATTTGAGGGGGATGTTTTGGTTGTCTATGGACCTGCACAAAATTGTAACCAAAACTCCCCTGTTAAGACAAAGATTCTGCATGCAGATCTTGTTGACAAAAATGGATTGATGACAATGACAATTACAATTAATGATAGTTTGATAAATCGCTTTGGCAATTTCTTTTTGCCTGGCAAAAGTGTCAGAATTTCTGGTTTTGAACTGAAAAAGAAAGGTCAATATGAGCGAGGAGATGCAATAAATTCAATAGCGATATTGCCAACAACTGTTGTAGAAACAATTGAACAAGTATGCAAAATGCATTGCCTTCCACCAGGTACAACAATCAATGAGCTAGTTACATCAGATGAGACATATGTCGTTGGTTCTGTTGCAGTCATAGTTGTTTCCTATGAATACAACAATAAGCAATTGGACTTCTACATAAGAGATGGTGAAAGTACAAACGATTATGCAACTGTAAAGTGGATTCTCTTTAAACAATTTTTTTTCACTATATTTGATTTCATTTTTTATGTTTTTTCTTTCTTGCTATGTCTTCTGCTACATGGATATACAAAAAAAAAAGATAGAACCCATAAAAAAAAACACTTGTCTATTCCCATCCCCCCTTCACTAATTCTTCTTCAGTGATTCATGTTCAGTTTCAGGTTAATGAAAGCTATACAAAATTCTTTCTCCGAGTGCAAAATCAAATTGCACTTGATGAACCGCCTCTGTATCTAATAAAAAATATCGTAAGACCAGGTGCAAAAGGAAGTCATCTTATGAAGGCTTCACAAGCAACATTTATAGATCCCCTAAATGATGAATTCACAATACAAAGTTTGCTTCCAATAATTGAAGCTAAACACAGGTCGGATATGAACAATGTCTCCTGTAATGTCACTTGAAATGTTTTTTTGTCATTTCATTATCAATTAAGCAAGTTCTTTATATGTAGTTTCAGCAGTTTCATAGATATGAAAACAGATTTTATTTTTTCTTAAATGTTTAGCCTGGTGCATTATTCACATCAAAGTTTTCTGCTTCTGATATAAAGAAAATATAGACTTTTTACTTGTCAAAATGTCTTTTTTACAGTTCCAGATTTAGTATTCCAACTAGCAGCAACAGAACTCATTACAATGATATGTTTTCAAAGATCATGTTGCAAAACCTGCATTTGCAAACATGTTTTCATAAATTCGATTCTGTGCTTTTTCCTAGCATGGCCTTCGTATCAAAACATGCTCATTGCAATGTTTTTTTATGTTTTTTGTTTACTTGCATAGAACAGGTATATGGGACATTGAAACTAAAAAATGTTTTTGCACCACCCTACCACTGCATTTGCACACAGTGTAAACTACCAATGATACAAAGCACCGTTTTTTGTACATTTTGCAATCGTGAAACACCAACTACTTATGAACATATATTACAATGTAAGCTAGAGACTCAAGAAGGGACTATTGAATGTACACTTCGAGGTACACAATTAAAAGAATGTTGTCCCGATGTTCTAGCTATTTCTTATGAACAATACTCCAATAGTGTTTCCTCAGCCATTTACAATCTTCGCAAATTGAAGCAACAAGGGCTTTACACTTTGGCAATGAACAACAGAATTGTCGAAGTCAAAAAATTTTGAACAAAAGGTATGATCATAATTTTCCTTTTTGTTCAAACACTTTGAACAATTTTTCCATTGTTTCAGCTTCGATTCAATATTTCAAAATAGATTTCAAACACTCTCTATTGCAACTTCTTTTATGATTTATTTGAACCTGTTTTTTATAAAATACACACAATATTATATAATTTTTCTTTTCCCATTCACACAACCCTTGCATTGTAATCATGTTCATTGCTTATATACCTGTCACTTGTCCTATTTATTGTTTAGTCAATAATAACTTTCAACGGCTTTTTGAAGATTCAATTTTAATGTATCTGAAGTTCACTTTTGTTACTCTGTTCATTTATTTGAAGATTGCAAAAAGCACTGACCCTAATAAAAGCAGAGGAGTCATCCCTAGTATAATATTACCAAAACCTTGTTCACTTTTAATAGATTTTTTGCCTTTTGCATCGGTTTACTGTCAATCACAAAGCTCTTGCAATTGCTTTTTTCTTTATATTTTGTCCATTCCAATGGCCAATGTATGGGAAAGAAAAAGAGACATAGAAATCTAACAGTCAACAGTATTTGTTTTTCATTTAAATTAGCATTTGCTACATATCTTATCTTCATATCTGCTTTTATATTCTTTCCATAATCACAAACGTCTTGCAATTGTTTTTTTTATATATTTTGTCCATTCCAATGGCCAATGTATGGGAAAAAAAAGGCATAGAAATATAACAGTCAACAGTATTTGTTTTTCATTTAAATTAGCATTTGCTACATATCTTATCTTCATATCTGTTTTTATACTCTTTCCATAATTGCTGATAGTAATGCCAAAATAAACAAATCATCTGGATCCTGGTCCGTAGTCTTTAAGTTTTATGTGTTTCTGCCAATGTCAATCACACAATTTTCATGTACTTTGAACACAGGTTTTACAATGGAAACCAACAATATTTCAGACCCGGATGATGGACCAGAGCCTTCTTATACTCAGTCAACTGAAATTCTTCCAACACCACCCGAAATTCCTCCTCAAATGGAACCACAGTTGGGTCCTTCTTTGGGAGTTGAAAATGCGGCACCCCCACCTCCATTGCCTCCTCAAATGGCACTGAAACTGCCAGAGGTCTCGCATTATGTTCTAACCAAACGACCTGGACAAGGTCAAGCTGATAAATCTGTTAAATTACTCTGTAATCACTTCAGAGTAAGCTTTACTAATGTCCAGGACTTGTTCCAATACGATCTGAGTAAGTTCAACATTCTATTGTCTGTCTTATTTGTCTTATTTATTAGATTTTGTTAAGGCAGATGATAATTTTCCTTCCTTTGATTTCAGGTGAAAATAACTGCTGAACGTGGGGGTCAAGAACAAGAATGTGCCAGTAAAATCTTGTGTACAAAAATTATGGATAAAGTCAAAGAAATATATAGTCATACTCAACTAGGTGGCAAAGATTTTGCTGTCGATGGGGAGAAGAACTTGTTTAGAGCTGGGCCTCTTAGAAACAATATCATTCAATGCAATGTTCTTGTTGGTGACAAAAGAAATAAACAAAGGTAAGTTTTTCTTCCTTACTTACGTTTGTTAATTCTTTCCTTTGCAAATATTGATTGAGTTACAAGATTATCTCTCTATTATATGTTTTAGTATGTAGCTTTAAGAGATTAAATATTCAAGCTGCATTTCATGAGGTTGCTCTGTGAACACATTTCATAATCCCTACACTAGTTAATATTTGTGATCTTACGCATACTTGTCTAATTGAGTTACAAGGTCCTCTCTCTATCACATGTCTTGGCTTCCAGTTTTTAAAAGTTTCAGTATTCAAAGTACATTTCTTTTAACTATATGCACAAATAAAGAGATCCAAACTTGCACACTTCCTTTTGTTGATATTCTTATCAGAGAAATCTGGAAGCTTGGTTTCAGTAATAAGGATTCAGAATTCAAAGCAGCTGTATCAATTTGATATTCTCATCAGAAAAATGTAGAGACTTGATTTCAGTACTAGAGTTTTCAAATGTAGAAGTAGAAATTAGTTTACAATTGCACATTTTTTCTCTTTTAAAATGTCAACGCATCAGAAAACTGTTAATGATATCCATTTTTGCTAACTTTCATTATCAATTTTCATGTTTTAATCAATAGAGATACACAATCAAATCTGTCCAACAAGAAAAGAACTAGTGGCTAAAATATTTTGTTAAATATTTTGCCCTTTCAGTTTTGTTCAAAAATAAAGTTGAATTGTAACTCTTCTTTGAATGTAATTTCTTTCTGTCATATGCTAAGCAAGTTAATTTTCTAAATGATACTTAGCAATGGTTTTAACTTGTCGTGCATTCAATCATGACCAATATGATTTGTTATGTTTTACGTCTTTTAGAGTTACTGCAGGAATTATATTTGAAGTTTTACTAGCTTGTTACCATTTTGTGCGCATCTGTCGACAACAATGCTCATCAACCAAACTGTTGTCATTGATTTTTTGTTGCCGAATCAAGATGTTGACAATCCATGGAAGATTAATTGAGCCAAGGTAAAACATAAAATGTAACTCGAGACATGCTTACCTTTGATTTATGTCATACAACTTTTATTTTTATTTTTTAACAATTGGAATGTCAAATTCCGTTGCCTGATTTTAGACAAAACAAGTGCTGGAAATGTTATTGGCTCCTAGAAATGTTTGTATAAGTGTACATTGTGTGGTTTTCAATGTGTATTTGAATTGTCTGTCTTTGTGTTCATCTGAAAACATACAGAAGAAGTTGCATTAGATGAAAAAGAATTAGAGGTTGTTTCTAACTTTCTCCTGTAGCAAACAATGGATCTATTGCCTCTATATTGCATCCATCAGATAATGGTCTTGCAATCACAGGGTCAGAACAATCAACTTGCACACATAATAATAATCTTGGTGAATCTTTGGAACAAGCTAAACCTAGATATGGATAAAAATTATGCATGTGTATATAGTGTTCTATTATCAAGCATCGGATATTGAAACATTTGTTGTCTTCCTGTTGAAGGATATTAAATCAGAGGGTCCTTATTGACACATACCTATTGAACTCTTCCTGTTTGCTGAATAACCATTTTCTTAATTGAATGAGGCTTATTGATGTTGCATTTCAGACAGTGCAACGAATACACAGCTTCTGTCTTTGCATGACTCCTTTAAATGTATTCCTTTTCTAATGATTTGAACATTCTCATTGTTTTCTTTGCAGACTTGAACATTATCAAAAATCAAATGAAGTAGTTGTTACTGTGTTTGAAAAGGGGCAGTCTAAAGAAAGTGTTGTTGTTGAGTTTAATGAACAGTTTGTATGTCTCTTCTCCAGAGGATGATTCCTTCTTTTTAGCTCCTGTTGTATTTTTAGTGCGGTTAAGCATGAGTTGAACTATTTTTTGGTTTATGTTATTGGCATAATATTCACTCAGTAAGGAGCTGATTTGGTTTATTGTGATTTCAGTTGAGCATTATTATTGATATTCCAGGAGAAGACAATTATGTCCTTCATAAGCATTTATTCGTTAAGGTAACATTTGTTATTCTTCTTGATGGTATTTTTGGTATGTTGTTTTAAGATTTGTATATGTTTTGTTTGAATGTGAAATACTTGTATGATATTGCTTCTTCTATGGTTACTATATAATTTTTAAATTAAACTACTGCAACTTGTATGGCTACATTTTACTTTTATTGCCCAACTCTCTCTTGTATCTGCTGCATTATGTAGAAATGAAATCTAGTTAATGTAATTTGCACACAATATGATATCTTACAATTGACAATTCTTTATAGGAAGACAGATTTAAAATGCTTTTGTTTGAACCTTTCAGGCAATAGAAATCTTTAGGTACTTTTGCTTTTGCAAGTTACTACTTATTTCCTAGTTTGATGTATCGCATGTAGCTAAGACCTCTTCTGAGAATTGAAAGTGTCTATCAGCTAGGATGCCAGTTTGTTAGACAAGTGTCTACTACAATAGATCCATATTAACACTGGCCCTTTCAAAACGAGATGTTCACACCTGTCTTTAATCCCTCAGTAGTTAAGAGATCCAGGGTTGAGAGATCTATCAGCTAGGATGCTAAATTGTTGATTCTGATTATATAGGCATTCAAGAGTATTAATGAAGAATGAAAACTCAGTCATGTACACTGATGATCTCCACGTTTTCAATTATTTCTTTTGAGAATATATAAATTTCTTGTTGAACGTTTTGATAATGATAAGACATGATTACATACTTGTTTAAATGAGCATACCAATGTTTGAGACATAATGTGTTTTTCAATCAGAAGAGATAAGCCTCCTTGCAAATTCAGTTTACGGTCAGTTGCAAAAACCATGCAAACATACTTGCTCATTATCTTTTTGCAACGTGCAGGAAAAAAACATTGCCAATTCTGCCACAGCACCGATTATGCCACTGCAAAATGCAATTTTGAATCTGGCTAGCATTTTTGGGTGTTCAAATACAAAGCAAGGGCTTACCGCTTGCACTCAAGGTGATTGGCAGCTCTTTGGGCAATGAGCCCCAGCAAATTTGTAAAAATGCTACGAAACTTTCAAGAACAGAATCTATATCACAATATCATAGAAAGAAGCTTCGTAATTGTTTAGAAACAAGTATAAATGTCCTTGATGATGAGTTGGAGAAATGCTTTTTGGACTTGGCAGCATTTCCCAAGGCTAGAAAGTTCAATGTAAATTCACTATTGGATATTTGAATATACATTCGTAGGATGGAAAGGTAACAAGCTTTTGTGATGTTGTTTTCAATGCGTTTGTTCATTACAGATGAAATGTAGCTGAATTAGTTACTGATCAAAATACTTTGAATTTATATTAATATTCAACCAGCTCTGCCATACTTCTAATTACACCATGAGTTATTTCCTCATCTGAGCATTATGTTTTTCTGTCAACTTTTTGTTTGCTTAGTGTCATCCATTTTGTTAAAAGCACATGGCTTCAATTCAAGCCCTTCATATTGCACTTAACTGTTTCCTGTCTTTAGTGCTCACAACTTGTGTTTGCAAGAAAACAATAGATCCCATGCAAGTTGCATACACTAAACTCTCGGTGATCCTCCAACTACTTTAGACGAGTTGTTTTCCTGCAAATGTCGAGTCTCAACGACCCCACAACACTAGCAACACCTCTTTCTCTTTTGCAAAGATTGTTGAACCTGTTTTTAATATTGCTTATATATATGTCAACAAGACGCATAGTATTTTGCCTCTTTTCTCCAACTAAGTCTATTTTCATGATCATGTTGAATGAAGAACTAAATTATTTCGATTTTTTCCCTTTTTTGTTGCAAACACCTCTGTCTTTTACCATGAACAAATATATATGCATTCTTTATATATATAAATGTTTCTATTTAATGTCTTTTAATACAAAAAAAAGAAAAATCCTTTCGCCAAAAAAATCGCTTTTATCAATTAACGACAATTTCATATACACTTGACAATGCCCCCACTAGCAATGTCGGGGACATCGTCACCTTGTGGCTCTTGTTATAAGTATGTGCGCAGTCTTGGTATTTGTTATCAATGGTCTATTAACTCCAATTTTTTCCTATCTACAAATACAACTTCAATTAGCACAAGCGTGAACCTGGAGTTATCTGAGGTTGAAGACAAGCAACAAAGCGCATACCAGCAATCTTCAGTTCCTTTGAATACAGGTATGTCCATAATGAAACCATGAGCTACAAATCTGGTTATAAAAAACTCTTACAAAAATGTAGTTGTTCCAAACTTTTTAAAATATCGACTTTCTGCACATTTGTTTTCAAAATATCAAGTTTCTACACATGTTTTTGCATATTATTTCATATCACTGCAGGAAACTAGTTAAGAGTTGCAACTTGAATTAATTTCCTATCAGTGCATTAGCCTATGATTCAAAGTAATTTGATTAGCCTTGCATTGCATTTAATGTCTCAATGTTGACAATTCAAAAATTTACACAGTCAGTAACTTCAAAATCACTAGTCATATGTTAATGTTTAGTTAGAGTTAGATGTAACAGGCTTATAAGTCGCAATTTACAGAAAATGGTCTTAAAAAATGATTTAAATTAAGTCTTTTGATTTTGATTTAAGCTAGCATGGAATATGCACATTCTATACTTATCACTATAGGCCGAATGTAAGAAAATATAGGGGCAAGTTGTCAGTTCTCAAAATATGGTTTCAACAAAGTGTGTATTTAAATATTTTTCATGTAAACAAAGAACAACATCATTTCAGGAACTTCTGAGAGAAGTATAAACACAACAACAGGTGTGCAAAGACCAAACACGTGTGTTGTGAAAACCATCAAAATATAGAGACAATTGATATTTCTAATCTTGCTATGGAATGAAGTTTTGACTAATCCTCTCTCCTGTTGGGTTGAGAGGAGAGATATTTCTATGACTAATCGAGGGAGACATGGAGATGTTGGATTTTTAGATATGTCTAATCTTGCTATGGAATGAAGTTTTGACTAATCCTCTCTCCTATTGGGTTGAGAGGAGAGATATTTCTATGACTAATCGCGGAAGACATGGAGATGTTGGATTTTTAAATGGAGGAGATGCAATCTGGACCCTATTTATAATTATTATTGTTCTATTTTGTACCCAAAGGTTGTTTTACTTTCTCTATCGAATTGAGGGGCGGCCTCCCTCTTATGAAATCCGAGCCCTCCTGAATTTTTTTAACATTATAGTCGTGCACTCAATGAAAGAGGCATAGCTGAACAGATCCCATTTCTCTCTTCGTTTAATTTATAAATATTATTTAGTTCTACTGTGTGGAGGAGGAGTCCGCACAATTATTTATTGGGTAAATATATTGTAGTGCTCTTTAGAAAAGAATGACTTCATGAGGGAGGACCGTATCACTCTCACTTTGTTAAAATGACTGCATACATGAGAAAGGAGGAGAGGCCTCAAGGGAGGACTGGTTCACTCCAACCCTTACACGTTTTAATTGTTGAATATACATTGACCTTGTATAAGCCTGCAATTGCAGAAAAGGAGTGGTCTCTTTACTGCTTTTTCCTTTTGATAATAGTTTATTTTCTTGGGAAATGGAGCTAACCCAATTATCACTCCTTTCCATTTAATAAATTGTTGTATTGTTTGTTGTACTTGAAGTTCCAAGGATGGAGTGACTTTATAGTCTACTGCTTTTTCCTTTTGATAATAGTTTATTTTCTTGGGAAATGGAGCTAACCCAATTATCACTCCTTTCCATTTAATAAATTGTTGTATTGTTTGTTGTACTTGAAGTTCCAAGGATGGAGTGACTTTATAGTCTAAATGTTTTAAACGCAAATTGCTTGTTGTAGATTGAGAATGGGCAATCTTCATGTAGGGTTTGACCCTCTTGTTAGTGTTTCTTGTTGTGGGTACATGGGCGACTTGTATGTTGAGGTCGAACCTTGCATTTTGTATACGCAGACCTGTGTATAGAGGTAAAGCCTTTATACATGAGTAAATTCGCTCATAGAGAGTCCCAAACCTTTACAATTTCCTATTGTTCCTCTACATTTTTCTTATACTTATGTCCACAACTTAATAACTGATATGTGGTTATAAGATATAAGTCGACCTCTATATGCGAGGGACGAAACTCATTTACTTGTACTTCTATTGTTAAAAGGTCTGTGATATTTGGTTTATTGACACCTCATTATTTATTAAAGATATTTCTTTCATGTCTGAAACCATAAGAACTCTATTAACCGCTGTACATGATATTAAGAAGGTAGTGTTATATTTGTAGCGAAGAAGTAATTCTAGTGTTTATAACGGCGGAATGTAAATTTCTACGTAAGATCCTAACACTCTATTTATGCAGTTAAACGGCCGAGAGTCCTTTTTATTTTAACTATTGAAAGTAAGCTCTGAGGAGTAAGATCATAAGTGCTACATATTATAATTAGTAATGATTAAAGTTTCCAAAAACAGAATATGCACTATGGTAGAGGCTAGCTTATGCTTATGAGGATAGTTAATGCTTATGAGGAGACACTTGTGGGATACTTCCTGTAGCATGCACCTAACACATGCGGCCTTTCGAAATATTCCAATGTTTCCATACCGGGCAGCTATTCTTCTTCCAGTGGATTCCTTCCACACAGTGTTGCATACTAGCTGTCGAAGTAAGTAGGTAAGGCACCACACGTGGGAGGAGCCACGAAAAGACCATGGTCGTGTAGGTTGTGCCCAGGCCAAGCCATGAGGAAGATAAAAGGAATAAAGGGGTGCAAGCCAGAGGCCGACCTCGTAAAAAAATATTTCTGGTTAGGATCCCTGTCAAAAAAAAATCCTCGATAGGATTTAAAGAAAAAAAAAAGAACATAGGAAGAGTAAAACATAGTAGGAATCCAACAAAAATAGTAGTAAACCTACACTTGATGTTTCCATACTTAGCCGCTCTTCCAGCGAACATTGTAGGGAGCTTCATCGAATCGGAAGATGCGCTAAGAAGAGAAGTCACTGACCAAGCTTAGGAGAAGTCACCAATTGAGTTAAGCTCTATAGGTTTTTTTTAATGCATAGCCCTCATGGGACCATCTGGCATGAGGGGGATTCCACTGGGAAAAGGGGGAGACTAGTTAACCTTCTCACATGAGAAAAAAAGAGGAAACTAGTCAGAAAAGAGAGCTAATCCTGTCTGCATGCCAATGAGAAATCAGGCCTAGGTTTTGGCGAGTAGGCGAAGAAATTCCAAGGAATCTCAGGCACAAAAAAAAGGCAAACAAAAAACCAAACTCAAGTTCGCCCATCGTTTGTAAAAGCAAAAAAAAAAACAATTCTCCAATAGAATGATCTAGAAGAAGTGGATGTGACTATGGCTGTGCTCAAGAATGTTCCACATGCTTAGGATAAATTAGGTGAAGTACATGTGGTCTTATTGTTGTGGAATATGGTAGGTTTACGTTAAATTAGGTGAGGTTGCGTGGCCTTCATGCATGTGTGCTCGTCGATTAGGGCATGCAGTTGATATATGTTAAACAATTACTTTACATTTGAAAGTGCATCAACCATATCCTTGTCGGACCCAATTTTTTAATCAACAATACCTTTGACTTTGCCCTCAAAAGAATTTTAACCCCTGATTTTTCAAATGCATTGTTTTTGTTCAATATTTTTAACACACTATTTTGCTCTCATTTCGCAATTAAACTCTTTTAATTCCCCTTTATATTTGGAAAATATAAAGAAGGATCATTGCTCTTTCGAAAAGACATGGGAACATGCTCATGAATGAGATTTATTTCATATCGTCAATCGTCAATGCATATCTCATTAAACGTTCACTAATTAGAAGTCATTCAAAATCTACGGAGTATCCCAATATTGTCCTTTTGAAATAAATATCATCTTTTGAGTTTAGCTTTTGCATAACTTAAATTTTGCATTTGATTATTCATAGCTTCCTTCACTCATTCATGTAACATCCGGAGTGCACTTAGGAAACTCACAACATTTTTGGGCCCTTATATTCCAACTACATATCTAAGTACATAATTCCATTCTTCTTTATTACTCATTTGATTACTATTTTTAGAGTGCATGCATTATTCTTGAAGTTGGTGATGATGTTCTTAGTTCCATTTAAAATTTATTGTCATTTAGAATGGTATATTTCAGTTCATTAAACAAGTGCTCCATCCATTCAAATGATGGGAGTGTTGTTGAACTAGTTATTGAAAGTTATTTTGAATTGAGTGGTTACTATTATATATTTATTCTTTTGTGAATTTATCCATCTTCACCTCAATTATATTCTATAGACTAAAAATAGTGGTCTATAAAGAGTTACTCTTCAATATTCTTCCATTAATCTTTCAAATGAAGGAGTGAACAATTTCTGAAAGGCATGTGGAGTTTCTCACTATCCCCATTAAAATGTGATTTTGTTCAACATTCAACTATTGTTATTTAGCCCAAATGCAAAATCAATGCTTTTTCATGCTAATTAATTCTTCATTTCTCTGAGAATAATATCATTTCATAAAAGTATTCAATTTTGAATGGAGTTATGAGCCATTTGAAAATTCAAATAAGATCATTTCTTAAATCACGATATGTTGCACTTTACCTCACAAGACTAATTTGATCTTAAATCATAAAGATATAAAAATTAAAATTTTAACTTGGAATTGATTTAATGCTTTGACTAACAAACACTAATGTGCTATGTTGTTTCAAATGGATGAAACGCAAAATCATATATATGGTTCCCAATAGACAAGGTAATAAAAAGAAACAAGTGAAAGTAAAGCAAGCCAAGAAGGAGCAACAGGCCAAACATAAATGACGAAACATGGAGATAGTGTCAAAGGTCTTGAGAAATCCAATATATGCAAATACCTCACATCGAAATTTAATTAATAATGCTCATAATTATGGGGAATTGTTATTATTGGTCACATGTAGGATTTCCCACTACCTCTTATTTTAATGATAGACAATAGGTGTTGGAATCGATTTAATACTAAGAGGGGGGTGATTCAGAATTAACGCAGTTATGAGTAGTTTTTACATTCTTTAACATATTAGTTTTAACTTAATCTTGATCTTTAGTTATGTATCCAATATATATAAAAACATTCATCCATATATGCACCAAGACAAAGAACAAAGAACACACAGGATTTTTACCTGGAAACCTAAATGGGAGAAAACCACAGAATGCTCTTTTGTAATGAAAAAATTACATTCAAGGAAGCACTTACTTCCTGTGTTTACTAGCACCAATTAGAAGGAGACACCGAACCCTTAGTTTTAAAGGCACCAATCTAAAGGAAGCACCAACTCCCTATGTTCCCCAGCATCAACTAGAAGGAGGCTACTACCTTCTGCTCCTTGCCCCGTCCTGCCACCCAGATATCAAAAATAATATTTTTCCTTACTAAACTTCCAACTCACGCACACTTCTGATCCTCTTATGTTCGGTCTACTATGCGCAGTTCTTTGTATCTAGTTGTATAGTTGTCACTTCCCTACATACAACACTTGACTTCTCATTCCACTCAATTCTTCACTTATGCCGATGACTTACTTTATGTAATGTGTCCTTCTGATCCTGCAGTCTGCGCTAGGGTTCACTTGTCTTTTGGCTACTGTGCAACTGTACTCACCAACTAATAATGTGCTTTCAATTGATAGCTTTTCGTTTTGAAATTATGTGCCAGTATCAGATGCAACTACGCACTTACTTGGATGTGTTCTTTCTATTTAAGTTCCATAGTCTTTTAGAAAATCTGCGACCTACTATGCATCAAGTGATTCATCCTTTCATATTAACGCACTTGTCTAAGATCATCCTCATCATGACGTGCATACTGGATTCTACTGCTATTATGTCATCGCGCATCTGATGGAATTCTCTACTTCACACTCTTCACTTCAACCTTCATGCATCAACCAAACTTCGGTGCATTTTTTTATATTCTTCAATTGTGTCTATGTGCTTCCAAAATTCAAAACATCCATGACTATCTATGTGTTGTTTGTGATACTCTCATTCAGTCCTCACGCACTTGCGCATACTCAACATTCAGTCTTTTTATCTTTGCACAATTGTCATAAATCTACAACATCATTCTACGCACTATCGGCTATATCATTCTTATGCATGTGTGCACTTGGCTCCTCGCTAGATCATTCTGTTATGTATTTCGAGCCCTTGATGCCCCGAATATAAAACTATATCTTCCACTTGAAGCTCTATATCCTTGCCATCAATATTATGTGAAATATCCAACTTGCATCTCTATTTATACATGTACTACATGGATTGTATGTCCACAAGTTGGTTGTGGCATTCCTTCTTCCTTGCTTCACGGATTATATCTTTGTCACATGTCTTGTTTTGTTCCTTTAATGTGTCATTTCTTTGTGGGTTTTGCGCATACATAGTCCTTGACTTGGTAGTACCTTCACCCTTATTGTACAATCACTTGTGGGTCTTGCGCACTTGATGAATCAATGCTTTGCAGAGATTGGGCATATATGATCTTCGACTTGGTGGGACTTAGAGCCTTGTGGTACCATCACTTATGTGTCCTACACACTTGATGTGTCATCAGTTTTGGAATTGCGCATATGCTGACATCAACCGTTATACGATTCTTGGAACTTGTGTGTGTTCCAACAAGTGAAAGCTCCTTCTGATTGGTGATGTCTTGTGTGCTTTCAGGACTTGCATAACTACTCAACCATCTCCTGCTCCATGCTTCTTGTGCACACCACTTGACTTGCTTGCACACACTAGATTCTCCTCTTGCTTACTTGCACACACTATATTCTGTCCCATGTATTCTTTGACTTTCTTGCGCAATATTCTTCCTTTTTTCCATCCAACCCTTTGGCTTGTACCTTGAAGGACTGTCACTAGATGGACTTGTGACATTCCCAAGTACATGTGCCTTAGGTACTTATTCAAACTGAATATGCATGATGTATCCTTGGAAACACATCTAGATGCAACTTCTAGATATACTTCTTCACACTTGCATCTATATCTTTCACCATCTTGCACATATACTTCTTCATAATGGCTTCCATATACTTCTTCAAACTGTTGTAGGAATACTGTATCCACTTTGACATAAGTTGACATCAATGACACAAACTGAATCAATTTTCATCCTCTTTTCCATTAGTTGAAATCAATGACAACCAAAGTTCAACAATCTCCCCCTTTGGCATTGATGTCAACAGGGCCTTATGAAGCTGTGTATAATCTTCTTAAACTCTATGCTTCATTTGTACTTTTCATAGTGCTCCCCCTGTGTATATGGTCACCCTGAATTCTTTGGGATTTTGACTTATTCACATACTACTGTCAATACTTCTTTCTGCTTTATGCTACATCTATGCAGACCGCATGTATGATCATCTTCATTCTATTTCTTCAATGATCTACTTCACCCTCTTTCACGTCTTATGCAGCTTTATGTTGTCTCTTCAATGATCTTCTTCACGCTCTTTCACGTCTTATGCAGCTTTATGTTGTCTCTTCAATAATCTTCTTCACGCTCTTTCACATCTGCTGCATCATTATGTTATTTCTTCAATAATCTGCTTCACACTCTTTCACATCTTCTACATATTTATGTTATTTCTTCAATAATCTGCTTCACACTTTTCTCCATGCTATTTCTTCTCAACTGCATTCGGCTTCATGTCATTTGTGCAATCAACACAATCAACTTCATGCTTTTCTCCCCCTTTGACATCAATGTCAAAGAGGTGCCATTACTTGCGCAATATAAGTTTTTCTTTCAAATTGTTTTGTGTGGGCCTTCACTAACTATTCATAGGGATGACTCCCCTTATCTTCATGTTTCATTATTTTGCTGAAAATATGAATATATTGTAGCCTTGAGTCTTTGGAGATTTTTCTTTACAACTGTAGCTTTTTCTTTCAACTCTCTTTCCTTGGAAACAATACTTTCTTACACTTGATAAGAGACTGAATCAAAATATTTTATGCAAACACCAAATTCTCCTTTGATTTCGTCTTGCACCTGTAGAAAATATTCCAATAGACTGGAGGCTTCTTCCAATATAGGTCCAAGCCTATCCATCAATTTCGACATGTGTTCTTCCCAAATCCCATTAATTTCCTGTTGCTGCTTTTTATACTCATCCATTTTGATCTTCTTCTCAATGGATGGAAAACTAATCAAGCTTTCACGAATCCTCTGCTCCTCTTCTTGTGCGACATGTAACTTCTTGTTCACCTCCTTCAACCACTCATCTTATATAAGATTTTTCCATAGATAAGCAATTTTTTTCTTGCATCTCTGCGCACTTTAAATATAGAATCTTGATGTTCTCAAATGCAACATTTTCCCTTTCAAGTATTCTTTCATGTTCTGCTCTAACTTCTGGGGGTGTTTCTGGATATTGTGATAGTTCCTCAATTCTGACTTGTAGCCTTTGAATGACTTCACTTATTTTCATCAATTTTCTTTCTGCAGCAGTGTCCTCAATTTCTTGACTTTTTTGAAGCAAATTAAACACTTCTTCCACTACTCTTTGTAATTTTGAGGGATCATGTCTTGCCTATTCTACTTCCTTCTTTATATGATTACTTCTTGTGATTGCTTCTTGCGCTTCTTTTTCCAGTTTTGTCATCTTTTGCGCAGTCTTTTCTTTCTTTGTCTTTAGCTTTAGACACTCACCCTGAAGGGCTTCCTTTTCACTCTGAATTTTATACCAGCCTGTTGTAGTGGCTTCATGTCTCCATCTAATTTATTATATCGTAGCAGAGGTATGTAATGCATGCAATTAATTTATAGATAAGAGTGATAAGGTCTATTCTATATGGCTTACCAGATTTTGTATCCCCTGAGTAGGAAGTCCCAATGTTGCGGATGAGAACTTCAGTTTCTGGTGTGGCAATGTATCCTTTGTTTGCGCACTTGAGTGTGACTAGGAGCCAGTTGGTTATGCTTCTGGATTAGTTTCATTATCCTTTCTAGCATATTGTATTTGTTTCTTTAAGTATGCAAACTTTTCTTCCATCCTCAACATGATTTCTACTTGTTCAGTTGCAAGTTCTTCATACGCTTCTTTTGTAGCCACATTTTCTATGGTTTCTTCTATTGCATGCGTGATATTTATGACAATTTGTTCAATTTCATCTCTGGTTAGTGTGCGTACCGGAGTAGGATTGGATACTTTTTTTCTTCTTTGTTGACCCTTCTAGATGACTTTTCGCTTTTCTCTTTTCAGTGGGTGCGAAATGCTATGTATATTTGAGAGGAATCTCATAATTGATAGTTTCTTCCACTATGGGAACTACATTCTCCTGATTTTGTTATGCAAACTCTTCTTCTTATATTAGTGGAACCTTCCACTTTGCATCCCATTCTTGAACAATTTGTGCTATATCGGTTTTCGTAAAAATAAACATGGTGGGAAGCCACTGTTTGTTAGGATCCTTCTTGGACTGAAGGTAGATGTAATGCATTCCAATATTGAATCACATTGCATGAATACTTTGCATGCTTAAACTATTTGAGGTTGTATTCATGGAATCTCCTAGAGAATAAATATGATCTCTTCACCATATACAAAAAAATTGATATCGTTCAACTCTCGTCTTCACATAGTGGTAGAGAACCACATATTCACATATCTTGCATCCAAAAAGGGATTATGTTTTCTATCAAATAATTGAATACCTTATGGTTCTTTCCATCCAGTGAATACAATGCATATCAATAACCAGGTGTAATGAAAGGTATTTCCATTTTCTTGAGCTTCTATGCAATCATCAAGGAACTCATTTAGCAGAAATGTTGACCAGTTCATTTGTATGCCCTTCACACATTTTTTAGTTGCTGCAATGATTGCGGTTGAAACCTGATCCTGACGACTCTTTCGTAACATCATGCATGCAAGCACTTGAACAATGAATCTTATGGATTCATTATTTATCCGCGCAACTGAGAATCTTTTGTTCACACAATGAGTCCCATATTTTTCAATGACCATCTTCCCAAGAGTTATTTCACGTTTTCTACCAAAAAGATGATTCATATCTTCTCCAACAGAGGGTTGACTAGTGATTGATTCAATCATTTTAGCATCAATGGAGATTGATTTGTTAAGCCATATATATCCCCCATGCAGCTGTGATAATAACAGTTTTGCACGCATTTTTACATATGGGGTTTTTCTAAAGTAAGGAACTTCCAACAAGTTCAATATTCCATATTTTGACAACCCAACTACCCATTCTTTGAGATTCACCTGGTAGCTTGGGATCAAATCTCTCCTCCAAATACTTCTCACTGACTAGTTGTAGGAACTTATCAAAGTTGGTAATATCATGGTCAACAAATGTGAGCTTGTCTAGTTGTCCATCTAATTTTTATTCAACAATCACACCTTCAGAATTCTTTTGATCCTGTAGTCCCATATATTCTACTTTAGGTAGTGAAATAATTGGAGCGTCAAGTTTTCAGGATGGGATGTACTCTCGATAAACCTTCGCATATTTTGAAGAAGACTCACCTTCACCTTTTGCAGAGCTTCCCTTCCCATATTGTCTCCTGGGTGCCATGGCTTCCAAGCCTCACATATTCACAAACACTGATTGTCCCATAGTAACTGGTCTCAATGGATGCATGGGTTCTTTCCAATAGTATGCATGGTTTATAAGAAGTTGAACTTCATCGTCTGTAATTAATGACCTATTGATTTCCTTTGATTTGGTCCATTCTCAAGACAATGAAAAGTTTTTGGTTTCCTTGAAAATCTAGTTGATCTTGTCTAAATTCAATTAGTCACTTTCCATCATTAATGTTGTTGTTGTTTGAGACTTTATTGTCGTTCATGCCACTACTACACTAATAATTATGACTTACCCTTTGTTACATTTCATGTTGGTGCACAAATATTATACTGCGACGGGTCTGACTGTCAGTGAGTTAGTCTTGTGTTGGAGTGGAGAAGGATTGGTCTCCCAAGTTCTCCATCTTTTCAATCTGAGATCTGACCAAGTCTGAATCACTGTTTGCTATATTCCTTCTCCATATCATCCTACATTATTCTTTTCCTTGGGTTTTATAAGTACTACACCTGTTAATAGAGTGGAGTTTCTCACATGTTTTCTTCTTCTAAAATTTGACAGACTTTCTTGGACTTCCATACTCCTGAGCTTTGTGAACAATTCAGTTACATTTGTAACATATAATATTGTTATATTATTTTCCAATATGTCTAGTCATTGTGCATTTCCAACATTGAACATATATGCGCATGGTTATCTTATTTATTTGTGCAACACCGTGTTCTCTTTAATCAACCTTGTTGCAGCCATCATAGTCTATGCCAGTTTTGTCGAGAGGTGATCTTTGCTTGCTGAGAATCTCATCCAATACTTATGTGCTTTTGGAAAATATTTCATTTTTTCTAAATTGATCTTGCATCCTTTCAATTTATTTTTATTTTTCTCGTAGTTGGATCCTCTATTCATCAAGCATATTTTCATACTCCGATTTCTTCTTAGCAATCTCTAGTTTTCTTTCTTGAAGTCAAATTTGATCATCACATTGTTTTTGAAGTTGTTCATTTAGTGTTAGGAATTCTTCCTTTTCTTTTGTAGCTTCTTCCAGTTTTTTCTTCAGTAGAGAGATCTCCTTTTCAAGTCTTTGATTGTATGCAAATAATTTCTTTAGATTTCTTTCTAGAGTATCACTTCTCAGTCTTACATTTTGACAGGTATCATCCATTTCCTGTAACTGACTGGTGAAGGCTGCTGCAAATTCCTTTGACTTCTCTTCTTTCTTCTTCAGGAGGTAACTTCAAGGTTTTGGTTTATATCTTTTTAACTTCTTCTATCATTTTTATCTATGAGTGAATGATGTTTCTTTCCTCTTTGACAGAGAGTTTTTATTAACTTACATCTTCTTGCAACCATGGTGCTTCACTTTGAAAATGCTCCTTCCCCATAACTTCGTAAGGATCTATCTTCCAGATATAATCTGTTACTGAAGACACCCGCTCTGATACCAATTTTTGGAATCGATTTAATACTAAGACGGGGGTGGTGAATCAGTATTAATGTAATTATCAGGAGGGTTTACCTTCTTTAACAGAATAGTCTTAACTTAATATTGATCTTTAGTTATGCATCCAATATATATAAAAACATTCATCCATATATGCACCAAGACAAAGAACACATAAGAAACAACATTTTGACGTGGAAACCCAAATGGGAGAAAACCACATAATGCTCTTTTGTAATGAAAAGATTACTTTCAAGGAAGCACTGAATTCTTGTGTTTACCAGCACCAACTATAAGGATAAACCAACCCCCTGGTTTTACAGGCATTTACCTTAAGTAAGCACCAATTCCCTATGTTCTCCAACACCAACTGGAAGGAGGCTACGACCTCCTGCTCCTTGCCTCGTCCTACCACCAAGATATCCAAAATACGATTCTTCCTTACTGAACTTCCAACTCGCGCACAATTATGATCTTCTTATGTTTTTTCTACTATGCACACTTCTCTGCATGCAGTCGTATAGCTATCACTTCCATGCATACATCACTTGACTTCTCATTCCACTCAATTCTTCACTTCTACTAATGACTTACTTCATCTACTATGTGCTTTTGATCCTATAGTCCGCATCAAGGTTCACTCTGGATTTCTGCTACTGCGCAACTGCACTCACCAACTAATATTGTGCTTTTAATTGATAGCTTGTTGTTATGAGATTATGCACCAGTATCAGATGGAACTGCACACTTACTTGGATGTGTCCATTCTGTTTAAGTGTCATAGTCTTTTAGACAATCTGCAACCTACTGTGCATCAAGTGATTCGCCCTTTCATATTAATGCACTTGTCTCAAATCATCCTCATCATGATGCACATACTGGATTGTGCTGATGTTTTGTTGTTGTGCATCTGATGGAATTCTCTACTTCGCACTCTTCACTTCAACCTTCATGCATCAACCAAAATTCTGCGCATTATCTGATATTATTTTGTTTCATCTTTATGCTTCTAACCTTCAAAACATTTGTCACTATCTACATGTTGTCTCTCATTCAGTCCTCACACACTTGCGCATACTCAGCATTCAGCCTTTCTATCTTTTCACAACCATAATATATCTAGAACATCATTACATGCACCATTAGTTGTATCATTCTTCTGCATCTGCACACTCAACTCCTCACTAGATCGTTTTGTTATGTATCTTGAGCCCCTGATATCACGAATATAAAACTATATCTTCCACTTGAAGCTCTATATCATTTCCATCAAGCTTACACCAAATATCCAACTTGCATCTCTATTTATACATGTCCTACATGGATTGTATGTCCACAAGTTGGTTGTGGCATTCCTTCTTCCTTGCTTCATGGATTATGCCTCTTCCACATATTATGTTCTGCGCCTTTGATGTGTCCTTTCTTTTTGGGTTGTGCGCATACATGGTCCTTGACTTGGTGGTACCTTCACTCTTGATGTACAATCAATTGTGGGTCTTTCGCACTTGATGTATCAATGCTTTGTGGAGCTTGTGCATACATGATCTTCGACTTGGTGGGACTTCGACCCTTGAGGTACCATTACTTATGTGTCTTGAGCACTTGCTGTGTTGTTAGCTATGGAATTTGCACATATGCTGACATCAACCATTACACCATTCTTGTAACTTGTGCATGTTCCAACAACATAAAGCTTCTTCTAATTGGTGATGTATTGCATGCTTTCAGGACTTGCATAGCTACTCAACCATCTCTTGTTTCATGCTTCGTACGCACACCACTTGACTTGATTGTGCACACTAGATTTTGTCCCATGTATTCTTTGACTTTCTTGCACATTCTTTTGCCTTCTATCGAACCAACCCTTTGGCTTGTACCTTGAAGGACTGTGACTGGATAAACTTGTGACTTTCCCAAGTACATGTGCCTTATGTACTTGTTCAAAATGAATATGCATGATGTATCCTTGGACACCCATCTAGATGCAACTTCTAGATATACTTATTCACACTTGCATCCATATCTTTCACCATCTTGCGTATATACTTCTTCAAAGTGGCTTCCATATACTTCTTCAAACTATTGTAGGAATATTGTATCCACTTTGACATAAGTTGGCATCAATGACTCAAACTGAATAAATTGTCATCCTCTTTGACATTAGTTGACATTAATGACAACCAAAGTTCAACAATAGGTTGATATCGATGGAATAAGAAACTTGTGAAAGTACTATATTCATAATGTTTTTGCTAGAGCAGGAGTGGTGCCATGTCAAAAAAATGAGTATATGGTTAATTAATCATATTCATGTGAACAAGAAACATATATTTAGTGAACATTGCATATGCATATCATACTTCTTACCTATTGAATTGTTAGTTTTTTTAGAATTTACTTCAATCTGATCTAGGATCTTAACTGAGAGAACAACATGTATAACATATCAATCATGAACACAATAATGCAAGCACACAAGAGACATAGAGTTTACTTGGGGAAAACCATAAAGGTGAAAAACCCCAATAACTTCCTTAGAGATAGATAGAGCAATGATACAAACCAAGCATAAGAGATAGACATCTCCTAGCAGTAGCTTTTCCTCCTCCACAAGTGCACCACTCTCCCGAGAGTGTGAGAGAGAATAGAATAATGAAATAGAGTGCCTCCCGCGCTCTATTTATACTTGACTTGACTTGCCTAATAACCTTTACTAGGTCGGCCTTAACTTAACCACATAACATAATGCTGACTGGGCTGACACCCAATAGGGTGGTCTAATAACCCTTTGACCCACATGGCCGACCCCCAATAGGGTGTTCTAATAACCCTTCGACCCACATGACTTATACAAGGACGACCCCAACAAGGTGGTCTAATAACCCATCAAGTATAAGTTATGACACTTCCGTATAGAGGAATAATAACATCTCTATAGGAATACAAACACTTCCGTATAGAGGAATAATACCATCTCTATAGGAGTACTATATACATATATGAAATACATTCCGAAGTTACATATACATCAACACTCCCTCTTAACTAGGAAGGTATTTTTCGACACAGGTCTTCTAGCACAAGTCTTCTTCTCTGGATCATCGTCACTGGATAATCGTCATCGAGTCATCATCATCGTCACTGTTGTTGCTATCTCAATCAATCTCTGAATCTACTCGTCATAGGAAGTTCTACAGAGCCAGTCCTTTTTCATATTGGATGTAGGCCCACCACCTGCAGGTCTTCATCATCACTGTCCATACTGTGGAATCCTCAGGACTTATTACGTGCATCACAAAACCTTAAAAGAGTCTCTTGACTAGAAAGAACCCTAAAGAGCATCTGAGGCCTTTTTCATCATGTCCAGATCTCTAGGACTTATTACATGTGATTGTCACAAAACCTTAAAAGAGCATCCCAGGAACTTTTATGTGCATAGCACGACCAACAAGAACTTTAAAGAGCATCCTAGGAACATTTATGTGCCTAATCATGACCGGCAAGATCTCCAAGACTGATTACGTATGACCTCTGCTACAAACCCTCAAAAGAGCATCCCAGGACTTATTACAGGCACACAGTGAAACCTATTGGATCTCCCAAGTATTACATGTAACAACCCACCACAAACCCTCAAAAGAGCATCCCAGGACTTATTACGGGCACACAACCTAACCTATCGGATCTCCTAGTTCTTACATGTGGCCCACTATCACAAACCCTCGAAAGAGAATCCCAGGACTTATTACGGGCACAAAGCCCAACCTATTGGATCTCCCAGGTCTTACATGTGATACACAATGCCAGTCCTTTTTCATACTGGATGTGACCTAGAACAAATCTAGGTTTTCCTTTGCATAACCTATCCACGGCCACAGAGTATTAACCTAATACTCACCATACATCATCCTGATGTATACATGATCATCCTAATCATCATCACTGCATTGTCCTGATGCAAGTCATCTGGAGCAACATCCTGAAGCTCCTCATCCATGATCATCCTGATCATACAATGCATCCACCAGATGCATACACAGTATCTTCCTGATACATATCATCATACATGATCTACCTGATCATACAATGTATCCACCTGATACATATACAAATACATACACATGATCCAACTGATCATATCTAGCATCCAACATGATGCATACATACATAAATGATCCAACTGATCATATCCAACATCCAACATGATGCATACATACATGAATGATCCAACTGATCATATCCAACATCCAACATGATGCATACATACATAAATGATCCAATTGATCATATCAAGCATCCAAGATGATGCATATACATATATAGAGCAGTAACTGGAGCATCGTCCTGATGCTCATCATCCAACGCTTACATCCACAGCCATGTGAAAGATACTCCTCTCACCATGCTTGGAATGGCTCTTGCAAATGTGTCCATCACTTCTTGCTCGAAGTGTCATCAATCTGAAGAACACAAAGCCTCTCTCTGAAGTACTCGAACTTCACTCTGGCTAGCGGCTTCATCAATACATCTGCAATCTGCTCATCCATCGCCACATACATGAGATTTACTACTCCTCTCTGCACCATATCCCTGATATAGTGATATTTGATCTCTATGTGTTTCAACCTGTCGTGGAACACCATGTTCTCAGATAGCTTCACACAACTCTGGTTGTCACAAAATATACCAGTAGCCTCCAGCGGTATATCACATAACTCATACAGTAGCTTCCGAATCCATACTACCTCACAACTACCCGAACAAGCTGCAACATACTCTCCTTCGGCTTTACTCAGTGCTACATAGGACTGTTTCTTGCTAAAACAAGAGATCACACCTGATCCCATACTGAAGTAACACCCATAATTTTTCTTCCTATTTGCCGCACTGCCTTCCCAATCTAAATCAACATAAGCCTGTAGGTTAAACTTTTGATTCGCATCATACTTGAGCCCATAAGCAACTGTACCCTTTAGATACCTCAAAATATGCTTTACAGCAACCAGGTGAACACTCCTCGGATCATTCAGGAACTAGCTCAATGTGTTCACCGCAAAGCAAATATCTGGTCTCGTGTTTGTCAGGTACATCAAGGACCCAATCATTTGACGATACATAGTGACATCAACCGGCTTGGATGAAGCATCACATAGAAGCTTCAGGTTCAATGCCATAGGTGTGGCTATGGCCTTGCAATCCATCATCCCGAACCTCTTCAGGATATCTACTACATACTTCCCTTGTCCAAGGAAGATCCCATCTGCACTCTGCCGCACCTCCATACCTAGGAAATAGTGCATCATCCCCAAGTCCTTCATATCAAACTTGGCAGCAAGCTTCCTCTTTGTATCGACAATCAGTCTATCATCTCCTATTACAAATAGGTCATCCACATATAGGAGTAGTATCACAGGATTTCCTTCCTCAACCTTGTAGTAAGGGTTGGAATCCGCTTTACTCTTGGTAAAGCCCAAACTAGATAGGAAACTATCCATCCTACCATACCAAGTTCTGGGAGCTTGCTTCAAGCCATACAAGACTTTCTTCAATCTGCACACATATGACTCCCTGTCATGTGTTTCAAAAACGAGTGGCTGCTCCACATACACTTCCTCTTCAACTACACCATTTTTGACATCCATCTGGTGTATATTCCATTTCATCACTGCATCCAGAGCAAGTATTGATCTGATGGAAGTGTACCTGGTTACAGGAGCAGAAGTTTTTTCATAATCTATTCCTTCTTTCTAAGAGAAGCCACGAGCTACGAATCTTGCCTTGTATTTCTCTATGCTGCCATCTCCAGTATGCTTGATCTTGTAGATCCATTTGGAAGTCACAATAGACTTCCCTTCAGGTCTTGGGACTGCATCCCAAACATCATTCTTCATGATCGACTGATCATGGCATTCTTCCATTACATCATCCCAGATCCTGGGAACTTCAGTATCTTTAATATCTTCAACAGATAACTTTGTTACTGGAACAAATGACATATTCCTTCTTTTGTAGGTGAAGGTATACGATCTTTCCTACAAAACAAGTTAAATTGCATGATTAGAAACATCTCGTAGTTTCATAAAAAATCTTACACATAAAGGAATATGTCATACAACCATGCAATTATTTTAGCCAATTCTTCAATACAACATTTATCCATATTCTGTAACTTTCTAGATGCCTTCCTATCTTTACCAGAACATTGTTAAGAGTGTGCACAACTCCCAACATGTCAGCAAAGAGGTTTCATTCTAGATAAGTAGCAATGGAATGTTGTACAATGCCATAGGCCACTTACCCATTACTTGCATATTAGTAGTATCTTGTTTATCAATGCAATTATTCTAATGTGCATAATACACAACCTAAGTCTATGAACATAAGCATATACATCATTGAATAACATTACTTAAACAAACAAAATATACAATAAATGACAATTCAAATACTTATCTTTGCTTTTTTGTTGGGTGGACTCCCTCTGAATCTTTGCTTCTTTGCAGGAGCTGCTGGAGTCCTATTCTGAAGTAGCTTCTTTGCAGGAGCTGCTGGAGTCCTATTCTGAAGTAGCTTCTTCTACTCCTTTCTGTTGTGGATTGTAAGGAGTGGTCAACTCCATCTTAATCTTTGCTTCCTGGATTACCTATCTTTGAACTTATATCCATCCTCGATCACTATGCATGCTTATAAGTATCATTATTGTGATATCCTCGAGATCTCATACATAATCATACATTTATTAGTATATTCTTAGTACTATCAAAACACAATAATCTTAAGCATGTATAGTCATGATCATTTCAAACAGAAATAATAAGCATTAGTATTCAGGGACTCTTATGGTTAGTCATATCATCAATTAAGGTAAGAAACATAATATGCATACACCCATGATTATTCAAACCTATGAATAATCATTATCAATCATGCCATGTATACTTATATAAGAGATCCTATCACAAGGTAGGATTCTAACTTGATATAGGAAAAACATACCTGGATTAGTATGTTAGCTAGTTATGTCTAACATACCCACATGATGTCTTCTTGTTCTCTTCAATGACTTGTGCTAGTAACCTGCATATCTAGTAAGTTAACCATTATAGAACCAAGTTATACATACCTCATAAATAGATCTTCTATGTGATCCATGACAATGGATGAATCTTTGTCTTCATGTCACCATGATCATATGTTCTTGAACTAGAACATGATTTGTATTTCTTGGTGTACCTTTCATGTTAGCGGACAACATAAACCTCACACAACACCATAATGCATTAGTACAATCATAAGTGTCAACACCCTAATCATTGAATATCTTCTATCATGCATTCATAATTTTATTAAGGTGATACAACAAGTCTAAATTTAATCAAGATTGTACTAACTGTAATAATATGAAGACAAATATACCATACACTTAATCATGAACAAATCTCGAAACATACCTGGATAAGTCATACCTATCGAGATTGCTTATAATCTTCTTATGTAAGGCCTTAGCCTCATCTCCCTTTAAAACAGGAACTTCTTCACTTATGCAGGTGACCAATCCATTCTCTTCTAGGATTAACCCAATCCACTTGATTTGCAGGAACTGGATCTGGAGCTAGATTAGGGTTTGTCAGGGAAACCCTAAAATTCAAACTTCTCAAAGGATAGAAAGATGCACCTTGATCAGCTGATCAACCTGGTATACTTAGAATTTGAAAACTGCAAAGTTTCACCCCTCAAATTTGCCTTTGAAACTTCCGGATTCACTGGACATGACCCTGAACTAGGGTTTAATAAAGCCCACCCTTCTTCCCAATCAAAAGGTTCGATCCAAATCTCTAAGCTTTTATTTTTCTGAGGAGCTTCCAGCTGTCGTCACAGATTTAAAAAATTCCCATTTTTGCAGAAGCCCTAATTTTCCACTTTTCCGATCAAAGTCCCGAACTAGGGTCTGATCAAGCCTGGCCTTATTCCCAATCAAAAATTCTGATCTTGGTCTCTAAATTTCGATTTTGATGAGTAGAATCCATCCGTGGTATTCGATTACAAAAATTCCATCTTTCTCTGAAACCCTAAATTCTCGAAGCCATGAATGAGGGTGCTAAAAAATAATTATGTTTTGACAAAAATATGTACCTGATTGTTTCTGGTGTAACTCCGAACTTTACAATCCCCAGGGTTTGAAACTTCTACATGTGGTAGCCCGACCTGTCATCTTTCCAACCCCACAGGTCTGACATCAATTGGATTCTCTTAGAGAGATTTATTCCAAGTGTCGCAACGTGACCTATTTATGGGATAAAATAGGAGAGCGAACTTGTACGGAGTTCCACGTGTCACTGGTTTAGTTTGGGCCTCTTAAAAAGTTACCTAAGAAAGTACAGTCCATGCACTAGCTGTCACATTTTATGAAATTTCATTTGGAGCTTCCTAGCCCAAGGTATGACATTTTTTCCTAGGTCACCTGTTTATGACTCAGATCTGGAAGAGGTAGAAACCCTAGATTGTAAAGCTCATAAAACACAAAGTAAAAAGAATTAGAAGTTTTCCTTTGGACACGAGGTACATGGCAATCTGATATTAGACCTGTAGAAGTTTCAGATCTGAAATTTTTTCTAAAATGGATTTATAGAGAAAGTGCTACAATGACCGCTTTTTGCTATATCAATCCCAAGCATCGCAAGTGCAACAAGTGTCATACATGCCATACCATGCCTTATTTTAGGCTAGCTCTGATACCATGTTAGTTTTTTTAGAATTTACTTCAATCTGATCTAGGATATTAACTGAGAGAACAACATGTACAACATATCTACAACATATCAATCACGGACATAATAATGCAAGCACACAAGAGACAGAGAGTTTACTTGGGGAAAACCATAAAGGTGAAAAACCCCAATAAATTCCTCAGAGATAGATAGATCAATGATACAACCCAAGCATAAGAGATAGACATCTCCTAGCAGCAACTTCTCCTCCTCCACAAGTGCGCCACTCTCCCGAGAGTTTGAGAGAGAATAGAATAATGAAATAGAGTTCCTCCCGTACTCTATTTATACTTGACTTGACTTGCCTAATAACCTTTACTAGGTCAGCCTTAACTTGACCAGATAGCATAATGCTGACTGGGCTGACACCCAATAGGGTGGTCTAATAACCCTTTGATCCACATGGCCAACCCCCAATAGGGTGGTCTAATAACCCTTCGACCCACATGACTTATACAGGGCCGACCCCAACAAGGTGGTCTAATAACCCATCAAGTATAAGTTACGACACTTACAATATAAATTATGACACTTCCGTATAGAGGAATAATAACATCTCTATAGGAATACAAACACTTACGTATAGAAGAATAATACCATCTCTATAGGAGTACAATATACATATATGAAATACATTCCGAAGTTACATATACGTGAACATGAATTAGATGCATTCTGTAAATTCATAGAGGTTGAAGAGTTTTTAATGGATAAATGGATACAGAATTCGCTCGCACAAACAATTGCAATGAAATACTAGCTAAGTGGTATGAAAAAGTTGGACATTTAAACCAAATATACTCTAGCATTTCCCACTATCAATTTCAAATATACTTACATTTGTATTGCTTGATTGTTTAATAGGTTGTATGTGGGGAATTCCTATACACACTCTAAGGTAGCCTGGGTTCCATTGATTCATTGCATGATGGACAAAGGGAACATCTTCAACTAGACAAACATTTTAGCCATTCCACTAGCAAAAGTTATCGAAAAGGCTAAGCTTGATCCATCCACAACTCCTCCAAAATTTTATGCATATTTCTATCTCTTAGATGTGCTGTGTGCCTCTAATTCATTCACAGGCATGGGTTGGATTTGGACACTTGATCAAGATCATGTTCATGTATATTGTAAAGACCTTTGGGGGCATAAGTATATGCACAATAATTCTCACACTTGTAATCTGTTAAATTTTCAGAATTTACTTCAATCTGATCTAGGATCTTAACTGAGAGAACAACATGTACAACATATCTATAGCATATCAATCATGGAGTCAATAATGCAAGCACACAAGAGACATAAAGATTTACTTGGGGAAAACCATAAAGGTGAAAAACCCCAATAACTTCCTCAGAGATAGATAGAGCAATGATACAACCCAAACATAAGAGATAGACATATCCTAGCAGCAGATCCTCCTCCTCCATAAGTGCACCACTCCTCCTTGAGTGCATGAGTGAGAAGTGAGTGATCAAATAGAGTGCCTCCCGCACTCTATTTCTACTTGAATTGACTTGCCTTTTACATAAATCATGTAGGCTCGAACTTAACCACATAACATAATGCTGACTGGGCCGACCCCCAATAGGGTGTTCTACTAACCCTTCGACCCACATGGCCGAACCCCAATAGGGTGGTCTAATAACCCTTCGAACCACATGACTTATACAGGGCCGACCCCAACAAGGTGGTCTAATAACCCATCAAGTATAAGTTACGACATTTACAATATAAATGACGACACTTCCGTATAGAGGAATAATACCATCTCTAGAGGAGTACATACAACATACATATATGAAATACATTCCCAAGTTACATATACATCAACATAATCAATTTTTTGCACCCTTATATGAGATCATACTTTGCAAGAGATGCCCAAGATTGTTTGAAGAAGTTATAGAAGTACTCAATAGGATTGGATATAGGTACATAGATGAGAAGCCTACATATATTGGGATACATAGCAAACAAATCATCCTCATGCATTTCTAGACCATGTGCCTAATAGATCGGAAATTAAAGAGATTGGCTATCAAACTAGTCTACATGGTTTCAACACATGCCTCTCAAAACACCAAGAGAAACTTTGTCCCCAATATCCTTTGCCCATATATTTATATGACTTGATTGATCCTTCATGTGTGAGAATGGAATGAGAGAAAATGGAATCATATTGTCACTTCCATCATTTTCCGACCCGCACATTATCAAAAGAAGTAGAAGTAGTTTAGGGTCATTGAAAATGTCTGCTTATGTTCCCAACAAACTTAGGTCTCAACAAAATATATCATTGGTTGGGATTTAAGAGGTTGGTATTATCACACGTATATATATCCATTGTAATAGTGTTCATGTTACTTAGGTCTCAACGAAATATATCATTGGTTGGGCTTTAAGAGGTTGGTATTATCACACGTATATATGTACATTGTAATATTGTTCATGTTTTAAATGTTTGACAACTATTTCTACAATGTCATACTTATCTTAAATTTTTATTCAAATCTTTATCACTAAAGACATTATAATCATATTGGATTTGAGGTTGTTATTAATATTTATTGTTCATTCACATTTATATTAATGATGTTTTGGTTAGAGGTGATGTGTAATGGCTTGGATTCGATCAAATACATTGTTTGTGAAAGTTTAATCATGTCCATTTGTAATGTCCATATATAATGTCTAGATTTGTACACACTTCTATTGTTATTGTCATAAGCATGTTGTTAGTCCTTCCAAATTGTTGCAAATCCCAATGAAAAAACCTATAAAGAAAATGTAGAAATTAAATTACAAACAAAATGTCTAAATGCTTCTTGACAATGGCATGCTATTTCAATATATGTGGAACTTATACATGTCGACCAAGGAATGTTTGACGATTGATAAAGTGCCAAAAAAAATTATGTTATAACTACATGAGACAAAGAATTTTTAGGATCCAATGTCAAAACTCATCAATCAAATTTTAGGATCAAAGAGTAAAACTTAAAACTCCAAGCCAACAACAACCCAACTTAACTCTTAACATTTGCAAATATTTAAGCATAGTACTTTGCATTAAATGCAATAAATCAATAATGGGATAATTCAAATGTTCTATTTTACATTTGAATCATATTTAAAAAAGACATAAAAGTCCCACAAGTGTGAAGACTTAACTAAATTTTTGTAACAAAATATTTTAATTTTTGTAAACAATTAAACAAATTATAAACATAATTTTAGAGCAAGGACTAGTTGCTTTGCAACTATTTCTCTTGTTGATTTACATCTAATATTTTTGGTTTATATTTGATGTGCTAAATTTTTATCCTTTACATGATCAAGGGGGACCACCCTCTATGCCCAAGTATTCCTCTCCCTTTGGTCGAGAGTTTAAACCCCTCTCCCTTATGGTCGAGTGGCCTATTGTTTCCCATTGGTGCTTCTCGAGTGGCCCAAGGAGCAAATTTCTTCTTACAAGGGCTTGGGATTTTCAAAAGGATTGGCTTGAGGAGTATCTTCCCACCCCATAACCAAGATCCTGAGATTTTAACCCTTTTTATAATTAGTCATCATGACCTTTTCCAAATGGTCTATCTCTAATATGGATGATATGTAACAACATTTTAAGTGTGGAGGATATCATGTCACTTGGAGAAGTGCCTCAAATTTTTCGTTTTCTTCTCCAAGGAGTGTGCAGTACCAATGTGTCTTGTTTGCAAGGGCTTAGCCAACTTGCTACCACTGCACCTGAACTATGCATCTATACTGAAAGTGTGCCCATAACTACGCCCTAAGCTATGAACTATTAGGTTGTTGAAAGCTCCTACTCAACTTACTCACCCATCATCACTTGCACTACAATATTTTAACACTTATCTAATTAAATATTATATGAACACCACAACACAAGTATCCAACAATATACACAAGAGACAACACATATGGTGGTTCCCAAACCAAGCACCTAAACTATTTATGAAGAATCATACAAATATTACAAGATACAACAAAGGAGTGCACCCAACATGACATACACTCATACATATATACACAATGGATCTGGCACGATGCCCAAACAAATCCTTGTCCAAAATAGTTTAGGAAACCCCAAGATGTCCCTCACTGCATGCACATCCAACCTCTATTGCGTCTGTGGAACTTCCTCAATGCATGTCCCAATTTCTTCACTACGTCGATCCCTGCATACTTTAGTATTCCTAATCAACACCCATCTAGATTGACTACGTTACTCACTTGATGTGCCCAAGTTACACTACTCAGTCCTAGAAAAATTCTCCCAGAAGTGCGCTCAAGTCGTACTCTGACCTAGCAAAGTGTGCCCAACTTGTGCTATTCTATCCCAACAAAGTGTGCCCAAAACTACACTTAAATCGTTGTACTCACTCTCGATGACTATGCCCAAGTCGTGTTACTTTGTCCTGATAGACTATTCCCGACTCATGTTGTTGTGTCTTGAAATACTGCGCCCAACTTGTGCTACTCGTCCCGATAGACAACGCCCAAATTGTGTTGCTTCATCCCGATCGAACGTGCCCAAATCGTGCTACTTTGTCTTGACAGAATGCACCCAACTCATGGTACTACATCCCAACACATTGCGCCCAAGTCGTGCTACTGCATCCTGACAAACTATGCCCTATATATGTTGTTGTGTCTCGACGAACTACGCCCAGTCATGCTACATTCTCTTGATTGAATTCTCATGGATTCTTACTTGGATGATTTCTTTCTTTCCACTTGCCTTCTTATTTATATGGTGCACCCAAGACAACTCAAGTGTGCCCACATCGACGTGATCCCAACTACCACAAGTGGACAACATGTTATGCAAGTCAGTGTTGGCCTCACAAGTCGACCCAATGGGTGGGTTCCTTAGGTCCACGAACCCAAAGTCTCATGCAACCCCAAATAATAAATTCTCCGCAAGACATAACACTAAGTCTTTGGAGTGTGTGGGCACCATGCTCCTGCCATGGCTCCATGCATTGTTGCAAGCTATGCCCATGTTTGCACAAGCTAAGTGTGCCAGCTCCACACTCAAACAAACCAACAGTGTGCCCCTTGCCATGATGCCAAGGTGCCCCACAATTTTAGTGTGTTCGTATCCATACTCAACCTTGTCACATCCACATGCGCCTTTGACACTCGCTAGGGGGAAGTGCGCCCAACCTTCATGTCGGGTTTGTGGAAATATCCATCTTCAATCAATTTAACTTTCTTAAACAACATTTACACCTTCATGTTTAATTTGTTCTTGGTTTATTGAAATTTTGCTACCAAAGGTTTCATGCATCATGCAACCAAGTGACTTTAGAATGGAAATCCAAGGATTAAAAAACATAAGATTTTATTTAGTATCATTTTATTTATTATGATTAATTTAATTATTCTTTATTAATTTTTATATTTAGAATGATGAAAATATTTTTAGATCAATAATATTTATCCAACAAATAAATGTGTTGTTTTAATTTAGAAAGTTGTTAAACAAACATACCATATAGATTATGTCTAAGATGGGGTGTCGTTAGTAGAAGGATGTGCATGTAGCATGCAAGAGAGGGAAGAGATGGATGATATGCATGTAGCATAGAAGGTGAATCATCTCTCCCACATAACATCACTCATCATGACCTTGAGTGCTTGGATGGCCTTGCAATTTAATCTCCTTCTCATCATAGATCTAAAGCACATGTCTTAGATGTTAGAAGGTGTTACACCCAAAATATACTCATCATCAGATTCAGTGTGTACACCCATGAAGATACCTGGACTAAGTAATCATCCTGGGAGGATTTCCACTCAGTTCTGCAATCTTTTAAGAGGTCGTCGCAGGTTGCACACTAGCAACATGCGACGTCGCAGCTTGCTCCATTGCAGGGTGCGACGAGGTCAGTTAATGGGAAAAAATAGCTTATTCGAGCTCCTTCTCGAAACATGCTCATTTAAGGGCTTACCCCTAACCTCTATGGGAGTTGGTACTCGACCCCTAACTCTTTGGGAGGATCCCCTATCTCCCTCCTACCATATCTCAACCTATCCTATCCATACCCTATCCACTTAGTCCTATATAAGTGAGGTTCACTCCCATCCCAAAGGGAGGAAGACTATGGTATCTACATGCTAGTGAAATCTCTCTTAATACACCTCCATTCACCCATTGGAGAACTCATACTTCCTTGGAAGGATGTGGCATTTGGCTTTGTCGGTGAAGGGATACTGCATTAAGTCTTGGTTGTAGTTCTATATCTCTATCATGTACTCCCCTATTTGCAATAATAAAAATGATTTCCACCAATATTGTTCTTGTATGAAATGATATTGAGTAGTTTACCTGCTTAACTGTTTACTTAGATTGCTTATTGTATATATGTCTTTTATTGGTTTCTCTTGTTTCTTGTCTTGACGGGTCTTGCAGCTTGGATCTGACAACTGTGAGATGTGGATCAACATTCGGGAGAAAGGATTGCGTAGTAAAAAGGTAAGACATCTAGTACTTGGTCCTTAAGCAGATCTAGGAAATGCACTTGTAGTCTGTTCTATTTGTTCTAGACTCACATTGAGCTAGGGAGATCTGGCTCACGTCCGGTCGAGTTGATTGTCCGATAACAGATCTGGCGAGCATACTAGGGATAGTGGTGTTTGTCTTGTTTAGTGGTCATTAATCTGAGAGTCATTTTCAGTTGATTACTTGACACAAGCCTCTTTTATCATTTTTTGCCATTTACTTCTTAGGATTGATTTCACTGTCAGATCTTCACGTTGAAGACTCTGATTTGCTTCCTCTGAGTTTATACAACTCATTTTCAAGCCTGTTTATGGTTCATTGTTTAGAGATCTGATTCATTTTTTAATCTAGACCTCGCCTGTCGCACTTGGGCAATGGAAACAGAGCGACACTGTGTCATTCTGAGTCTCTTTTCTTCACCTGTCAGTCACCCGTCGCATCATTTGCATTGGCATACTGCGACATCGTCGCACCTCCCATGAAGGAAAACTGTAATGTCGCACTGTGTGTAAGGGCAGAGTGCGTCGATCTGTCAAAAGTTGGCATACAGGCATCCCTTCCCTCATTTGATAGTTTGAACCTTGGTCTGATGTATGAACTCTCTCTGTGTTGCAAGATCCAGCTAGAGACCCCATTTATGATTTGTGTGTTGAGAGTTTGGCTTCATTTGGATTGACTTTGGGTTTCGTCTTGGACAAGTTTGAGATAGGTAGTGGTGGATACTTTAGTCTCCTCCACCTTCATCCGTTCACTCTTGCATTCCCTTCCTTCCATCCCTAATTTGATCATTGCATTAGATCAACCTCCAAACCTCATTTACATTTGTTTTGAGCTTTGCTTGCTGCTGCTTGATTTTGAGTTAAGTTTGTTTTTCAGCTTGGTTGAGTGCTTGTCTTTTCTTGATTTTTTTGAATGTATGAGTGCTGCGGGTAGTGTTTTCTTTTCAGTCATTTAGATTTGAAAGTAGAGTTATTGTCAAATTATTGCTTTGATGCATCCATCGAAAGATTAAAAGTGCTTCTTTCCCATTGTTTCTTGAAAATTATTGAAGAAAGACAGTTGTGCATTGGAAAATTCTCGTCTGTGTTTTGAAAAGTTGAATGAATGTATGATGTTGTAATCTCGAGGTTCGCATAGTTATCATAGATACATTACATAATATAAGCAAGCATACACAATGATACAGATACAAGAGACGAGACAGATAGAGAGAATATTCTTTGTATTAACCAGCAAGAGCAGAACACAATGATAGAATCAATCTCTACTAGTCTATCGGCTCACCAGCCTACATATATATATATGCAGATATAGTTACATAACCGTCTATCGGTTTATCCAACTGACCTGACCCATACTAGTCGAAGCGACTTGTCGACATATGCTGCAGAATGGTCGAGCGGAGGGCCTAGTCGACAGGCCGACCTAGGCCCCTCCAACATCTCCCCCACCTCAAAATATTTCTTCGTCCCGAAGAAATGGAGAGATCAAAATTACAAAAAAATGAATTATAGAAACAATTATGTCAAAGAAATGCTAGAATCAATAACATTAGGAATCTGGAGACAAGCTTCAATGATAACTTCAATAGAGACAGAGAGATGGTGCTGGAACTCTTCCCAAGTGCATAGCAGATTCTGGATGTTGACAGTCAAAGTTGTGAGTTTCGACAGATTTCCCATCTTGTCGTGAGTGGATGTAGCCTACAGATGGATCATGTCGGGACCAAATGTATTAATTGTATTATCGGCAGCAGCAATTAACTGATTGAATCAGGGCTGAATTTCTTCAAGTTTGTTGAGGCCTCCTCGCGCCTGTGACATCCACTGAATTTCCTGTTTTTCTAACTTTTCCAATTGCTTGTTCTCCATGATGATCTGGTTATAAGGTACTTCGGTAAAGACTTCATCTGCAGTTAAGCACTGGTGCTGAAGCTTGCTTAGCAATACTCTTGTTTTCTGAATATTTTTGTAGACATCACCATAATAGACATACCAATTGTTGAGAACTGTGGCAAGTTTTTCTGCTTCATTAGCATACTGCTTGAGTGCTTTGGAGGCTTCTGAAAAGGCTGTAAACTGATTTGTCATGAGGGAGGATACCTCAATAGCCTAATCTTGTTGTTTCTTGAGAAGCTCATATTGTAACATCGACACAGCAGATTCCAGTAACTGGTATGCTTTGTCTAGAGGTGGTGTCGTGTCAGAACTAGCTAGAAGCGGGATAACTTGCTGAGCTAATGTTTCACACTTAGCAAGAAATGTAGTTCGTTCGTTCTATAACTATAGTAACTGATCTTCTAATTCCTGTTGACGACATCTTTGCGCTCTGAAAACTGCATCTTCAAGTAAATCGAGTTCTTCTTGGGAGTCCAACTGTGGCTAATAGCTTGTAGCAGCTCCAAGTTGGTCTAAGTATATAGAAGGAATATTTTCTGATTGTCCATGCTATGTTTGCTGCAATTGCAGTTGCTGCTGCAATTCTCTTTCTTTACATTTCTTCTCTTTGTGTTTCTTTCGGCTACTTTTCTCTTTTTCTTTGCTTATGGTTTGTTGTTCTAGCCCTTATCTTTTTCGGCTGTTGTTTGGTGATTGTCGATGACTACTTGTGCACTGATAGCAGCTAGTTCTGCCTGACTGTGTGTATTGGGTACTGCTGTTGTAATGACTGGATTGTCACGTTTTGGTACTTCGGCCCTTAATGGATTTGCTGATGATGTGCTAGAGGTTTCCATAATGCTTATATTAGTAACTGGAGTATTTGTATGTTCTGATGGTCCTGTCGTGTTGGCTGCAACTTCTCGAGTCTTGACTACTTCCGTGACTCTTTCTGATTCTATCGTGTTTGCTTCTTTGTTGATCTGTTGTGACATTGGACTAGACTTGGATCCTTCGACAGGGGAACTCGACTGGTTTACTGGGAATGATGGTAGGTCGGCGGATGTCGGAATTGGACTTGGTGAAATGGTACTATCGAACGGATCCGAACTAACTAGACTAGACTTTTCCTGGGAACTGACAACTTGGGATTTTTCCTTGCTAACAGTTTTTGCTTGAATTGGACTCGTTTGTTGTGGTAGTGATTTGACTGGAAGAGGAGTGAAGACACCTGTTTGTTGTGCATATATCGGATCTGATGGACCAGGATTTCTGATATGGTGGGTTGTCATGTGACTGACAATTTCTGGGCCGGGTAATGGCAAAGGTAAACTTCCTATTTGAATGTTGTCGGAAGGAGCTAAGTTAGCCGGGATAGTAGACGGAGAGGCAAAAATGGGTTGTTGGATGACCATCTTGCGCCAGTTAGGATAGAAAATCGGAATGTTTGCAATGAATGTATTCAAAGCGATGCCTTCTATGATAGGGGGAATAGGTAATGCTAAAACACTTCTTTCTTCTTCTACTGTAGTGGGGGAATGGGGGGGGATTGGATGGTTAGATCAACATCGGGAATGACTGAAATTTTGGGTTTCTTAACAATGATTTGGGAAGATGGATACTTATCTTTTTCTAGGAACTTTCTGAATTGCTCTTCGAATGGCAGTTTATTCTTGGCTGCATCTTCAAGGATTTGGGTAGCACTGTCGTATAGCTCGATCTCATCTATCATCGATAGTTCTTGAATGGTTACTTGTCTTTTCCCTTTCCCTTTTGTCGATATTACTCGGTTTTGTCAGGCTGTGATGATTTCGGCTGCTACCTTCTGGATATTATCATCTGTCAAAAGATGCTCTGGATTGTCGGATTCTATATCGTTGTTCGAATGCTCTCCGGCTTCTATGTTCGGAGTCTGGGTGAGTGCTAACATCTTGGTGCTAGGTGCCGACTCGCGCTGATAGCTGAAAGTGTTCATGTACAACCGACTTTCATATGCTTCTTATTGTTCCATGTCGGATAGAGGTTAAACATATTTGACGTTGGTTTTCATGGCTTGTGCCATAATGGGTAGTACTTGATTATATTGATGGCTTAATTCTGAGAATATTTCACCTACTGAAGGGTAATAGTCAAGTAGTTTTGTTGGACCTGCTGCTCCTTCCTTGTACCATACTGCTGTGTCATCCAAAGATAGTTGGATGTGGGCTATCGGGGGTAGGCTTCGATGGACGTTCTGTGGGACTCTCCATCTTATTGTTATTTCTTTAAGGTCAGTAAACCATGATTCAAGCCAAAGCTTGACTGTTGTAGGTCCATGTCGGCTTGTTCCAGGTGCAAAATAGCAGAAATTTTCCATAAGGACGAGTTGGAATTTAGCAAAATATTTGTTTCCTTTTGGTCGAAAATGGGTCATGGCAATCCAAATGAGTACAGATGGGTAGCTGATGCTAGCTCCCTTGTCCTGGCACTTCTGGAATGTATATTTGAGAATGTCGGCCAAATAATCTGCCCAGTTGTATACCTTGCCATTCATAGCCATATTTTTAATAGCTTCTAGCATTTTGGGCTTCAGGTTTGAACCTCTACTTGTCCGTGAAAGCACATGTGATACAATCTTGAAGGAAGTTTTGTAATTTCCAAAGACAATCTGACTCACGGCTATACCTCATGAATTCTTTCCAGTAGGAGAATCAACAAACTCATCAATCAAGTCTACACCTGAACTTGTTGGTACAACATCTCCTTTATGTGAAAAGCCAGTAATTTTGTGGATGATTTCACCATTGATTTCGATTGGAATATAAAGGTAAATCTTGTCGTTGTGATATCTGCTAATGATGAACTATGCAATGACTTCCTTCAATCCTCCAAAGTTATCCAGTAAAGGTTCCTTCAGGTAGTGCAGGATTGTGGCTGTCTGCAACTGTTTTGCTTCCTCTCTCCAGTGACCGTTTGACTCCTTTCTCCAATCTTCAACACTTCTCCATGCTTTCTTCCAGGAGGGTTCTAATGCCTTTTCATTCCGAATCAACTAGAGTTTAGTTTCTAGTGGTGTCTGTTCTTTCTCCAATTCTCCAACTGATGTTGTGGTGGCTCTACTAGCGGTTAAAGTTTTTCGGGGAGCCATGGCAGATTCAGGGTGAGAGGTTGTGAGAATGGTTTCAGCGGAGTCAGGGAATTCTATTTCTTGGAGTTCAAGTTCTCGGCAGAAGAGTAACCAAGAATCCTCAAGATCCGTATTTATGGTGGAATTACTCGTCACGGGTGAATGAGACGTAGAGGCTTGTATTAATGGTTGATGTGATGGGATTATTAAATTAGGCTGGCCGGATATCGGCGCTTCATCAGGTGCATTACTTTTGGCGGTGCAATTATCTTTATCCTTTATTGCTTTGTCATCATGGTGCTGCGACATCTCGTTGGTTGTGTTAGGTTGAAAGGTTTCTCTATTTATGCTTGGACGGTCGGAGCTCCAATACTTCTGCCGTGTCGGATTTTCTTCTGTAAACCATCGATGTTCTTGTTGGTGTCTGTAATATCGACGGTTGTGCGTCGGACTTCTTTCTCTGCTATTTCCTTGCTTCCTCTGTCATTCTCTCGTCATTTCTGCTTTTTGCCACGATCTGCTATATTTGGTTGATTTCTTTATAGTAGTCTCGTTCGGTTTTTTCTAACCATTTTTTTTTCATGATTTATACCTTTTAAGTCGGCCACCATTTACGACTTTCTTGAAGATATTTTTTTGTAATTTTTTTAGTCGAACTGAGCCATTAGGATTTAACTTTTCGATGATGTACAGTCCCATCCATTCTATATGCAACTTTTTTTGTTTCCCTTTTACTCTACTCTTATATAGGAGTGCTAAATCTCCAACTAACAGATTCTTTTGTTTGATATTTCTATCATGCCATGCTTTCTGTTGCTTTTTTTCACTCTCTAATGTTCTAATGCCAACTGTCGACTTTCATCCAGCTTCGACAGCTGTAATACCTGTTCGTGTCGAGTATCTTCGACATTGATATGTAGAGCTATTGCAATGGTCGGTGCTTGTTGTCGAAAATGTAACGGAACGACAGCCTCTTACCCATAGACAAGTGAGAATGGTGTTTGTCCTGTCGTTTTCTTATATGTTGTTCTATATGGCCAAAGGATAGCAAGTATTTTATCGTCCCAGTCATATTTCTCTATATTGCAGATTTTTGTCAGTCCTTTTGTAAGTGTTTTATTGAATGGTTCTACTGCGCCGTTCGACTGAGGGTGATATGCTGTGTTTATTATATGATCAACTGCAAATTCCTTAGTCAATTCTTTAATGGTTTTACATACAAAGTGTGCACCTTGGTCACTTATCAATGTTATGGGGCATCCAAAGCGTGTTATGATGTTTTCATAAATGAATTTAGCAACAACTTCACTTGAACATGTTTCGACTAGTTCTGCTTCTGCCCACTTGGTAACGTGTTCGATAGCAGTAATAATATACCGAGCACCTGTTCATCTTCCCACTATTGGAAATGGTCCAATAAAATCAATAGCCCATATTTCAAATGTTCGGCTAGGGTTAATTGGAAACAATGGCATTTCTGTTCTTGGTAGTGGTCGGCCCATGCACTGACATTTATCACACTTAGATATAAACTCTCGACAGTCTTTATGAAATATTTCCCACCAGAGTCCTGCTTACAGTATTTTTCTGCCGGTTATATCCACATGATAGTGTCCTCCCGCTGGTCCAGCATGGGCTTCTGTAATTATATTCATTCATGTTCAAGTGCACATCGACGTAATAGATCGTCTAGGTCGAGTTTATAGAGGAAACCGTTGATCAAATTGTAGGGGGCTTCTTTCATTACTAATATCTTCCTCTTTTTCTCATTCATTCCCTCAAGAGCTTGCCCATTTTCCATAAATTGTGCAATTTCCATAAGTTCTGAAGGTACTGCTTCAATGCGAAACAAGTGTGTGTCCAGTAAGTCATCTTCAATTCCTGTCGGTTCTTCTCCTGTGTTGATTCTCGATAGGTGGTCTGGTCTGACATTAACTTTTCGAGGTCGGATGATTACTTCGAATTCAAATTCTTGAAACAGTAATAGCCAGCGACATAATCTCCCATGATGCAATGGATTATTGACTAAGTATTTTAAAGCTTGATGATCTGTATAAAATACAAAGGGATTAGCCAATAAATAATGGCGGTATTTCTGAAGGGAAAATACCATACCTAATTCTTCTCTTTCAGTTGTAGAATAATTTCTTTCAGCTTTATTCAATTTTCGACTGCTGAATGCATCAGGATAATCCATGTTATCATCTCCGGGTTGTGTTAGGATGTTTCCCACTGCTATTCCGGATGCATCAATATGTACATGAAATTTCTTTGACCAATCCAGAAATCGAAGAATCGGTGCTTCGACCATCTTTCTTTTCAATGTATTGAATGAAATGTTGCATTCCTCCGTCCATCTATAATCTCGATCTTCTTTTAGCAATTCTTCCAGAGGATCTTCAATGTGTCTGATAAATTTTCTGTAATACCCGGTATGACCTAACAAAATTCGTACTTGTTTCGTACTGGAGGCTTTAGTTCGAGAATAATTTTGATCTTCACATAGTCAACCTTAATACCTTCTTTGCACACGACATGGCCAAGTAATATGCTGATAGGTGTCGCGAAGATGCACTTTTTAATGTTCAGGGATAGTTGTATCTATCGACATCTTTCCAACATTAGTCTGAGCCATTTGCAGTGATATTTCGGCATTGTATAGATTGTCCAATCATCAAAGTATACAGGCATGGTTTTTTAAATATATTCTTGGAATGCTTTGACAACAATTCTTGAGAAGACCGCAGGTGCATTCTTCAAACTGAAAGGCATAACTTTATATGTGAATGACCCAAATTCGTACACGAATCTTGTCTTTTTCTGGTCTTCTTTTGCTATAGGTACTTGGTTGTACCCCAAAAATCCATCCATGAAAGAATAGCACTCGTGCCCTGCAACTTCATTGATGATTTCATCTGCAAAGGGTGTAGGGAAGGGATCTGTTAGAGTTACCTTGTTCAGCTCTCGAAAGTCGACACATATTCTCAGTCAAGTCGGATCTTGTTTCTTTGGCTGAACGACCATTGGGCTTGCCCATTCCGACTAGTCAATAGGATATATTATTCCTGCATCAAGCAAGTTATCGATCTCCTTTTTGACAATATCCTTATATTTGTGAGCAAGTTTGTAGGGTCTTTTCTTCATGGGTCTGGCATCAGGTTTAATGTCAATTTTCATCTCGCCCATTTCCTTTACAAGCCCTTTCAAATCTTTATAGTCTCGAGCAAAAAAATCTTGGAATTGTTTGAGAATACTAGAGATTTCTGTTGTTTGTTCCTCATTCCAGTAATCGCCAATTTTTGCCATTTTCGGTCGATCGTCTTTTGAAATATCTACTTCCTTTATTTTAATCTTTGCGTCCATCCATTCTGGTGCACGGCTGTTACTTATCTGTCTTTCGCCTTCTTTGATTTGTGTGAAAGTTGGTGGGAAGTCTTTTTTTATAATCTTTCAGGTTCATCTTTTTCTACGATCTCTGTACTTAAGATTGTTCTTACGGGCTTCGACACACTGGGATGATCCTTTCTCCATTGAAAACTTTTCCCTATCGACATATCTGTTTCTAGGCTCAGTCTTGTCGAGTGTTGTTTTTCTGTCGTATTTATATTGTAGTAATTGTTAGGTGGGTGTACATTCTCTTGTTTGTTTCCGAGTGTTAGAGTTTATGTTGGCTGCAAAAATTCTTTGATGCTTTTGCTTGCTTCGACCAATCTCTCATCCTGTGGAGAAAACTGGAAATCCTTAATAAAATTTTCTTTTAGATCTTTCCAAAGGAAAGTTTCTCCTCTTGCTTCTTCCATCTTGTACCACTTGTTAGGTAGATCGTCGAGTGTTCTGGGAAAGAGTTGAGGCCATTTTCTTTAATCTTTATAGCCTAATTTTCTCCATTCTTTTTCACAACAGTCAATGTGAGCTTCGGGGTTTTTTCCTTGTGTAAACAAGGGAATGTCAGCCTGAGCTGTCCAGTTTCTTCCTCCAAACCTTTCTATGAAATATGTTGATGCAGTATTCCAATTTTGAAGTTTTGACTGATGAGTGTCCCACCATCTCGCAGCTTGACCAGTAAATGTCTCTACCAAACTTTGTAGACGGCCTTGCTCTCCGACATGTTTTGATACCTGTTTGACATGTACATCAAGTAAATCACGTTCTTTATATCTTAATGTCGAGCTACCATGTTGTACATTTTTATCTGGAACAAGTGTTGGATATGCTTGCATTTTTCGTTCGAAAATCTTCAGTGTGTAAGATACAGAGAGACATTTCTTTATTTTCTTCCTCGAGATGGCTTCCACAATCCAACATTATTTTGCATGTAGATCATAATTCTCTATTTTCCAGTCATAGAGTTCTGCATCAGAATTGTATCCAAGCAAGATAGGATCTCCGAGATGAAGTTCTCCTTGGTTATTTGGCTCAATGCGATCTTCATTATTGTCTATTCGATAAAGCTGTCGGATATCGTTGTCGAATTCTGTAGGTTCTAACCAAGGTTCTCCTTGTGATGGGAAGATTGATATGATAACCTTCTGGCCATTACCTTTCAACTTGATGCGGCTTTTGTCCAAAGAAATTGAAGCCTTCATCTTCCGTCCCCATGGTCAACTGACCAAACCAAGGAAGGAACTTGCGCCATCTTTTGGTATGATGATTTCAAAATATATTGATGTCATGATACCTTTAATGGAAGTTTTGACTCCTTTCCATACTCCAATTGGCTCAATTAATCCTTGATCTGCAAGCTTTAAGTAGATGCCTAATTCCTGTAGTTGAGGTCGGCCGAGTTGGTCCCAAGTATCACGAGTCATGATATTCACTTGGGATCCAAAATCAAGTACAACTTGTCGTACATGATATCCATTTATGTCGAGATCGACTAATGGGTCGGCGTCATTTTTCTCCTTTTGTTTTAGTTGGAAAATGTTTTTAGTTTGTCTTTGCTTGATGTGTTTTAAGTTATGCAACAAATCAATCATTTTTCCTACAGCTTCTTCATTTGAAATTAATTTGAGCAATTCATTAAGAGTTTCTTCATGTGTTGCTAAATCATGAAATATGTCAGACGCATCTTTGTACACAGATTTTTGTTTTATAGGATTTGGATAATCCTCCTTATCGACAATTCTAGTTATCTGAGGTTTATCTTGACCAATATGAGTGCCTTGCCTTGTTACAATTTGCAAGTTTTTTGTACGAAGCACATCATTTTTTTGAACACAAGATAAAACATGAACATTTTTTTTATTATTTATTTTCTCGATCATGGTAGGGAAATCCTCGAAATCGTGATTGCCTACCCCACACTTTGTACAAAATTTGAGATCAGTTCTTTCCTTATAAGGGCATTCTGCGTGTCGATGATTCTCACTGAAGCATGTAAAACATGCACCAGGTCGACCATATCGAAAGCCTCGACCTCCACTGCCACGACCACGACTCTGATATCCACCACATCTATTGTAGCCATTATATTGCCAATCATTCCGTCGATCATTATACCTTGGGTATCTGTCATTCATGTTTTGATTGTATTGGTTATTTCTTCCATCATTCCTCCCGAATCTTTCATTTGCTGGATTTTTGTCTTGGTTCTGTTCGACAAAATTTGCTTTGTACACTGCATGGTAATTTTGCTGATTTTTCAGGTTCATATGACATTCTTCCATTGAATGTGTGTTTACTTCACAAATTTGACACCATCTTGCCTTCTTATTTTTCAGATTGTATGGACAATCATTTGTGGTATGTAAATCATATTCTCTGCATAAATCGTAGAAACATCTGGATTAGATGAGTTTTACCTCTTGTCACCGATCATCATTTCGACAAGAATCTTCAGTATGTCCTGAGGTTCGACAAGTTGTACACCATAGCTCTAGTCCTTTTAACGTCATATTTCTGATAGCTTGCTCCATAATTTCAAGTCGTTCGTCAACATGTCTGTCCATGGATATTAGAGGGTATTCATCATCCATTTCGATTTCTAGTGCTACTCTTAGTGCATCTGCATATGTATTAACATTTTGTCGATGGACATGTATTCTGATTTTATTGATTAGACCAGCAATAAACCATTTGATTAGTAGTTTTTCTTCGATTTCATAGTCTAATTTGCTCAGGAGGTCTTTAAACCTCTTGTTGTACTCCTTGATAGTTTCTGTCGGCTTTTGGACTGTTGTCTTCAGTCATTCTACCGCTAGGTATGTCGCATCTTCAATCATAAAGAAGGCCAAAAAGCTTTGTTTGATTTTTGCTTTTGTTGCAGTTGGTGATTTTCCTATGTACCCCATGTACCATGTCAGTGCTCTTTTTCTTAGTGAACCAACAAATTGAGCAATTTTCCTGTCGTCATTGGTAATTTGACTAGCTGTCTAGATTGCTTTGCACACAAACCAATGTCTTCTTGGATCTTCATCTCCTTCGTAGAACGGAAGGTGTGCTGTAGTGTGTGCCATGTCTACTATTATATTATTTTGAGAATTTGATGGAGGTGTGGGTGGGTTATTTCCACAATCAATATTTGGTGCTTCGTTAGTATGAATTAGCTGTCTTTCTGGACTTGGTTCTCTATCTTCAGAATCAATTACTATATCTCCTTCGATGTCGCTAGATCTTCCTTCGTCAATTACTTATGTCGAAATCCATTTAAAGTTTTGTTCAAATGGGATTTCGCTAAATCTTGGACTTTCCGACGTGCTTATCAAGTCGCTCAAATTTGGTATTGGTAGGGGGGCGCTTCCTCATGCTCTATGTACACTAGATGAAAACTTCTATTTGAGAATTCGAGTTGAAAAGATATCCAATTCCCTTCTTCTAGCAGATGAATCAATAGTATATTGATATCATCGCCTTCTATGCTTCGATGACTCCAAACTTTCGACTGACCAGCATGGAGACCAATATTTTCTTCGACAATTTCTTCCACCCGAACGCTTTCTGTTAAACGGAATGGAGACGGAGGTGCTACCATTTCTAGTATTTGAACTTGGAGAGCTCTACCATGCTCTATCCACAAGTCTTCATCCACCAGCGACAGTTCTTCTTCGACATCCCGATCATTGTGGGCTTGACTTGATTCTAGCAGATTCCCTTCTGCATTTGTCGCAACATTTGATCCTCGTGTCCTCCGGAGCGCAATTTCCTGCGCCACATGCACCTCTTCATGTCGCTGCCTCCTTTTTTCTCTTTCGATTTTCTGAATATATGGGGTGTTTTTATGACTTAAAAGTCTGTCTTTGTCGGATTTTTTTCCACTGCTGGTCATGTCATTTGTCATATGTCGAGTTTCATCAAACTAGGTACATCATAGCATGCTTCATCACCCCCCCAATGCCGGCCTGACGGTTTCTAGACTATTGGGGAAGTGTAGACCATCACTTGTTCAAGAAAAATTCCCATTCGTGCTCCTTTACAAATTTTTCCCACTTATGTTCTTTCTCCTCCCAGTTAGAGTTTGGAAGAGGCAAGGTCAGAAACGGTCTTGTTTCGACAATATGTGCGACACCTTTGTTGATAAAAAATTTAAACAATAATGTCGACAAAGAATATAGAAATTGATGGGCTAATTCGGTGAAGAACTTTCTTCTTATTTCATCTACCGATACTCGATTTTCGATCGCCTGTTCTTCACAGAAATCTTCTACAATCTTTTCGCACCATTCTGATAGATTTGTATGACCTCCGTTGATTAGCTTCGATACTAATTTACGCTCTACTTCATTGACTGGTCTGTTCATCCAGAAGTTTCTTCAAGGCAGTCAGAATGGATTGTACAAATCGCTCATGGGTCTCAGAGAGGAATCGATCTCTTGCTTGGATAATCGTTAGCTTGTTATGTCATGCATAATTCTACAGGTAATTCGCGATTTTCTTCTCCCACCAGTCTCTAATCTCCTATTCTGAAATCATGGGTCATGCTGCTAGTAATTTTTCATGTATCAACTGGCAACGAAACCAGATTTTGTAATCCCGAGGTTCACATAGTTATCATAGATACATTACATAATATAAGCAAGCATACACAATGATACAAATACAAGAGACGAGACAGATAGAGAGAATATTCTTTGTACTAACCAGCAAGAGCAGAACACAATGATAAAATCAATCTCTACTAGTCTATCAGCTCACCAGCCTAGATATATATATATGCAAATACAGTTACATAACCGTCTATCAGTTTATCCAACCGACCCAACCTATACTAGTTGACGCGACTTGTCGGCATATGCTGCAGAATCGTCGGGTGGAGGGCCTAGTCGGCAGGCCGACCTAGGCCCCTCCAACATATGATCTATTGTGTTTTTCTCGAATTATGAATTGCTCATTTTCTTGAAAGACTCAAAGCACGCTTCAATTTTTTGCAAAATTGATTCCATGCTAAGGAAAGGTAGATGCATTTTTAATTCGTGTTGCTTTTAGATCATTGAAAGTGAAATTGAAAAGCTTGCATATTCCATTTCAGAATCCTCTCTTTTCATCACTTAGGGTCATTTCACTTTGAATAGGAAAAGAAAAAGAAAAAGTTGTTTTGATTTGGTATAGTAGTGTTGTGCTTTTGCGTTTCACGTAAAAGGAAAAGAATACTTTCATTGTCGAATTTGTTTGAGTTGGGAATTGTGTTGCATTGAGTCTGTTTTAGCAATACCATTGGAAAAAGCTTTTTCCTTCCCATAGCTAGAATTCATTGAAAGAAAAGAATATTTCATGCATGTAGCTAGGAATTGCATTATGCTTCCGATTATGTACTCACCTCATACATTCACCTAACCATCCAAGATAAAATTAACGGTAGAACTATGTAAAATTTTTAGCAACTTGTGTGTAAGTTAGAGACGTGTTCCGACGTTGTTAAGCATGGGAGCTGTCGTTATTTTCCAGCACTGTATTCCAGGGGTATTGTAGTCTTCCACGTACATTGGTATATCGAGATCCTTCACGTACCCACCAAGTACCATAATTCGTACTTGGCGTATATCGAAGGGTGTATCACGTACTCGACATGTATATCGGAAGGTCTCTTGCCGAACGGTTGTACATTAGACAGCACCACTATGGATTTGAGCTCCCACGTACCTTGCATATATCGGGAGACACCATTAGGATTCTTGAAACCAACCGAGTTAACCATTTGGCCGTCTTGGCAAAGAAATACACCAAGAATAGCACTCGGAGAGATTAGCACGCACGTACTATCCAGGTAATCAGGTATGCAAGAAAGGGTACAGTTCCAATCCTCCTTGTCGCGTCATATTGTTGGACCCTGCAGTATATCGTGGTTTGCAATGCCTTGATAATCCCATGAGGTTCCAGACTTTTGAATCCACTCTGTCACATAAGTTTGCTTGTTGCCTTAGTTTGAGTGGATTTTTTGGACTAATTTTCTTTTAGCATACTCTTAGGAGAAACGTTGTTTCAGCCATCCTGGCTGATCATCCTGACACTCTGGTGGACTTTCCCTAGAGAAGGTCCCATAGGATCTTGAACTTATCACCTGAATATCCCCTTAATATGGAGGTTATTTCGAGGGTAAGAATGGATCAGCGTAACGTGGTCGTAGTTACTGAAGTGGAAAACCCCACTTTGAATGTTGGAGGACTTCTGTTTCCATGAAATCCTCTAGATTCACCTGCCTCTCATCCCCCACCGGATGGAGAAGCAAAAACCCCCACTTCACAAGACCTTTCTCCCGTCATCCTAGGAGAACCTGGATCATTTGAATGGATAAAACGACCCCAGGATGACCCTACAACAACTGTTGGTCCTTCTGCAGCTTATTGGACATCTTCTACAGACCACCCAGTGGCTCATTTTGCCATCTCATCTCCACCTAACTGGACTACTCCAGAGTTCTCTAGGCCTTACTATAGGCCTGACCCAACTGAGAGTTTCGGCCCCATCCATGAATGTTTGGAACAGTTACGTATTAAAGGTGATGATTTTCGAAGATAAAGTCTCGAGCAGCACTCTGAAGAGTTTCAAAATCACCATTTCCAAATAAGATTTGACGATCGACCCATCCCAGTTCATCCGATATCTTTCGAATCACCTGAAGTACCCCACCATGTGACTAATAATGATATTGGTCAACCCTCGCAAGAGTCCAGTCCTGCACCTCAAGTGAACCAACCGGTGGAAGGACAACAGTCCAACACACCTGTCACTACCACGGTTACTTTACCAGTCCCTCCCCCACCTCAGAATTCAAGGGGAGGGTATTCCATTCCCATAGATTGTCTTATTGGTAATTCTATTACCACGGTAGCTAGTCAACAACCTACTTTGGTTCAAGCTTTGACTAGTGGTCAACCTGTTGTGGCTGGGGGGAAACCCCCATTTCCTAACCAGAATATAGGCATTGGAATCCCCAACGGACCTTCCGTTGGACCTACCTAACACGCTAGACCGTCCACCATAGGATTATCTCATGTTGGGGGGCCGTCCAATGTAACTCAACCCTCATGGAGTCAAGTGTATCTAGGTTCTGTTAACCCTGTGCCGGGACAACCTAATCCCGGAAACACGCCATACGAGATACCTTATCCCTGGAATCCATACACTCTATGGGGGAAACAACCTGTGTTGCAACATGAAACCCAACCGATTATCCCTCAGGTACCACCACCCCTGATCGGTCCTCCCCCACCTCCTGCTGAAGGCCTCAGGCCCCCACCTAACATTGGTGGAGGCCCACCTCACTTTTTCTACAATATCCCTCACCCCTCCGGCAGTGGCGGGAATTGTCCACCACCCCCTCCCAGTGGAGGCGGCGGGGGACCACCCAATCATGGTGGAGGTGGACATTTCCCTTCAGGTGGCGGTGGTGGTCCACCACCCCCTCCAGGCGGAGACGGTGGAGGACCTAATTACTATGGTGGTGGCAGTGATGGTGGAGACCCTCATCCTTCCAGAGGTGGAGGTGGTGGGGGCCCCCATCCTTCTGGAGGCGGAAGTGGTCCACCACCCCCTCCAGGCGGAGGCGGTGATGGGCCACCTTATTACGATTATGGACCCCCACCTCCTCCCGGTGGTGGCGGTGGACCTCCACCCCCTCCCGGAGGTGGAGGCAGACCCCCACCTTATTTGAATGGACCACATTATGGTGGTGGACCTCCTTACGGTCCGGGCAGCACACCCCCCTACGGTCAGTTTCATCCTGGTACACCTTACAGTCAGTTTGGTCCTTACACGCCTTATCTGTATTATCAATACATGCAGCCTAACCCACAGCTTCCCTTCCTGGCTACTTTGGACCTTCCTGACCTATCCCGTTTAACCAACGATCCTATTTACCATGGATCTATCTGGCCACCGATTCTGGTGAAACTTCCATCTGATATCCCCAAGTTTGATTGCAAGCCGGGTGAAGACCCTAAAAACCATGTAATGACATACCACTTATGGTGTTCATCTAATTACTTAATGGACGATTCAATTCGTCTTATATTCTTTCAAAGGACTCTCACCAGTTCGGCTGCCAAGTGGTACATTGAGTTGCCACCACACTCTTTTCCTAATTTTGGTTCTCTTGCCATGAACTTTTTGACACATTTCTAGCTGCCCATACGGTATGAGACTGGTACTGAGCTTTTAACCTCTCTCCGTCAGAATACCGCCACTCACATTTCACATAATATCCACGAGTGTCGAAGGAGACGACGTCTCATTAAATCTCCCATTCCAGATCAGCTCCTAGCAGACTGGTTCACAAAATCCCTCATCCCTACCATAGCAAGAGAAGTTGCTATGCAAGGTGTTGTCACCGAAGAACAAGCCATCGCGAGTTCCCATGTGCTAGATTTAGTCTACACTCAATCCGACACTTTCTTTGATATTCTGCCTGACGCACCCCATGACGTTAATGACCCTGTGAAACCACATAAGGGACTCCAAACTGATGGAGTCATTGGTTCCCTTAACACCCAGCCTGCTGCTAGCACTGTTGGATCATCAAACCCGACTCCGGCTGGCCACAGCACCACCAAGTCCACCGCTCTTGTTGTAACTGAAGAGGTGAATTTTGTTCAATCAGCTTCATCTCATAAGTTTAATGGCAAGAAGAAGAACAAAGGGAAACCCAAAAAACTTCTTCCCAGCAGGAACAAAAGAGCACTCCTGATGATACCAAGCAGAAACAGAAACTAAAGTATCCTTGTTTACTATGTGGAGATGACCATTTCTCCAAAGAGTGTCCCCATAGAGACGAAGTGCAAAATGTTATTAGGGGTAAACTAACTCCTACAATCCTCAACGATCTGTTTCCTACTCAGAACTAATAGATGATTGCTCAAACCCCCCCGGCCCAGGGGGAACCATCCAATACTGCGCATGTTCTCATGTTGCGTAAAGAGGTGATCAATTTGAACACTGACTCGCGATCTTACGAACCGATCCCTTCGAAAGAATCCACTGGAAGTAATGCTGAAAAAGCTTTCGACTCCTTAACTGATGTCACTGTACCATCGACTTCTCTCACCATTGAGAATCCCTCCTTAGAATCAATATTGTGATCGCCCAAGAGTATGATTCGAAAAGCTATTTTCAATCCTAACTCTTGAGCGGCACAAAATTGCAATATCATAGAGGACTTGGCACAAGCTCCTTGCGCCATGCCTACCCTGGAAGTTTTGCAGAATTGTCCTAATCAATGCAAAACTCTCCTTGCAGCCATTGGTGCGGTCAACCCGGATTCCTCGAACACCATCATGTTCCGACTTGACAACTTTAAGTCGAAGCTCTCACACCAGCTCGCATTCCAAGTTTCTACGAACATTGTTGGGAAGATTGTCCATCGTACCCTTTTGGACGAAGGAGCCTCCACTTCTGTCATGTCCATCGCCTATTTGAGAGCCATTGGCTCCCCCGAATTGAATCATTCTCCTACCACATTGAAAGCATTCGACGGGCATTGCTTTCAACCTCATGGGCTCGTACAAGCTCTTGCAGTTGAGTTGGGTGGAAAGACTGTAACCATTAACGTGGAAGTGGTCTCATCCCATTAGATTATAATCTCTTCCTTGGTCGCAATTGGTTTTACACCATGCAGGCGATAGCCTCTTCAATCTTCTGCATAGTACAATTCCCCCACCAAGGACAAATTGTTACTATCGACCAATTAGATTTTTGTACACCAGACGCCACTACTCATCTTGGTGACCATGTTCCTTCCATTGGACAGATGTGAAAATAGTATGAGAGTGTAGGGTTTGGCCTTTTGAAAGATTCATCTCTCATGGGCATTTTTCCAGCCGCAGACCCCCCTAATCATGTTGCTACGGTGAACATGATCGCCACAGATATTTTATCTCACTCTACCGATGCTTGGCTTGTACCGGATGAAGCCACAACACACCTGCTTGGAGATATGATGCCTCTTTCACCCGCTGAACGTATTTATGAGGCTATCCAATCAGCACCGGAGGACCATTTAACCATGGCCTCTCCATCCTATTCTCTACGATGGACGTTATCTCTACTTGATCTCTTACTTCGGGCTTTTTATTCAGACGAGTCCATCATGGAAGTAATGAATGTTGACGACAGTCCGTGGGATGATCTCCACCATAGGTCATCTTTTCTTCCTCCTTTGGAGTACATAGAGAACAACATCCATACCCTCTTTTCACCAAATATCTACCCATCCCCTCATTCCCCCATTCTTACATGTCTTACGGACACGGAGGGCAACTTGGCCAATATTGAGCCAACCACCCCGGTAGACATCTCGGTGAAACCCACTATAGTGGAGATAGAGCCCGCAATTGTTTCTCACGAAATAAAAACCTATCCCAACATCAAACCTGTACACCAAAAGTTGCGACCGGTACACCCCTAGAAGACTGCGGCAATAAAGGTAGAAATTGAAAAGCTCTTAAAGGCTAGTTTTATCTATCTTGTCCCATTGACGGATTGGGTCTCAAACGTCGTTCCTGTGAACAAAAAGCAGGGCACCATTCGCGTCTGTGTTGATTATCGGGACCTTAATCGGGCTTGTCCAAAAGATAACTACCCGACCCCCTTCATCGACCAGATCATCGACAATTATGCCGGAAGCGTCATCTTCTCATTCATGGATGGATTTTCTGGTTACAACCAAATTGAGATCAACCCATCCGACCAAGATAAGATGGCTTTCATCTGCCCGTGGGGCACTTTTGCATACCGCAAACTCTCGTTTGGCCTTAAATATGCTGGCGCCACATTTCAGCGAGCTATGTCGTATGCCTTCCATGACATTAAGGACTTTGTGGAACCTTACTTGGACGATCTCCCTGCTCACTCAAAGCAGCGTGAGTTCCACATTAATCATCTGACGGCCATTTTCCTTAGATGCAGATGGTACAATATCCGTCTGAATCCTCATAAATGTATCTTTTGTGTTGAGTCCGGACGCCCCTTAGGATTTATCGTTTCAAAGGATGGGATCCGCATTGATCCCTTAAAGGTGGAGGACATCATCAACCTACCACCCCCGACTAATGTGACAGAACTTCAAAGTCTCCAAGGGAAGGCGACTTATTTAAGACGTTTTGTTTGCAATTTCACGGAGAAGACTCCGGGGTATATGAGACTGCTCAAGAAGGACGTCCCATTCATTTGGGACGACCAAGCTCAAAAATCCTTCGACAGTATCAAACATGCTATCATGCATGCCACCATGCTCCAACCGCCTAATTATTATCGAGATTACATCTTATATCTCACCACTTTTGCTACCACTATCGCCATGGTTTTGGTACAGGAGGATCAAAACGCCCAGGAACATGTAATATACTATGCAAGTAAGGGTCTAGCCGATGCTCAAACTAGATATTCACATGTTGAAAAACTTGCATTCACGGCGGTCATCGCCATCCAGAAGTTTCGGCACTACATCTTGCTCCGCACCACCACTATCATCGCCGACTCGAACCCCATGTACCATGTACTGACACATCAAGTGCTTGGGGGTAAGTATTCATGTTGGATTGTGATACTACAAGAATTTGATCTTCTTTTCGAGAAAGCTAAGTCTAAGAAGTATTTGGTGTTTGCCGAGCTCATTTGCGACCTTCCCTGTCCTGATGCAGAAGTTGAGCACAATGACTCCTTTCCAGATGAATCATTGTTTCTCATCAGTACGACTGATCCGTGGTATGGCGATATCTTATTGTATCTTCAAACCCAATGCTTCAACCCTCGACTTTCTCGCAACGACCGTCGTAAGATATGTCAGCATGCAAAGTATTATTTAATCATCAATGATACTTTGTATCGTCGTGGTATTGATTCAATTCTTCGACGTTCTCTCACTCACGATGAGGATGAACACGTTCTGAATGACTATCACGCTGGGGCATGTGGCGATCACCTCTCTGGGATGGCTACAACCCATAAGATTTTGCGCGCAAGATATTTCTGGCCTACTATCTTCAAAGATTGTATTGATGCCGGAAAAAAATGTCCTCCTTGCCAACACTTCCATACGAAGAAGCACACTCATCCTGCCCCATTACATTGGGTTATTGCCGTTGGCCCATTCACTAAATGGGGCATTGATTTTATGCATTGTAAGCCTACCTCGGCCGGGGGGCATAGTTACATAATTGTAGCTGTGGATTACCTTACAAAGTGGGCCGAAGCTATGCCTACATACCAGAATGACGGAAAAACCGCCGCACTCTTCATGTTCAATCATGTAATAGCGCGGTTCAGAGTTCCTCAGGAAATTGTTACCGATAATGGTTCTCATTCTCAGAACCATAAGGTTGATGAATTGAGCTATAGGTTGGGTTTTCTCCATGAAAATTCAACACCCTACTACCCGCAATCCAATGGACAGGTCGAGGCCATCAACAAGGTCTTGAAAACTATGATGCAAAGGATGGTAGAGACACATAAGTCCAATTGGCACAACATGCTCTTTTCAGCGTTATGGACCTACCAAACTTCCGTCAAAACCGCCACAGGCTTCACTCCCTTCCAATTGGTATATGGATTGGAGGTTGTCCTACCAATAGAGTGCGAATTTCCATCTCTACAACTTGCTATCGAACTTCTTCCTAACACGACTACCGAGGAAGAACGTCTTTTGCACTTAGCAAAACTTGACAAGTCTCGCCGAGATGTTGCTCTAGCTAATGAAGCGCACAAGAAACTCATAAAAGCCCAATATGATAAGTCAGTTGAACCTCGTATCTTTAACGAGGGTGATCTAGTCCTCACTTATGACAAGAAGCACGACAAACTAGGAGCAGGGAATTTCGAGTCCATGTGGCATGGACCTTACGTTATAAAACGTGTGTTGGAAAAAGGTGCTTACGAGCTTGAAGACTATGACGGAATCTCTTTGGGTGAACCCCGCAATGGGATTTACCTAAAGAGATACTATGCTTGATCGCTCATGCATAGACTTGCTTGTATATACTGTACATGGCGTGTTTTTGTGTTTTTATGTGGTGTGACGCATTTCTTTTTCGAGTGTCTTTTGATCTTGTTTCTGCTTCTTATACCATGTTCTGTCTGCGTGTGCAGATGGCAACATGCTATGGATTCGCGGACGGTGCCAGCCGGCATACCCGTAACCTTGCTTCGGCATCCTGGGTACTATATTCCCCAACAGGTGAGCTCATTAGCTCAGGAAGAAGTTTCCTAGGGTTTGCGACCAACAATGCCGCAGAGTATTAGGTAATAATCAGAACCCTAGCTAATGCCATTTCCTTGGGTATGAACCACATTGTCATCCACATGGATTCTCAATTGGTGGTTTCCCATCTGAACCGGGTCTACGCCATCCGTGATTTAGACGAGTAAGTCTCCTGGAAAGGTCATTTCAATCCATTCAATACCTGCACATTCCACGAGAGTTAAACACAGTTGCAGACTCGATGACCAACTTCATTTTGGATTGGTACATCACACACACATAATATTCATAATATGTAAAAGCATTCATGACATGTAAATATTGTAGAAGAAAACACGTAAACAAGATCACATCACTAGTCATTTTAAAAACACATAATGTATAAATCGTCGATAATGTTTGTATATATATATATCACTCAAAAAGTAGTGTCGTACAAAATCTAAAGCACGATGGCTTTCAGTGAGTCTCTACAAAATTTGAAGCATCATAGCTTTCAGTAGTACAAAATCTGAGGCCTCTAAGCTCTCAGTACAATTATAGTAGTGTCATCATGCCTGACACCTAACCCGTACACCACCCCTAGCATGGACGGCACACTGTCGCTGGGTGAGGAAGCAGTCTACGGTTTGAACCACCTGGCGGGGTAAGGCGTTGACGTGCACAGATGCTCCAACCCTAAATCTCTACATGGGCCTCGGTAAGTCATCAATAGCTGGCTCCAGTACCTCCACGGTTAGCTGATATAGGTTCTTGTACACCTCCTCCATCTCCTCAATGGAAGCATGAGCACCTGCAGGAACGACTGCCTCCCCGCCTCTATCTCCCCTCGCCAGAAGGGAGAGACCCACCGACCGTACGGGGCCCACATTTGCACACACATATTACGTACTTGTCAGCACTGCATCAAAAAAATGATATAATATACAAAACTAAAAATGCAAGGGTTTTGTTCTCACCTATATCACCCCATGTTGCACCCTCGGGCAACACCAAGTCGGGATCCTCTCAGAAGTTCGTGTCGCTGTATGGAAAGTCCTCGACCATGAGTAACTGGCCCTCTATCCAGCTGAAAAACTCAGAACCAAAGCTAACGATGGGCCTGCCACCATGACGGGTCATGACCTCATCCTATCTGAGCATATGGGGATCCATGGGATCCTTGTCATCAAGTAGCAATTGCGGACGTAGAAGAGGAATCCACTCTAAGAGGAACGCTACTATGATCGATCCATACCGAAACTGCTTGAGCTCCCCTCGCCGACACTTGGTCAGCTAAGCTCGGATATTTGCGAGGAGACCCTCGCACCAGTTGAAAACCATGGGGGACATACAGTCCTCCACATACAGCATCTGGTTCTGAGTAGCTGTGTGTGGGACTTGGCTACCCGCCACCCTAGTAATGGTAAGCAATATGGTCCGCAGTGGATGACTCACCACATCCTTGTTCAGAATCTTCTCGCTGGAAGGCCGAGAAGTAGCAACACAACGCTGCGACACCATGTACACAACGATACGGTCACTGGCCCGTGTTCCATTAATATGTACAGCGTCCCCCCTTCGAGACAAACCAGTAAAAAACTAGATATCCTAATTTCCTCTCATGAATATATGCTGACCAATCACAAAGTACTGTTGGGCTACATCCCAACTCTGGAACATGTGTGTCAGTAGTGGGATCTGGGATCTCATCCCCTGGATCTCAAAGAACTTCAGTAAACCACAGTTTCTCAAAGTGTCCACACATTGTGGATCGTTCCCAGCTTGTTCATCTTTGAGTTCATGTTCTCTCTCTCACCACTCCAATACCATATTGGCTAGCTGGTAACCTGCCAAGAAGGACATTTAAGCACTGTTAGGTCCTGCTTCAAACCTCAGAAGTCCATCTTTTGAATTTTTTTTTATGTTTGGATTATGGTTCTCCGCCATCGCACTGTACGTTTAGGTACAGTGCGATGACGTCGCACCTCTCACATTTGAGGCTTGCGACGACTCGGTCTCGTCACAGGTCTCGAAAGGGCAACCTGCAACGAGCCAAGGGTGCATGAAGCCCTCCATAACACCATCAAAAACCCCAAAAATGGACCTAAAAGAAAAAACTAAACCACTGGAAAGTTGCTGGATGAAGTTTAGGCCTATCTGATCCGGACGATTGGTGAAATGGCGGATCGTAGCTCCCGAAATGGGCAAAGGAAGTTTTGGCTCCAAATTGGTACTTCTCCACCCAATTTGGCAATTTGAATAATGAAATCTATTTTTGGTCCATTTTTCTATTTATAAATAGAATGGAATATTCCTTTTCAAATATTTTGATGCTTTTGGGCCATTTACTATAGTTTAGACCGTTTGTCATTATATTTGGGAATATTTGACACTTTCTCTAGTGTATAGGAGTCGTAAAGTGGTCTTTTGTGCCGTTTCTTGCATCAATAATGGTAACTACAGGTATGAACACCCCCTTGAATGTTTTGTCATTATTTTTTTTTGGTTAGTCGTAATTATTGCATGAGGACGATTTTACTCTCCGTTTGTTCTCGTACTCATGAAACCATGAGATCAAGTACCGAGTTATGATTTATCACTTTTCCGAGCTCGTTAAACTTCCACAGAAAAGGACATCCCCCGGAGTCTACCGTTAAGCTCTTTTTAGGCTCTCGAAAAATGAAAAGATTGCCAAGCAAACTTGTCGCATTCACGCTTGTTAAAGTATTTGAATGGTCGTCTTCCTAGTGATAGTTTACCCCTTTTTTGGACCAGGAGGCACTAATTACGAAAAAGGAATACTCCAACCAATCATGACTGGAAGAGTCCTCTCCCGCGTTGTTTTACCCTTTTTCGGGCGATGAGGCCAACTTTACGAAAAAGGACCGTTGGAGTCTTCTTTAGTTATTTTCAGACTCTCTAAACATGAAATGACGACCGAGTTTACCTTCTATGGACTCATTAAAAATTTTCACATTGAAGGGACCGTAATGGGACGAACCCCTCCTATCCCAGGTTCCTAAAAGTTTTGGGATTGGACTCATCTATGAGATGAGCTATACCAAGCATCTGGTTATCCTCATCAAGCTTGTAAAAAAACACATGAGGCACTCATCATTCATGATGGGGAAAAATGAAAGTGTTTGTGTTACATACCTTAGTGGCAGTATATAGTCGTTCTTGAACATGGCACTCATCTGCATTCGCATACAGTACTTGGGTCATCTGTTTGTCTATGAGTCCCTGCTTACTTTATGAGTCCCATTACTCCTCTGAGTCATTCCGAAAAAGTTTCCATTATTAGTTGCATTAGAATTTTGCGTCATTCTCATTGTGTCAATACTGCCAAGTCATGCCATGCCCATGTTCAATAACACATTCACTATCTATCATCTACAGTCAGTACACACGTCGTCATGCCATTGTTACTTTGAGCCAGTCTTGCATGTTACTGTACCATCCGATCCACTCTACACATCTTTTGTCGTGTTTCGTGTCGATTGATGGGGGATTCATCATGGCCCTCCTTCGACGGATTCATCCTTGTCGACTTCAACTCATCATCCAAGGATTGAATCTAGAAACCAACCAAGTACCTTGGCCCTGCATGCCTCAATGGCAGGTTACGTTGCTTTCATCAAGAGTTTACATCATTGGCTCTTGATTGAAATATTTCATCTTGCGTTCGACTTCAAATCATTTATTCACGCTGGATGATATGTATTGCGATACCTTGGAAATCATTGACATCAATGGTGATCTCCCTCGCACTTGTTAACGGTTTACATCAATGGTCGGTAATCAAGTGGTTTCTACCATGTTTGACATCAAGATATTTGTAATCACATGGATAGATTCATATCATTACGGGTTCAGCTTGAATACCTTGGGGCGTCATGTTCACCCAGGTTGCGATGGAGTTTGTATTGAGTCATATTACACGGATCCACTCTTGTATTGGTTGTGGCTGTGTTATCATCTCATCATGGATCTATGCTTATGTCTAGTAGCCATGATTATGTTCAGTTGGTCATTACTACCATGGATCTGCAATGTATTGGTCGGCAGCCATGTTGTACTTCATATGAGATTGTCATTTCAGAGTCAGTTGTACTACAGCAGTGTCCTTCACCCGATGAGTCTATTGCCATTATTTCTATCAAAGCACTTCACCTGTCTATCTTCAACAGCTTCATGCTTTGGGGGGCATTCTATTACACCCAAAATCTACTCATCATCAAATTCAGTGTGTACACCCTTGAATATAGCTAGACTAAGTAATCATCCTGGGAGGATTTGCACTCAGTTCTGCAATATTTTGAGAGGTCGTCGTAGGTTGCACACTAGAAACATGTGACGTCGCAGCTTGCTCCACTGCAGGGTGCGACGAGGTCAATTAATGGGAAAAAATAGCTTATTCGATATCCTTCTCGAAACTTTCTCATTTAGGAGCTTACCCCTGACCTCTAGGGGAGCTGGTACTCAACCCCTAACTCTTTGGGAGGATCCCCTATCTCTATCCTACCATCTCTCAACCTATCCTATCCATACCCTATCCACTTAGTCCTATATAAGTGAGGTTCACTCCCATCCCAAAGGGAGGAAGACTATGGTATCTACATGCTGGTGAAATCTCTCTTAAGACACCTCCATTCACCCATTGGAGAACTCATACTTCCTTGGAACGACATGGCAATTGGCTTGGTCGGAGAAGGGCTACTGCGTTAAGTCTTGGTTGTAGTTCTATATCTCTATCATGTACTCCCCTATTTGCAATAATACAAATGATTTCCAACAATATTGTTCTTGTATGCAATGATATTAAGTAGTTTACCTGCTTAACTGTTTACTTAGATTACTTATTGTATGGATGTCTTTTACTGGTTTCTCATGTTTCTTGTCTTGATAGGTCTTCCAGCTTGGATTTGATGACCACGAGACGTGGATCAACATTCGGGAGAAAGGATTGCGTAGTAAAAAGGTAAGACATCTACTACTTGGTCCTTAAGTAGATCTAGGAAATGCACTTGTAGTTTGTTCTATTTGTTCTAGACTCACATTGAGCTAGGGAGATCCGGCTCGCATCCGCTCAAGTGGATTTTCTGATAACAAAAGGATTACTTGGTTATGGTTTTCAATATTCTTATGGTATTTACTAGAGAATTTGGTATCAACCTTTTCTTTCTGTGGATCAAGGAAAGTCTCTGCCTCTCAAATTTGCTTGTCAGAGGTTCTTTTGCAAACAAAATATAGGTGAGGCTCTATGAAATGTTGGCCCTGCAGAATTAAAGTCATCTTGTGAATATGGAGTGGAGGATGATAATAAACAACAGCAAGATTGGGGGATGGACACTATTCATAATACTGGATTCAAAATAACACATGCCCCCTTGAAAATGAGCCAAGTACCCCTACTCGACCATACACAATAGAGAATAGAAGAGTTGATTTGGACTTGAGAAAGGTGAGTGTGTTATTCCTTAGCCTCCCTCTCATTGAAAGGAGAAGGATAATGCTACTATCTATGAAGGGTATTTCATTTCTAGGGTTTTAGAGAAAGTTGCTAAAAATGTACCTACTTTGGAAGAGATATCCAAAGGGAAAGCAAGGTCTTTTACTAGGAAGATGAGGATTTCATCATCAATGGCCATCTACACAACCCGTGGAACACAAGTGGAATACAGTCGCTCTTCTCCTTTAGCTCTACCTTGTTTGGACAATCAAGGAGATTGTGGCTATACTTATGGAGGATAGTTATTAGAGACAATGCTAGCCAAGGAACAAATGGGATAAACCTAGACTTGACACTTGTTGAACTCAAAAGGGCAATGTTGGAGATCAAGCAAGACATTCATAGGATCCTAGTCATCCTAGACGGTCTACAAAATGGTTTTTTTGGTGATAATGTAGAGGAATCCATCACTTTCAGTGACTAAGCCTTACTTGTCATTGGTTTAGCTTATGTTTACTTGCTATACACCGTTGAACTCTTATTTTGTGGAATGTTAATGTTTACACTTATACATAAATTTATGGTTGGATTATGATGGTTGTCATTCCTACAAATTTCTTATCTTTTAGAGCTATGCTATTAGTTATAATTTTCTTATGATGGCTTAAAGACTTGGGGCTGGCTCTAGATCATCTCTTTCACTTAGTATCATACATTGATCTGCCACATTCTTTCATTTTGAAAAATATATGTAATCTTGTTTGGGTATTGAAATATTATATCTTATGAGGTTTGATCAATCTTCTAATAAACATATAATGCTTGATAATTCCAATTCCATTATATTTCTAATATAAATTTATTTTTAGCCCCTGTGGGTGTAGACCAAGTGGCGATAGAGTGTATTGTTAAGGGACTCCTTGTGACATCATGTGTTCAAACCTAGTTTAGCATGTTCCCCTTGCATGATGGTTGTGTGGGTGCAGCTAGGGGCATAGTGGTACTGGATAGGAATCAACCCTGCATCACACAAGTATGAGCCCCACCCTAGTTGTTGATTCCCCTAGTATAAAAAATAATGTGTGTGTGTGTGTGTGTGTGTGCGCGCGCGTGCACCCGTGTGTATGTTTTTAATTAGGGACATAAGTGTGGTGGGGTGGGGGTTGTCTTAAACACTAAAGGAAACATAATAGAATAATTTTCCTAGGGGCTAAAGGTCACAACAAATAACAAAGCCAATGATTAGGGATGTGCAAAGGACACCTTTTCAAGGGTAACGGGATCAAAAGCATTGTGGTGATTGGTGACTCAACTATTATATTATAAGTAGTGCATTGAAATCAAATCCTATCTAGTCATAATTTATCTTATCCAATGCAAAGAATTCCTCTAGAGATCCATGATCTTGATTAGTTGGAATGTTTCCATGTTTCATGAGTCCAAAACATTATTCTTAACTATCAAGAAAACAAACGAACTATACTACCAGATGTATGCAAAACAAAAGGGGGGAAGTGCAATGCACCCATCCCCCATGGTATATATTGGTAATGAAGAGGCTAATGTGTCACCCAATTGACACTATACGAGGTGTTGTACGGAAAATGTTCCCAATGACTGGGGTGATAAGAGGTCACCAGCATACTAACTTAAACATGTAGAGACCAAGGAAAATTACAGACAAACAACAAGACATTGTTATGAAAATAAACAAGGGTTTGAAAGTTAAGAAATTTGGTGCCTTATATCAAAGAAGGTTGATCGAAACACTTGATCTACCAAGATTTCTTCCACAATCTTGCATAAAAACCTACAAAATAAATGTCACTTTCCTCAAATATTTTGACTAAACATGGATATATAATCAAATGGAAAGTACATATACATAGAAATATGAAATAATCCTAAATATCCAATTCAAAACATCAAATGCTAGTAATATGAGAAAGGAAAGGTCTCTTTATTGATTGAAATGAATAGAAACGAGATACATTTCACCTTGATCTGTAGCAACACCTCTTCAAACCTGAAATGGACTCTCTTGCTCCTCACTTCTACCAAACTTCCTCCAGCATGACTTTGTATAATGAATGAACCCCCTCTCTCATGGCCCTCCCTTTGTATTTATGGAAAATCAAGGAGAGTAGTTTTGAAAGAGGATTCACATTAGGGTGGGTATGGAAGTTAGAAAATGAACTCCAACTATCCATATTATGAATTTTTTTATTTTATTTTTCGTGATTAATAAGGAACACGTGGATGAAAGCTGTACAACTAGCGGGTAACTCGCTAGGAAGCTTCAAACAATAAGCGGGTAACTTTCTTGTAAAATTTTAACGAGTACACAAAAGTAAACTCAATGCCTTCTTCATTTTTGGACAAGCTCGAAGAAGAGAGAGAAGAGTGGTTGATAGGATTCCAACCATGTATAATTTGATGACTCCATGGGAGGGAAACTCAAGAATTTCTTCATTGTTTTACGAGTTTTGTAGAAAATATAGACTAATACTTTATAAGGTACTGATCCATAGATTTTAATATCAAGCCCTGATCTGTTCGTTCTCATCGGTATTTTCATATTTAATGAGTCTAAAAAACTTAAACAACCAATTCATACACCTACTCATGGATTTTATATCCAGCCCGAGTTGGTATATTATCGCAAGGATTTCATATTTAGAGAGTCTAAAGATCCTAAAGAAGACTCTAAAGAGTACTTTTTCATAAAGTTAGTCTCCTTACTCGAAAAATGGTAAAATAATGCGAGATAGAACTCTTTTAGTCACAATGAACTAGAGTATTCCTCTTTCGTAAATAATCCACAAAGGTCCATAAAAGGGTTAAACTTATACCTATGTGGATGTCCCTTCAAGTCCTTTAACGAGTTTGAAATGGACAAGTATACTCAGAAATATTGTCACTTTTAAGGAGTCCAACAAGAGCCTAAAGAAAACTCCATATGGATGGGAGCTCTATAGATCAAAGGTGGCTATAAAATAATAAAGAATGAGTATGCGATGGTTCTTTGTGGTTCACAAAATACTGAGAAAGTTCCCAAAGTGGGAACTGACAGCATGGGAACCAATATGTGATGTGATGTGATATGTGTTTCTTTCCTCCATTAAACAACTAATTGAATAAATGATGGAAGTAACTGCATGAAGAATGGATGTGATATATTAATCGGATACAAGTTATGAAGTATGTTCTAGTTATGAGTCTATCGAAGCTTTGGTTTGTCGATACTCTATAGGCAACAAGGTAATGAATGTAATGTTTGGTGAAGAATTAACTAAGTCATGATATTTATCGATGTGGTAATTTGTCAATGCTATGTAATGGGTTTTAATAATGAATATATTGTACGATGAATATTCCCTTTCTATGCTACAGGAAGTCTTGTTCCTACAGTCCCGATAGTTACCTCGGGCGAGACTTCATCTTCTTGGAAGGTGATGCCAGAAGGGTTGATTCCCTTTTGGGCCAGTGTCTGTGGATTGTGGAGTTTGTTGGTGGAGGTTAGGTGTTGAACCCTGGTTGAAGTAAATGTGCACCAACAAATTTTTTTCGTTGTCAGGACTGGGATTTTGAGGTGAAGGGAAATGTTGTGGAATCTAACTAAGACAAAGATACAAGATTGGGTAGACCTACAACTGGAAGAATTTGCAAAGAAGCATAACAGACACCCTCGATTAGATAATGAAGATTGGTTAGATAAGTATGCTTTTAATGATATTCATGAAGTATTCTTTGGTGAGTTTCTGGTGATATGGAATAAATGCTTAGCAAGGTTAACTGAACAAAAGACAAATTTCCAAGGAGGTGAACCTAGATATTGGACACTTGAGCTGGTACAATGACTAAACGGTGTGAATAAAAAAATGTCACACGTAGTAGAAATTTGGATTGACAGCGTGTTGGAAGGGTACATTACCAAATTAACTGTGGACACTATCAAGTCCTATAGTGCAGCAGAATGTGAATTCTTTGAACATCCACGTGGTAAGTACCTCAAGTTGTTGAACTTGTCGATCAAAAAGCTTCTTTGTGAAAAAGATGTAATGCGAATGGAATCTGACGAGTAGAGAAATTGTGTATGGTGGGCATGGGTATTGGATGGACAATGGTCTGGACGAAATTAATGGGATGAGATGAGATGATAAGTGGAGACAAAATTGAATCAAACGAAGAGTGTGTATTTCTGTGGAGTCGAAGATGGTTTCGGTCGAACAAAAGGAGGAGAACTACGGCAGAGAAGAGGGGTTGCAGTGCGACTGAAAGGAGAAACTACGAATCGGTGCCACAACTCGACGAGGATTCTAGTGACGAAGATGTTGTCTACCAGCTCATTCCTAAGGAAGGAGAAGGCTCTAAAGGACTGTTCTAGACCTGAGGTTGCGGCATACCCATGAACCCGCGTACATCTACGGAGACCAAGATAAGACCTAGTATTTCTTAGCATTTTATTCCATCTAGTCAGAGTAGTGGTAGTAATCTGAAGAGTAATTCACTGAGTGGGAATACTTCGAGTAGTGAATCAATCAAAGCCATAGAGGTCCATAGTGGCGAGGGATAAAATGAAGTCACCTATTTTTAATGGGAATGGATTAGGAGATTTGGAACAACACTAGCTTTTATGCAACATTTTATGGACTGTGAAGCAAGTCCAAGATGACAACCTCAAGTTGGTGCAGTTGATCATGACCTTTCGAGTTCATTCCTTAGACTGGTTTATGAAGTTTTCTAAATTTACTGGAAACTAGCCTGCGAAGACCTTGGTAGAAGTCAAGGAATTACTGAAGATTGAATTTAAGAAGCCGAAGTTTGAATCTCAAAGTATTATGGAATTGAAGGAAATCAAGAAAGCATTGAATGAGTCTATTTGGGACTTCGACTAGTGTTTCAAAACGTTGATGGATCGTATAAGCTTCCCAATGAATGATATACAACATAAGGAATGGTTTATTGTTGCAGTACTACCCCACATCAGAATTACACTTATGCAATAGAAGATACTGACACAGACAGAGGCCTTGGAACTGGCTATGAAATTAGAAGAATCATCTATCAGAGAAATTGGCACTGGTATGGCTCAAATTCAGTCACAGTTAGCAAACCTGTCTATTCAAATTCAGGATATTAAGAAGGGAAAATAAAAGCATGAAGATATTTGGTGCACTAGATGTAAAAAAGATAGACATTCCAAAGACCAATGTACAACGTTTCACGACTACCCTAATGCTGGAAATCTGAGTCCAATAAATCATGTTGTATGGTGTTGAATCTCTCACACTAAGGGGAATCGACCAGAAGAATGCTACTTGCTGCAAAAGATGGTAAGTGCTCCACAAAACCTATGGTGTAAGTTCTATAGCTCTGTTGGGCATGATGAAAAACATTGTCATGCATACCAGTTTTGTTGATGTATATGTAACTTCGGAATGTATTTCATCTATGTATTTCATATATATTTATTGTACCCTTATTAGAGATGTGTTATTCCTCTATAAGGAAGTGTCGTCATGTGGATTGACAAGTGTCGCAAGTGTGTGTGCTTGCCGATGGGTTATTAGACCACCATGTGTGGGGTCGGCCGTGAAATATATATTATATCGTGGATGTATCTAGATAGACAAGTCGGCCCCATAGTGTAACTGGGAAAACAGGTTAAGTATAAATAGAGATCAGGAGATCTCTATTTGGATCACTCGAAAACTCACACTTCTCTCACTTAGAAAGTGGCGCACTAGTGAGGAGGAGGATCATCTGCTACTAGGAGACTATCTTAGTGTATTTTGGTTGTACTTTGGTTGAGCCATTGCTCTCTCTATCTCTGAGGAAGTTGTGGGGTTTTTCACCTTAAGGTTTTCCCCATGGAAACTCTATCTCTCATGCTTTTGATTCTTGTGATGCTTGTCATGCTTATTGTGATTGTTATGCATTGATATACTATATATGTTATTCTCTCAGTAAATATCCAAGAGTATTGTGAATTAATGCTCAAAATTTAACATGGTATCAGAGCTAACCCGAGAAGAAGACATTTTGCAGTGATGGAAACTTGAGTTTCTTGTTTATTGGGTTTCTCTCCACATGTTTTGGAAAAGTGGTATAGTAGATTGACTCTCCTAATCAAGGAGAATCTATCTATCCAATCAGAATTCAATTCTGAGCATTTTCAGATTTGGCCCTAAAAATTAGGGTTTCCACAAAAATAGGAATTTTTGAAATCTGAAGACATAGCTGGAAGCCCCTTGTAAAAATCGAAGTTTAGAGCTTTGGATCAAGATTTTTGGTTGGGTAGATCTCCGGGAAACTCAAACCCTAATTCAGGGCTCTCCCTAGTGAACCCGGGAGGATGAAAAGGAAAATCTGAAGGGTAAAGCTTTGCTGATCAGCTCATCAAGGCACATCTTTCTGTCATTTCAGAAAGTTGAAATTCACATTTTGAATTTTTAGGGTTTTTCTGACAAACCCTAATCCGGGACCAGATCCAGTTTTCAACATTTCAAGTGGTAAGACCTAAATCTTTTCTATTTCCATTTGAAGTACTCTTTAAGATGTCTCACCTCACCAAGCTTGAGGATAAGCTTGAATGGGCTGATAACTTCCGAGCTTGGAAGTATAGGATTGGGTTAATCCTGGAAGAGAATGAGTTGGACTCATATATAAAAGAAGACATCCCTATCCCAGAGGATGAATAGGCTAAAGTATTGCATAAGAAGAACTTGGTCAAGGAAAAGAGAATTATTGTTGATTCTATCAATGACCATCTCATACCCCATGTGTCTTCTCTAAAGACACCCAAAGAGATGTTTGACTCTTTGGCCAAGCTATTTGAAGGGAAGAACATAAATCGGAAGATGACCCCGCGAAACCAATTGAAAGGAGTAAAGTTTTAGAATGGAGAAACCGTTCAATCTTATTTTTCAAGGGTCTCCCAGATCAAGGAACAACTAGAAGCAGTGGATGAAGTGGTGGAGAATGGTGAAGTTGTCATGACCACTCTGAATGGGACTCCTTCATTCAAGGAATCTGTGCAAGAAAGAAGTTGATTTCCTTCAGCAAACTACGGGAATAATGCTCACAAGAAGAATCAAAGCTTGTGGCACGAAAATAAAAGATAAGGAATGAAGATCAAGCTCTCACAGCTCACACCAAGAAAGGGAAGTCCAAGAGAGAGCCATCTCACTCCAAGAAATATTCCCATCACTTCGAAGAAAGAAGAATATGCTTCACCTGTAATGAAAAAGGACATATTGCCATAAATTGTCCCAAGAACAAGAAGGACAACAACAACTTCAACAAGAAGAAGAAGGGCAACAAAAGAATGTTTCATGCTCATGCTTCCGAGGATGATGAACCACCCAAGATGAAGGCTAGGGCGGAAAGTGATGATAGTAATGATAGTAATGATGACTCATCAAGTGAAGAAGAGTATGTTCTAATCTCTGCTCTCACAGGTACTATCTCCCATGGTTGTAACGATTGGTTAATTGACAGTGGGGCTTCCAAACACATCACTGGGTTTAAGGAATCTTTTGTGAATCTATCTGAACATGAATCACCCCATAAGGTGAAACTTGGGGATGATTATCAATACCCAATCAAAGGAAGTGGTGAAGCCTCCTACAACCTAGATTCTAGAAAATCTTTGAAGATGAAAGAAGTTCTTTATGTACCTAGGCTCAAGAAGAACTTACTCTCCATCTCTGCATTGGAAGCAAAAGGAATGAGGGTTGCATTTGTGGATGGCCAAGTCCTAATGTGGCAAAAGGGGAAGACCATAGATGATGCAGTAGTGATTGGAGAGCAAGAGGGAGGTTTGTATAAATTGAAGGGACAACCTGAACATGCCATGGTGCATGAATCCATGGAGCCAAGTGAACTTTGGCATAGAAGACTTGCTCATATGCACTATAGGGCACTTCCAATTGCAAGCAAGGTCGTAGAGTGCCTTCCTGAAATCAAGACTAAACATGAAGGTGTTTGCAAAGGATCTGTAAAAGGTAAGAACATTAGGAAGGCTTTTCCAAGCAATGAAAGCAAGGCAAAAGACATCCTGGAAATCATCCACTTAGATGTATGTGGTCCTATGTCATCCAGTTCTCTAAGTGGGTATGTTTACTATGTCTCATTTATTGATGACTTCTCCAGGAAGACTTGGGTATACTTCTTGAAGAACAAAGATGAGGTGTTTGATAAGTTCAAGGAATTCAAAACCTTGATGGAGAATCAAACTGACAAGAAGATCAAAACATTCAGATCTGACAATGGTGGAGAATTCACCTCAGGTGACTTCAAGAAGCTTTCCAGTGATTCAGGGATTAAGAGGGAGTTGACTGCTCCTTACAATCCACAACAGAATGGAGTTGCAGAAAGGAAGAACAGAACAATCATGGAAGTAGCAAGAGCAATGCTACATGACCAGGATCTACCTATGCATCTATGGGTAGAAGCAGCTAGAACAGCTATATATGTGCAGAATAGAACACCCCACAAGATATTGGACAACAAGACACCAGAAGAAGTCTTTTCTAGTAAGAAACCTGAAGTCAGCCATCTAAGAATATTTGGTTGTCCAGTATTCCTCATGTCTGAAAGGAAAAGAGGACCAAACTAGATCCTTCAGGAAAGAAGGGTATCTTTGTGGGTTATAGTGAAAGCTCGAAGGCTTACAGAATATACTTTCCAGGGTTCAAGAAGATTGATGTCAGCCGGGATGTAACATTTGATGAAAACTCAGCATTCATCAAATCAAGAAAGGAACCTATCGAAGTTTATGAAGAACCTAAGGAAACTAGATTTCAAGACACTACCATGACTGAAGCAATTCCAGAAGTTGTTCGTGAGTTTGGAGATCTGCAAGAACCTGTAGATCCACCCCGTGAGTATAACTCTCACAAGAGGAAGCCTGCATGGGCTAGAGAGCTCATTCAAGATGCAGAAATATTTGGCATTCCAGAAGAAGAACAGAGAGCAAAGAAGAGAACTGGATCACATACCAACTATATTGCTTTACTCTGTGACATTATGAACAAAGAACCTTCCACTTATGAAGAAGCAGCGGAAAAGAAAGAATGGAAGGATGCCATGGTTGAGGAATACCAATCAATAATGAAAAATGATGTTTGGTATGTTGTCCCAAGACCTAAGGAGAAGTCTGTTGTGACTTCCAAATGGAGCTTGTGGATTCTCTCAGAAAGAGGGAATAGATTATGAAGAAACTTTTGCACCTGTAGCCAGGTATAGTTCCATCAGAACAGTACTTTCCCTGGCTACAACAATGAAATGGAAAATACACCAGATGGATGTCAAGAATGCCTTCTTGAATGGTGTGGTTGAAGAGGAAGTATATGTGGAGCAGCGACTCGGTTTCGAAATACATGACAGAGATCCATATGTGTGCAGATTGAAGAAAGCCTTGTATGGCTTAAAGCAAGCTCCTAGAACTTGGTGTGGTAGGATGGACAGTTTCCTATCCAGTTTGGGCTTTACCAAGAGTAAAGCGGATTCCAACCTTTACTACAAGGTTGAGGAAGGGAATCCTATGATTCTACTCCTATATGTGGATGACTTATTTGTAACAGGAGATGACAGATTGATTGCAGATACTAAGAGGAAGCTTGCTGCTGAGTTCGATATGAAAGATTTGGGAATGATGCATTATTTCCTAGGTATGGAGGTGTGGCAGAATAAAGGTGTGATCTTCTTTGGTCAAGGGAAGTACATAGTAGATATCCTGAAGAGATTCGGGATGATGAATTGCAAGGCCATGGCCACACCTATGGCATCGAATCTGAAGCGTCTATGTGATGCTTCATCTGAGCTGGTTGATGTCTCTAGGTATGGTCAGATGATTGGGTCCTTGATGTACCTGATGAACACGAGACCAGATATTTGCTTTGCTGTGAACACATTGAGCTAGTTCCTAACGGATCCGAGGAGTGTTCACCTGGTTGTTGTAAAGCATGTTCTAAGGTACCTGAAGGGTATAGTGGATTATGGGCTCAAGTATGAAGCGAATCAAAAGTTTAACCTACAAGGTTATGTTGATTTAGATTGGGATGGAAGTGCTGCAGATAGGAAGAGCACATCTGGATGCTGCTTCAGTATGGGATCAGGTGTGATCTCTTGGTTTAGCAGGAGGCAGTCCTGCATACCATTGAGTACAGCTGAGGCAGAGTATGTTGCAGCCTGTTCAACTAGTTGTGAGGTAGTATGGCTACGGAAGCTACTGTCTGAGTTATTTGATCTCCCATTGGATGCTACTCGTATCTTCTGCGATAACCAGAGTTGTGTGAAGATGTCTGAGAACCCAGTGTTTCATGACAGGTCGAAACACATAGAGATCAAATATCACTATATAAGGGATATGGTGCAAAGAGGAGCTGTGAAGCTCCTGTATGTTGCGACAGACGAGCATATTGCAGATGTGCTGACGAAGCCACTAGCCAGGGTGAAGTTGGAGTACTTCAGGGAGAGGCTTGGTGTTCTTCAGATCGAGGACACTTTGAGGAAGAAGTGATGGACACATTTGCTGAAGCCATTCCAAGCATGTTGGAAGGAGGATCCTTCACATGGCTGTGGATGTAAGCGTTGGATGATGAGCATCAGGATGATGTTCTAGTTTCTACTTTGTATGATCAGTTGGATCATTTATATGTATATGTATGTACGCATCATGTTGGATGTTGGATATGATCAGTTGGATCATTTATATGTATGTACGCATCATGTTGGATGCTGGATATGATCGCTTGGATCATTTGTATGTATTTTGTATATGCATCATGTTGGATGCTTGGACCATGTATCTATATATGTATCAGGTGGATACATTGTATGATCAGGTAGATCATGTATGTTGATATGTATCAGGTATGATTAGGTAGATCATGTATGTTGATGGATACATTGTGTGGATCATGTATCTATGTATCAGGTGGATACACTGTGTATGATGATATGTATTAGGTAGATACTTGGTGTACATTAGATGGATGCATTGTATGATCAGGGTGATCATGGATGACGAGCTTCTCCAGATGACATGCAGCAGGATGTTGCAGTGATGATGATCAGGATGATCATGTGTACATCAGGATGATGTATGGTGAGTATCAGATGATACTTTGTGGCTGTGGATCAGGTTGTGCAGATGAGCATGTCTAGGAGATCCTATAGGTCAGAGTTGCGTACCCATAATAGCCTGGCATGCTCTTACAAGACATTGCTCTGGGAGGACATGTAATTTGTGCCCTGGGAGATCTTTAGGTCGGAGTTGTGTACCTGCAACATCCTAAGATGCTCTAGTGAGGTTTTGTCCTATGGCATGTAATTTGCTCCTGGGAGATCTGGACAGGATGAAAAAGGCCTCAGATGCTTCATCCAAGTTTTGCCATGACCACATGTAATTTTCTCCTGGGAGATCTGGACAGGATGAAAAAGGCCTCAGATGCTTCAGCCATGTTTTGTGGTGGACCACATGTAATTTGCTCCTAGGAGATCTGGACAGCATGAAAAAGGCCTCAAATGCTTCAGCCAGGTTTTGTGGTGAGATCACATGTAATGTACTCCTGGGAGATCCGACAGGTAGAGCTATGTGCTTGTAACAGCCTGGGATGCTTCAGCCAGGTTTTGTGATGGGTCACATGTAATGTGCTCCTGGGAGATCCGACAAGTAGATCTGTGCGCTCATAATAGCTTGGGATGTTGCAGCCAGGTTTTGTGACACACGTAATAAGTCTTGAGGATTCCACAGTATGGCCAGTGATGATGAAGACCTGCAGGTGGTGGGCCTACATCCAGTATGAAAAAGGACTGGCTCTGTAGAACTTCCTATGACGAGTAGAGTCAGAGATTGGTTGAGATAGCAGCAGCAGTGACAATGATGATGACGATGATCCCGAGAAGAAGACTTGTCTAGCAGATCTGTGTCGAGAAATACCTTCCTAGTTAAGAGAGATGTTGATGTATATGTAACTTCGGAATGTATTTCATCTATGTATTTCATATATATTTATTGTACCCTTATTAGAGATGTGTTATTCCTCTATAAGGAAGTGTTGTCATGTGGATTGACAAGTGTTGCAAGTGTGTGTACTTGCCGATGGGTTATTAGACCACCATGTGTGGTGTCGGCCCTGAAATATATATTATATTGTGGATGTATCTAGATAGACAAGTCAGCCCCATAGTGTAACTGGGCAAACAGGTTAAGTATAAATAGAGATCGGGAAATCTCTATTTGGATCACTCGGAAACTCAAACTTCTCTCACTCAGAAAGTGGTGCACTAGTGAGGAGGAGGATCATCTGCTACTAGGAGACTATCTCAGTGTATTTTGGTTGTACTTTGGTTGAGACATTGCTCTCTCTATCTCTAAGGAAGTTGTGGGGTTTTTCACCTTAGGGTTTTTCCCACGGAAACTCTGTCTCTCATGCTTTTGATTCTTGTGATGCTAGTCATGCTTATTGTGATTGTTATGCATTGATATACTGTATATGTTATTCTCTTAGTAAAGATCCAAGAGTATTGTGAATTAATGCTCAAAATGTAACAAGTTTCTCACTGAACAAACTACAGACACATTTCTTATGAAAGGAGAAGGTTCGGCTGAAAGACCTGAAGCACAATTTAATCAACCTCGAGGGGGATTCAGATGCTATGGATGAGGAGGATTTGGAGGAGGTAGAGGATAACTCATATGTTATAATTGCGGTAATCTTGGACATTATGCTAGAGATTGTCCCCATATTTCGACATCTTGTACGTATTGCAGAGTGTTGGATCATACCATTGAATATTGTCCGCAACTTATAGCCACATGGCAAGTGAAGCAGAATTAGAATCCAAATTAGAATCAAAATGTAAAAAATATCTCGACAGAACCGCTACTGCGTCAGCCAGCTATCGTTGTTGTAACGAGAGATGGTGCTATGATGGGTGGAGATAAGAACAATAACAATAACCTAAGGGAATCAAGAGTCAGACCAGCAACTCAAAATCCACCACAGTTTGATGTCCAGAAGGATAAAAGTGTATTCCTTGAAGCTCAGAATGAGTTTTTGAAGGGTGCATCAATATCTTCCCCGCCACCTTCCCATGAAGAAGGACCTATGTACGACATTCCACCTCACTTCGACAGATCTGTGTCGAAGAATAATTTTGGAAAAGTAAGTGCCCTTAATACATTTCTCATAAGTTGTTTGGATTAGGTTAAAGATGAGTATGCTTTAAGAGAATTGAAAAAATTACTTGGAGAATCTGAGGAAGAAGTACGATCTGAACGGGTTGTTAATCATATCCATAAAAGACATAAAACTAGCCGAGAACTACAACTTAATGCAAAAATTGGTGACTGTGACATGGAATTTTTCATTTTAGATCTGGGTTCAGATGTAAACATATTGACTAAGAAAACATGGGAGAACATTGGTAATCCAAAGTTAGTATGGTCACCTATATAGCTATGAATTGCTAATTAGAAGAAAGTAATACCATTTTGGAAAATGGTTGAGGTTCCTGTCGAAGTGGAAGGGCTGCACACATATGCATACTTTGAAGTGAAAGAGATTGTAGATGACACCAATCTGTATCATGCACTACTGGGGATTGATTGGGCCATTCAGAATTAGACTATCATAAACTTCAAAAAGAGAGTTTTGATATTTGAAAATGAGGATATTAGAATTGTTGCACCTCTGGATCCATTAGAAGGGAAGAGATATGTAGAACCACTCAAAGGAGACTATGATAGTCAAGATCTTGACAATATCTATTATGTATCTTCTAGGATCAATGATTATATTAATCTGACAGCAAATGGTATGCTCAGCTGGAGAAGTGTAAATTCCTGTTCATCCGATCCTGGTGAAACTCTTGAAAATTGGCAGAATAGGCTACATGAAGTTTCTATGTGAAGGTGTGCTCATGTGATAAAGTCCCTGCGATGGGTTGGAAATGAAGTATGTAGTCTTCCAACGTATGAAGGTTTACCTAATGCGGGTCAGTTTATTGATGAATTTGAAATTAAAGTACCTGAGCAACAATGCTTGTTAGCCTTGGATATCGCCCTGGAAGAAACACTACTGAGATGGTGGAGTACACATCAGCACTCTATAACTAGCTGGTCGCAGTGTAGAAGATACTTCAAAATTTGATTTGGGGTAGAGATCCCATAGATAGGAGAGAAATATACAAGACTTACTAGTCTTGCTGATCATTTGGCTACCTGTAGTACAATTTGGCAGAGTACACCCAAGCAAGATGGGTCCATATGTTCATCCATACCTTTGATACTATTCTGATGAATTGGTATACGTCGTTGGAAATGCGACAAGGAACCACAGATTAGGATTGTTTGGTTGCAAGTTTTAAACATATGTTTAACTATGAGGATGAAAGTCCCACAATAGATGCCGCTCTACAAATTATTAAGGCTAACATATTCGAAGAAATCCCAATACCTGTATCCAATCTGCCACAATGGATTGTGACAGTGGAGAAAATGATGGAATGCTATACCATTAGTGGAAGACCAAAAGATGATGACCCGAGGGATCTCCATATCCTAGAAAGTGAAGTAAATCATGATTTTAAGGGACCAGATATATCATCAGATAAGTTTCTACATACGTTGAAAATAAAAAAGGTAAATATTGGCTCTACTGAAAATCCAAGGTTTGCAAATATCGGTGATTATTGGGATGATGAAACAGTGGGAAAAATTATTGACTTATTGCATGAGTTCCAAGATCTGTTTCCTACTAAATTTTCATCGATGAAAGGTATAGTTGGTGATCCAGGTGAAATGAAGATTCTTATGAAAGATGGTGCTAAACATGACCATGTTGATGCATCATTTATCGCTTTAGGGGTGGTCCTTTCTCAACCAAGAGAGGGGTCCATCGACCACCCTATTGCATTTGCTAGCAGAAAAGTGTCCACTATAGAACGGAATTACACTATGATTGAAAGGGAGGGACTTACTATGGTTTATGCATTACAAAATTTGACATTATTTAATGGGAGGACATTTTAGGATGTTTACTGACCACTTTACATTAAAGTACCTAGTCAATAAGCCATTGTTGGGGGGGAATATTTTGCGATGGTTGTTGTTGTTTCAAGAATATGATTTTGAAATTATAGTTAAGCCAGGGAGATTGAATGTGGGTCCTGACCATATGTCGAGGATGGAAACAGGAGAAGAACCAACTAGCTTAGAAGAAAATCTCCCCGACACACAGATCTTCTCAGTCAGGATGGTCGATGACTACTCTCAAGATATTGTGTCATTTTTTTTCCACAGGTGTGCGACCAAAAGTATATACGACCACTCAGAAGAATCAATTAGTAGTCATGTCAATGAATTATTAGTTGATCATCGGTCAGTTGTATAATCTAGGACCAGATGAAGTATTGCATCACTGTGTTGTGGAGCAAGAGTGACCAATCATATTGGATAAGGTTCATGATGGGGTCCCAGGAGGCCACTATGTAGGGAAATCTACAACGCAGAAGATCTTAAGAGAAGGATTATGGTGGCCAACCCTTCACAAAGATGCTAAAGACTATTGTAAGAACTGCGACGTGTGTCAGAGAATTGGAAAACCTTCAAGAAGACATGAAAGGCCTTTAGTACCACAAGTTACCTTACAATCATTCAACAAGTGGGATGTTGACTTTGTGGGGCCTATTAACCCACCGAGAAGAAGGATGGGAGCAAGATATATCATAACCGTGATAGAATATCTTACACGATGGGCTGAGGAAGTGCCAGTGTGGGATTGTACTGTTGTGACTGCCACAAAGTTCTTATTTGAGAATGTCGTTACCAGGTTTGGTTGTCCATGCATTCTACTAAGCGACCAAGGTACACATTTTGTTAATAAAAGTATAGAAGCTCTTATAGAATAATTCCAAGTTAATTATCACAAAAGTGCCCCATATCACCCACAGGAAAATGGAACTGTCGAAGCATTCAGTAAAATTTTGGAACATGCACTGACTAAAGTTTGTAATCTGAACCACGAAGACTAGGATTTGAAAATCCTTGCAGCATTATGGGATTATAGAACAACATGTAAACATTTGATAGGTGAAACTCCTTTCAAGTTAGTGTATGGACAAGAGGATGTTATGCCAATGGAGTATATTCTTCCCAGTCTAAGGATTGTGGCTTTTATAGGTATGTCTGATACTGGAGATATTGAGGAAAGGTTGGCACAATTGCTTCAATTGGAGGAAGATTGCTTTGTTGCGGGTTTTCATCAGCAGGTGCAGAAAGACTGAGAAAAGGCATGGCATGATCACCACATCACTAGGAAACATTTCTAGTGATGAGACTTAGTTCTTCTCTACAACAGTAAATTCATAAACATCCTGGTAAGATACATATGCATTGACTAGGAACATATGTTATAAATTTTATTACAGAAGGAGGTGCAGTATAGTTGCAAACACTAGATTAGAAAATCCTTTAAGGATTGGTGAATGGTAGTCAGTTGAATCCCTATAGGGACATCCATGGTTGGTCGAAGTGAAAATAATTGATTGTGAGTTTGTACATAGAAAAAAAAAACTCGGAAACCCCAAGTTATCTTTCTGTCGTAGTTGTTTGTGTTGTAGATTAGTTGTGTCGATATACAGTTATGTTGGAACTTTACAGAAACCCCAAGTTACCATTGTGTCAAAGATATCCTATATCAGATACTCCAGTCCAAGTCCAAAGTTTTCAGTTGGAAACCCCAACTTCCCGGAATGTCAGAGTGGCTCTATTTGTCGAAGTCGGTAATCTGTCGAAGTGAGTTTGTCAAAGTGTTTTCCTGTCGCCCGGAAACCCCAACATGCTAGACCTGTCAAGGTTATATATTTTGATGAGTGAGCTATTTGTCACAGTTCTATTGGTTGAAGTTCTGGAGTGTCCTTACCTATCAAAGTTGTAGTTGGGACGCATTTATTGTTGCTTTTATAACACATTCCATGACGAAGCTACTGGCCTTTTCGAATTAAATGTTGAAGTGAGTGACATGTGTGAAAACATTCATCGCTGCCCTTATTATCATTAGAGTATCTAGGACAATTAATCCATCTCTAGAATGATAGATGGATCGCATGTGGGGGGAAATTTTAAAAACCCGCTCGCCCCTAGCTCATTTTTCATTGTGAACTTTGTGCCATTGCATTCATGATTGAGAAGTTAGAGCCAAACTCTGTGAGTGATATTGTGAAGTCTGCCAGTCAGGAGGAGCCTGAGGAAGTTTCTTTGTAACTTCTAGAGAACGTGCCTCGAAAGTCAAGGAGAGCCAATTTCCCTAACGCTGAACCATGAACGAAGGTACGCCTTGATGTGGGCACATCTGCGGCGGGCTCTATGACATTCTTTCCAGCGTACATACTGCCCCATAATTCCAGATAAAAAACTTGTCAGGATACAAAAGAATGCATGGTACTCAATTGATATTGTTTCAGTGCTGAAGGGATTGATCATGCATAGAGATATATTGAAGATTCTACAGAGGTTATCTTATGCTGACCTTGAAACCAGTAAGTTTACAGAATTTAACTATACCAATTACATGAGGCCTCTTGTTACAGCAGAGGGAAATCCGACGGAGTTAGAGCTGCAGGAGTGGGTTCTTGACATTGCTCATGTTGGTTTACTTCCTTTATTACATTTACCACACTTTGGTCACACCGTGGAGGCAAATGCATTTGTGAAGCAACTCTTAGTATGTTTGGATGGAGGGTTCCTTTGGTTGGAAACCAAGGTATCCATTGATACAGACCTCATTTCTTGCATTAGGGGTTTTCCTAAGGCTGGGGTAGACCCATCATAGTTCTTTGTTGGTAAAGAGCGAAACCATGACTTGGCAAGAAGGATGAAGGAAAAACACAACTTGACCAAGATCAACCGAGGGTTTGAGGTAGCCTCTATCAGTGACTAGGATGTTCGGTTCACTACCAAGTTGTTAGCCACTAAGTTAGTGAGAAAGAACAGACCCAACCAGGTGGTTTCCTCTGTTATTGTTGCAGAGGAACATTGTGGGATGGGAATTCAAATGAGTTGGTCGAATTTGTTGTTAACTGAGTTCCTTGCAGATGCTACGGACGCACAAGACAATGGCACCCCTTTCACATATTCATGGTTATTACTACTCATCTCTTTTGTGGGATGGGTGGAGCCTACGAACTATCAAGGAATGCATCCTGTCGACCGATGTCAGGGGTCACATTACATGAATTTATATTTCTCAGATATAAGGAGTCATCAACAAGAGAATAATGCATCACTGTATATGAAGCTTGAGGTGCTAAGAAGAAGTCGACCCATGGATTGACGAAGTCATGGATAAATATCGTGGAGTAGAAAATTCCAAAGCTGGGCCCCACCACATACATGTGCAAGCAAGAAGGGACCCACAACAACAATGATTTGTGATGGGATTCAAATTATCCAGCGATGAGGTAGAATATATTATTCACAAATGGTCGTTAGAGTGGCAAGTACCTGTCAAACTTGAAACTATATCGTCAGACCCATCACAGCAAGAGCAACAGAAGGATGGTGCATCTAGCCAGTAGCAAAATAGTCAAAACAGACAACAAATTGAAGGGGGAGTTGATGACGTAGAAGATCAGGAATCTAGATAGACCCCCACTGATTCAGAAATAGGATACAAGCGAAAAGGTGAAACTTCAAGACAGGGTGCACGGAAGAAGAAAAAAGCACAGCACCATGATACTCCCCAGGCTTTGACATACAATGATATCAACATCCTGTTCGACAGGATGACTAAAGTGGTGGAGGAGAATGGAAGGAAAATGAAAGGAAAGACAATCCAACTATTCAGTAGCATCATCAACGTTCTGAATACCTTTTGTACAGAGGTAAATAAGATTAGAAACTCGCCTCCGTTGTAGAGCACATCAGTGAGGGTCGAGGTTGGGAAATAAGCGCAAGCACAAGACTAGGAAGCACCACTTCCCTTTGTGGAAGGGGTAGTGAATATTTTTCCTCGAGCAATATCATTTGAGGAACATGGAAATAGTGGTGTGCTTCCAAATTCGGGGTATGTAGAGCTTAAGTTACTTGCATTACCCCTTACATGTTTCACATGATACATGAGAGTGTTGACAAGGAAATAAAATCAAGGGAAAGTTCTCTCCTAGCATATATGAAAGCATATAATAACCAGGCAGTGGCATTAAAGGATCTAACTGATGAGCTCCAGCATGACAAGGACCTACTACGACAAGAGAAAGACAAAGTTCAGCAAGTTGTCGAAGTGGTATGCCAAGCAGTGCTGGAAGCAGAGGTTATTGAAGAAATGACAACAGAAGAGAAGGTACAGCGGTTAGAGACGGTCATCTCCAGATATTGTCTTAAGGTGCAAGAGTTAGAATCCAAGTTGGTTCCAAGAACCCCTCTTGAATTTTTTGAGAAGTGACGAGCATAGGTTCAGAATGTTGTTCAAACTATGCAAGCGATAGAAGTAGAATCGATGCAGATGTATTTGAGGATACTGAGTTGCAGGAGATCTAGACGCGACTTGGGGCTGCTGAGGTAAAAATGAGTGCTTTACGAGAGTAGTTGAAGCTTCTCCCCTCAGTTCCGAGTATGAACAGGGCCAATGAGAGAAAACAGTTACAACAAGAAGTTAACTAGCTGAGGTTGCAGCATAGGCAGCACACTGAGAGAGTCTAGACACTTCAGTATGAGGCACAGTGCATGTCATACTTCCATCGAGTCAGCAGTCACTCAGGCTATCGAAGCGGGACAGAACCATGTTACAAGAGACGTGGTGTAAACAGAAGAGGGAAGAAGTCCAAAAGTTGGTCTAAGCTAGCAAAAGTCGTTATGCATAATTTTTGTCAAAGCTACAGGAATCTGACTCACAACCATGAAGTGGATTGGGACAAGCCACATGTGAGTTTTGGGGGCTTGTTGGGCCTAGTATTTTAAAGATATCATTTTTGAAGAAACAAGTTAGTTTGGATGTAGACAAAATGGAACCAACTCGGTGCAACGGTAAACTTCGATGAAGCGGCTAGGAAATAAGGAAAACGGTCATGTTGATCATGTCAAAGGTCACAAGTTGAGGTAGTTAGCTATAATTGGTTCACATTGTAATAATGAGTCTGTTAGGAAGTTAGTGGGTTAGTGGGAGTCAGGAAATCTTAGTATGCCCTATATATATGTATTAAGAAGTAAATTTTAGGGTGAATGGCGAATGTTCAAAGTATAGTTTTGTGCTATGTAATAAAGATAGTAGATGTATATGTTGAAGACAATTTTGGAGAAATGGAGTTGTTGATCTGCAGGTTGTGTGTGCAAATCCATTGTATGACATGAAGATATCTACAATTTCTACTTAAAGTGCTTATTTGGTTGTGACTCTAATAAAATACAATTGCTTCTGTGGTTTTTCCGAGATGGGTTTCCATGTTAAAACATGGTGTCTTATGTGTGTTAATGTTTTGTGATGTTATATGTGTTTCTTTCCTCCATTGAAAAACTAATTGAATAAATGATGGAAGTAACTACATGAAGAATGGATGTGATATATTAATCGGATACAAGTTCTGAAGTCTGTCTTAGTTATGAGTTTGTCGAAGCTTTGATTTGTCGATACTCTATAAGTGCAACACGGTAATGAATGTGATGTTTGGTGAAGAATTAACTAGGTCATGATATCTGTCGATGTGCTAATATGTTGATGTTCTGTAATGGGTTTTAATAATGAATATATTGTACGATGAATATTCCCCTTCTATGCTGCAAGAAGTCTGGTTCTTGCAGTCCCCATAGATACTCCGGGTGAGACTTCATCTGCTCTGTAGGTGATGTCGAAAGGGTTGATTCTCTTTCAAGCCGATGTTTGTGGATTGTGGATTTTGTTGGTGGGTGTTAAGTGTTGAACCCTGGTTGAAGTAAAAGTGCGGCAACATATATAAAAGTTGTATTTTTGTGAGAATCAAATATACTCAAGGAAATGTGAAGAGTTGTAACTTCTAAGGGAATTTGAAATGTCCCAAAGCAGTTACATTTGTAAAATCTATAAAAGAAAGAACTAAAGGATAATAAGGGGATTTTGGCTTGTAAATTATTTGGCTAGAACTATTTCTCACTTTGTTAATGAGGAGAATCCATTGTTTGACTAGTTTTGAATTAGAATACTGTGATCATGTTGATGAATTGCAATGAACCATTTCACGTTGTTTGTAATTGGAGAATGTGAAGTAAGACTGTAGAATGTTATTGTGACTATTCTATGCAGTATCACTTTATTGCTTTACATTCTTATTCTTATACAAAATTTTATTTCCCATGAGTTGTAAAACATAGGTGATATAGAGGAGAAGTATTTTGAGTATGTGCTTCACTTTCGTTATTTATTTCATTTAATTTTTTGGTACAACTATCTGGACTTGAAATGTATAAAATGAATACTGTTTTACTTCCCATTAGTTAGAACAACTCTTAGCTAATATAGGGAATGATAAAATATATTTGATTTCCAACATCTTGCATTTATAACGCATTATCTACATTTCATCCTACATAAAAAGAAAAAATATCTAAATAGTGCACTGCACTGCAACTAGTAAATCCCAACCATCAATGGTTACTAGGCCAGATTCTAGATGAGTTCCCTATACCAAACAACTTAAGGTCTAATTGGGACTTTTCTCCAGGTAGAATCCCTACTGTCAATGCCAGATAAATATGTGTGTCAACACGATCTAGGTGGGAGGGTGTTTGACCAATAAATTACACTCAGACAACCAACCATTAATTTATATGTTACCCATTCAGAAAAAAAATAAAATTGCTTTTATAATTTTCCATGGAAAGTCCATGTCCACTTTGTGTTTCCCTATATGTGTATCTATTTATACGACATGAACTTTCTTTATTTAAATTTTTTCTTATGAAGCTGCTCCCTCTGGTGAATATTTTCAAGGGATTCTTGGAAAAACTATTGAAAGGAGAAGAGATAGGTTGCAATGAAATCAACATACCCTTGAACGTGCAATAATCAAGCTAAATGATGTGTGGAAAGCTATAATGAGATGCCACTTACAACGTTGATGACATTGTTGTTTAGGGCTATGTAGATGTCCTAAGAATTCATTCTAAATTAAAGGATATATGAATTAGGGTACATAAATTATGTTTAACTGATTTTAAATTAGCTAAGTGTAATATTGCAATTTTTAGTTGTGTTCAATCTTACTTACACTATATAATAAAATTTGTCAGGTAAAAGCAATAAAACAAAATAAGGATCACGATTTGCATGAATAGAGAGAGTAAATAGAGAAAAAAGTAAGCCTAAATAATTTCCTTTTTTTGGTTGAAAATGCATCATATATTGTACATTAAAAATCAATATGCATGTGCTTCCAAAGATTCATGCCTAGATGTCACAGAGTGGTCACCAAAACCTCATTTTCTATAGAAGAAAGGATACACCTATGCTCCAACTAGAAGGGAATCTATAATATATTACCAAAAAATGTCCATTTTGGCTTAAATTTAGACAACAAGATATGATTTGAATGTAGAAATGTTTGTCAAATTGAACTATGTAAGCCAAAATAAATGGATGGTCTTCTATGCATTGTTTTCTTGTTATGAATAAAATTGATAAAGAGTTTGGCTATGCTACTTAACACTATCTCCAAAATATGGGTGTTCTATAGGGACATTGGCATTGGAAACAAAGTTCTTTACACTACACTAAAGGATTGTTTCTAGGTACTTGGTAAAATGCTTATGGGAATTGTGCTCTTAACCACTCTAAAACACTTTATGTCCTATTACACATGTTTAAGTTTCTTTATAAATATGCTAATGAAAAGGGATGCATATATAGAAAGCATGTTTTAACATTTTAAATTGGATTTAAACCATAAAGTTTAGCAATTCGTAATACTTTTTATAGTATCACATTTTCCTTTTTTAAGTCAAAATTGAAATGGTTACAAAAACTAGCCTTTATGTTACACTTCATACCAAATTGAAGACCTCTAGAAACCATATTTGATTTGTCCTTGAAACTAGAATGTTACTATTACTTTTTATTGTAGAGACGGATAGGAACATTAGGTGTTGATATAAAGTGGTGGGCAGCAAAGAAAGGGAGCAATTTCTAGGCCTTGGTTTCTACTTGTAGTATGTAAGTATTTCTTATGAACATTGATGATGTATTTCTCATTTTATTCCATGTTGTATGTATTCTACACGGTTGGAATTTCATTTCATCTATGCCCTTCAAACTGTTTTTTTTTTTTACGTTTTGAGCTTTTAGCTTTCTTGTCAGACAACGTTTTGGTAAAAAGACAACCTTTCAACAATGAAGCCTTTCATTAATGATGTTTTATTAAAGAGTTTAATTTCCAATTAAAAGAGATAACATGATTTTCTTATTAAAAAGTTTAATTTCCAATTAAAATATAACATGTTTTTCATTGTTGATCATGTACTCTGGAAATCAAGATCCTTGGATACGGGATGGAAAAAAAAACCTACTAATAGTGACACAAACAACACAAAAATAACATGTGCAAGCAGTATGCATGTTAAATACATTAAGTGATAAACTTAGGAAACAAACCAAACATGGAACCGTGATTTCTTTAAGGAAATAAATGTTAGGCTAGATGAAATAGGACATACCAAATTTTGAAATTGCATGAATTGAGTTGAAAGGCCAAATAAATATAAGATGCACTTTGTTGAGGCACTTCATTAAAATGCACATTACAATTCTTGAAAAAGATTGTAATGTTAGGTTCTCTCATTCCTTTGTCAAAAGAAGTTTAAAAAGTTGATTTTCTTTATGTATTGTTTTGGATTCCTCAACTATTATTACAAGTGATTTTGCACACATGGAAATCCCAAGCTGCAACAAATCTTCCAGGGAAATGGAGTTGCCTATTTATTATCCACTATGCATTATGATCAAAATTTGACAAAAATAATTGTTGTGTTTTGCTTCATTCATAATTGAAGTCATTTACTTTTCTAGTATAGGTCATTCATTTTAGTTTATTTTTATAAAATTGGAATAATGCAAACTTATATAATTTGACATAGTAATTTGAATATATAAAAATTACTCATAGCTCATTTACTTACGGTAAAAAATATTTTTTTGAGCATAAGATTTTGTGGTATTATTAGATCATCATAATAAGCACATGCTTACTACATTTGATATCTTGGCCATAAATATAGAGCCAATAAAACTTAGGTCATGGGTATGTGATGCAATTTTGTTGTTCAATGGACAACCATAGGTTCAATTTTATTATCAATGTGTTTTTGTGGGGGGGGGTAAAATTAAGGCCACGATAGTTTCTACTTTTCACTTTCCCTAACTTCAAAGTGGTTTATAAGCATTTTTGCTAATAGTGTTAAAAGCTTTGAACAACAAGAATTTTAGAAAGACAAATATACAAAGTGGGATTGGGAGTTTCGAGAACAAAATCCTATTTCCATACCAAGATTTTTATATAAATTAAAGTCTTTATCAAATTACAAGTAAAAAAAACATGATAGTGTAAACTAATTTTTTTTAATTAATTTTAGTTTTGTAATAAATATATCATAAACTAAAAAAAATTTATGAATTTAAAACCAAAAACTAAAAAAAATCTTTAATAAAATCAATTTTTTATTTAAAAAATAACAATTTAATAATATTATATTTAAACCAATATAAAAATTTCACACATATTACAATTAAGGTAAAGCCCAAAATATTTGACAATATTACAATAAATCTAAAGCCCAAAATATTTGACAATATTACACTAAATCTAAAGCCCAAAATATTTGACAAAATCTACAAAAGAATGTCTACGCTCTAAATTTCATCAAATTAAATTAAATTATAATCGAATTAAATTATTCAATTTTATCATTACAATTAGTTTATTCAATTTGAAACTAAAGTAAATAAAAATTAGTTTTAAAGTAATCTTGAAATCCAATCAACCACTGGGCATAATTATATTTGTGCAAACGGCAGTCTTCCTACATTAAGTGTAGTCTTCCTCCATTACGGGACGCTTAACGGCCAAGTTCGAAAGCCTATCCCTGGTCTCCCTACCATATGAAAATAAATTATAACTAATGACGTTTTCAGAAACTTATCAATCGTAAAAAAAAAAAATAAGTGTTGGTTTAATAGTTGACCCGTTAATTGTATTGGACTGACTGACATTTTACTCGTCAAATTCCAAACCCGAAGCAAACGCACGGAGTATTTATGCAAGTGGCAACCTATAAAACAATGATTGTTTTGTTTAATGTCCACTTTTGACAAGGGCAGGGACTCGCTTCATAGCAGCTTCTCCTTGTTAATAGTAATGATATTCCGAGTGATAAAGATAAGAAGTCTCATAATGACGGGTGAGTTCGAAAAGTGATGGTGATGGAATAGCTCCATGCCACCTTTGAGACCCTGAAATTATTTTCATGCATATATTTTAATCAAACCCACATCATACAACAACATCAACACCTAATTTTTATTTTTTTTAATCCCAATGATTTTACGATGATATATAAAGATAAGACGTCTCATAATGACTCATGAAGGGTGAGTTAGAAAAATGAAGGGCAACAGCGATAGGGAATAGCTAAGTCGTCGTATTATCAAATTTCAACGCTATCAAGAAAAAGCAACCGTCGTATACAACCGGCATAGAAGGGAATCGTAGGGGTGGATTAAATTATGAGACGATAATCGGAAGGGGTGGATTAAAGATGGTGATGGATTTGGAAGGCAATGACAGGTGAAATCGTAGGGGTGGATTACATTATGAGACGATAATCGGAAGAATTTCTTAGATAACGATAAAATATATTGTCACTGTCTTTTAAAATGAGGAATCATTGCGTGTATCCAAGAACGAGCATCATTGTAGCTAAAAGTATGGGTCTTCACATTTCATATCTTGAAGGGTGACTTCTACGGATTGACTTGTAAAGTATGGGTGGCGTCTGTTAAAACCCGTGAGTTGGAGAGAGAGCACACAACTTTCATATGAAGTATTTCAAAAAAAAATTCAAACACATCGTAAGGCTGCTTATTGGCTATTCAAAATTAAGATTCAAACACATCGTATTCAATGACCAGAATCACTCACCTCTCAGTGTAGCGTAATGTATACGTTGGAACACATGTTTCAAAGAACATCACGGTCTTATAACGTCCTTTGGTTCGTAAAGGTGGATCAAATTATGAGACGATAAAAGACGATAGGGATTAGAGAAATGTCTCTGTGCACACAAGCGGATATTAGGAAAATGAAAGATGGTGATGGATTTGGTTGGAGAAAATTAAAGATGGTGATGGAAATTATGAGACGATAAAACAGGATAGGGATTAGAGAAATGTCTCTATTGACTTGACTGGATAGGGATTAACTTGACTGGATAGGGATTAGAGAAAATAAAATCGCAGTGACATCATTTAGAAAAATGGTAGTTTTCTCGAATGTTGTTTTAGAAAAACATGTATTAGAAAGATACCATGGCTTTCCATATGTAAAGAGAAAAAGAGTATGGCTGCTCATTGGCCATTCAAAATTAAGATTCAAGCACATTGTATTCAACGACCAGAATCATTCACGTCTCACTGTAGCGTAATGTATACATTGGAACACATGTTTCAACGAGCATCACGGTCTTCTAGTTAGAAAAAATTGAGGCAAATTATAAATAAAGAAAAGTAGTTTTATTAGCTCAACTTACTTGAATGTAACTAAAGAAAAGTAATTTTATTAGCTCAACTTACTTAATGTAACTAGAGAATGTAACCAGATAAAAGTGGTTTTATTAGCTCAACTTACTTGAATGTAACTAGACATACAGGTCAAGAAATGAGTGGGCTCTTTATTAATACTTTTATGGAAACTTCACAATGGCCATAAAGTTGGTCTATGTTATGAGTTAATTATGGAGAAAAAAATTGTGTATTCACCTAATTCACCGTGGACAATTTTGTATTCACGTGGATTGGGAACAAATAGGTGGGGATTTTTTTCAATAATTTTATGGAAACTTGATGATGGTGATAGAGTTGGGAAGTTGTGAGGCAATTGTAGAGAAAGAGAAATGGTCATATTCACTCAATTATTTGCAGTAGACTAGGGGCATATATGCCAAGAAGTAGGTGGGGATTTTTTCAATAATCTTTATGTAAATTTGGCAATCGCATAGAGATGTGATGTTGTGAGGCAATTATAGAGAAAGACAAATATTCACCCTACTAACTCGAGTGGATTGGGGGCATTGAGGCCAAGAAATAGGTGGGGCAATTTTCAATAATGTCATAGAAGCTTGGTAATGACAATAGAGTTGGAAAGTTTTGGGGCAATTATAGAGAAAGTGAAATGGTCATATTCAACCAAATGACTCAAGCGCACCAAGCGCATAGAGGCAACGCAATCGTGGGGATTTTTTCAATAATTTTATGGAAAACTACTAATGGTGTTAGTGTTGAAAAGTTGTGAGGAAATTATAGAGAAAGAGAAATGGTTGTATTCACCGACATGACTCAAGTGGATTGGGGGAATAGAGGCCAAGGAATAGATGGATATTTTTTCAATAATTTTATGGAAAATTGGTGATGGTGAAAGAGTTGGAAAGTCACAAGGAAATTGTAGAGAAAGAAAAATGGAATTATTCACCCAGTTGCTTTGAGTGGACTAGGTCAAACCTCTTATTTATTTTAACAGTCTCCCCTAGACAATCGGGAGAAATCAGGGATCAATTGGTCAAAATCAGTATTGGTCAAAATCAGTGGGTCTTGGTCAAACATAATAATATTTCATACGATGCACCTTTGTTCTAGGATCCAATTGGAAAGATTCCCTTCTTTCGAGTGGTCTCAGTCGGTTCGGTTAACTCAACAGCCTATTTATCAAATGGATCTAGCGCAGTTACTGAGATAAGGTTAACTCATCTCTTCCTAAAGGTTTACCAATCCGCTAGCAAACATCACACATTTTATTAAACATTCTAGCTTTATGAAGTACTTAGTCTATTAAACATCATAAGAATATATATATATATATATATATATATATATATATATATATATATATATATATATATATATATTTCCATGTTTAAAATATCTTCAGTCATTTATATTTTTTTTCAATTTTTTGTATATCACCTTTTTTGTTTAATTTATAAAAAGAAATATCAGATATCTCATTTAAAATAAAAATTTATGTTATAGAATATTCATTACACTGGTTAATTTTTTTTTGTTTTTTTATTTAAAAAATCTATCAATAATTGATATATATATATATATATATATATATATATATATATATATATATATATATATTCAAAGAAAAAGGTTGACAACTTTATTGCTGCCCAGGGTAAAATTTACATCCATAAAAAGCCAAAGGATGTATGTGCATTTCTGTAGAGTTGTGGGGAGTGTTCTAACCTAGTTAAATTCCATATTTTACAAAAAAATACAGTTATATTGCCAATTGAATTCCTATATTAATCCATTATCAAACTAGCCGAGAGGTTCTAGTATTAAAAACATTTCCTAGGATTCATCTCCCTAGTGGAGCAGTGGTTGTTGTGAACGGTGTGTTATATGATGAGGGTCCCTTCTTGTAAATTACATGTTGCTTTTGCTAAGGAGTCAGATAACATGGTGTGCTTGTGTTAAATGTACATGTAGACAATGTTGGTGAAGTTCGAGGAGAACAATAGTATCCTTTGCAAAATGTGATCAAGTATAAGATGGTAGCAAGTGTTATCCCTATTGATCCAATCTACAACCACTTTTGAGGTTGTGAGGACCAGGAAATGTGATATATATACGGTTTTCCTTTTCCAATGCGATCATTATGAGTACACTTGTGAGCTCTGCATAATTGTTCGAATTGTACTGAGTGCCTTGTCCATAGGATATGGATTGATCACATAGGAAAATATTGCTCCTTAACTCATTGTTCCCCAGATTTCCTTGTGGTGCTCCGTCATAGGAATAGTGGGGAGCATATTTGTCCATAATAAGAGGGGGGGATCACCCTTGGTCTCTCTAGGTTCTTTTCCCACGACAGGGGGAAATCATACTTGATCATGTAAACTATTCCAAATAGGGAAGGGGATTTATTGTTGAATATAGCTCTGCATAATTGTTCGAATTGTACCCAGTGACTTGTCCATAGGAGATGGATTGATCGCATAGGAAAATATTGCTCCTTAACTCATTGTTCCCCATATTTCCTTGTGGTGCTCCGTCATAGAAATAGTGGGGAGCATATTTGTCCATAATAAGAGGGGGCGATCACCCTTGGTCTCTCTAGGTTCTTTTCCCCCGACAGGGGGAAATCATACTTGATCATGTAAACTATTCCAAATAGGGAACGGGATTTATTGTTGAATATAGCTTGATTCTTAGAGATCCAAATTCCCCATCCAACGATTAAGGGAGTCAGAAGATAGTATTGATTGGTGCAAGATACGTTCCAATTGTTCGATGCTTCGCTCAAAGTTTCACCCTCCCATATTGGCTAGGTTTCAACTTTTGATGGTCTAGTGAGCTTCCAAAACTCCTACGTGAATGAGCAGTCCTCCCCTAGCAGGATTGACTATCCATTTCCAGGATCCCATGTAATGTTATGCCCTATGATGTGGAAAGATTGGACTTTATGGGCCTCCATAAAAATGGTTGATTGGTCTAAGTAGAATGTGGGGATCACATCCAAGAAATTATATATATATATATATATATTGCAAGAAAAAAAATATTTTATTCATATAGAATAACATTGAGTGTCCTTGAAGGACTTACAACATTGCTCCATGAGCTATCATAACAAATTCATAAGTTCTTCAAAAAGAATTCCTTGTTTCATAAGAAGCTTGCATAAAGAAAATCACTAATGCTATATCCTATTGAAAATTATCATTATACAAGAGATGTCCTGAAACATCTAGGCACAAAAAGATCAAAACATTCTCCAAAAACAGAGCTAAAGCGGGTTATGCCTCCCTTTCCATTCCTCCTTGATGAACGTTCCTAGTGCTAGGAGTAACACACTCTTAGAAAGTGCATCTGCCTGTTCATTTAGCTCCCGATAAACATGGTTGAAGGAAATAAAGGCAAACATTCTTATTTTTCTTTTGATTACAGCCAATAAATGTTACAAATGAGGAGCTTTGATCTATAACCTGTTATTTTCCCAATCTATGACCATTTTTGAGTCCCCAAAGATCTGTAAATTGAGAATATTCCGAGCCAGAGCTGAGTTAAGGACTGACCAAAGTGCAGATAATTCTGCCTTATTATTGGAGCAGTGTCCCGGACCATACCTAATTAAATTTGCACCTCCTCGGACATATAAAGAACTGCACCAGATCCTCCTAAGGGCGGATCTCCTTGGCTTGCTCAATCGAAGTATGCCTAACGAATTTTTTTATCAATGCTTGGATATTTGATCAAGTGAATCATTTTATCTTTATCCATTTTTTTATGCTCCCTTGTCCACTGCATAATCATAGCACATGTTATCTATGTTGGTACTTTTTGATCTTGAAATATGGCTGAATTTCTTGTCCACCATATTCCATAAATAAACAGGGAAGGGAAAGCATCAAGGCTTCGTACCAAGGGATTTGTCCACCAGTTTCTACAGCATTGAACAAGAGAGGTTTCCAACAAGAATTCCGAGTTGATTAGATATTTTGAGGCCGTGTTCCATACAGCCCCTGCATAAGGGAAATAAACAAATAAGTGAAAAGAAGTTTCACAACTCGATTGACACAACACACACCAACTTGGGACTTCCGAGCCTCTTTTCATCAAGTTTTCCCAAGTTAGCATTATGTTATTCAAATCTAACCAAAGAATTATCTTCGCCTTCAGTGGTCCTCCAGTTTTCCAAACAATATGCTACCACCATTCTTTTTCTCCACAAAATGATTCAATTGCTTGAACCTCATACCCCAATTTCGCTGAATATATATATATATACATATATATACATATATATATATATATATATATATATATATATATATATTGATCTTGATGTGCAACCCTAAACTTCACAAGTGTACAAGATGAGAGTGACAAGATTTTCAAGTCAAAACCAAAATAAGCTTTCCACCCTCTATTAATAATTTTCTCAATGCTATAGTTGCACTTGAGTTTGTATGAATATAAATTATGATATATTTCTTTGAAGAAATTTCCTCTAAGTTGTTATTGTCATATATTATATAATATTTAATAGAAAAAATTTCATATCATTATTATCAAATATTATATATTATTTAATAGCAAAATTTTCATAAATTTTAATCAAAAGAATTTGAAAAGTTAATTTAATTATTTAGTTTTACTTTAGTTCAATTAAATTTACATGATCAATTTTATATTAAATAACTTTTTTTAATTATTTAATTTTTATTATTAAAATAAAATTTAAAAACATACTTTATAAATAAATTAACATTAATTTAATGTTTATAAGAAAAAAATATTAATCTGACAAGGATAAAAGTAAAAACCATTTAAATTGTGTGAATCATTATATCATAAAAGTATTAACATTCCGAAGTTTTCAATTAAATTCTGCAAATCTTAATCCGTCTATACTATATTTCGTTTGGCTTTTCAAATTGTTATACACCCGCCATTTTCCTCTCTTTTGTCAAGGTTAAATAATGTTTTTTTATTTCCAATAAGCAACCACATATAAAGATCTTATAATTATTTCTAGAACACAACCCACAAACAACGTTTTACTAATGAATAAGTTGTCACGGTTTCGCCGTGATTTCCTTTCATTTGTCTGCCCCACTCTCCACCGAGTCAATCATCAACAAAATCGGATAACGTTGTCCGAGTGAATTGATACCACAGAATTAAGTTTCGATGAAGTTGTCACGGTTTTTCCTTTGATTTGTCTGCCCCAACCATTCAATCGTCAACAAAATCTCTCGGCATTTCCAACGGGACTTCTACACAGAACGGCTATATATATGTATATCTACATAGCCAAGAACACACAACTCTGCATAGGCCTTGGATAAAAGACTTTGAAGCCCCAGAGCGAGAAATGGATCTGGTGATGCTGCTGCTTCTGTGCTGCATGGCTACCTCTCTGCCTGCAGCAACGTCTATCCATCACTCAACGTGGAAGCCCTATTCCCTGCATTCTCATCATCATCCTGGATTCATGCCCGCTGGATTCACTTCTCAACGCATGGTGGAGGAAGGTGGTTTCGTGTTATCATCAATGGACGCCGGCCATCATAAAAGGGATCTGGATGCACTCTTGTCCTTCCGAAAGGGCATCACATCCGATCCACTCGGAAAGCTCTCCAACTGGACGGCCGAGAACTCTGAGAGTATATGCTCCTGGTATGGTATTCGCTGCAGGCCACACACCACAAGAGTGGTCGCCATTGACCTTCATATATCAGAAGAAGATTACGAAGATGGGTTGAAAGGTACTCTTTCTCAGTCCATTGGCAATCTGTCTTTATTGCGCACCTTCAATCTTTCCGGTAATAGTTTATCTGGAAGAATTCCACCTGAGTTCGGCCACCTTAAAGTGTTGCAAGTACTTGATATCAGTTACAATTATATCAATGGTTCCATTCCGGTCGAACTGGGCCTACTGCAGAGTCTGCGCGCCCTGAATCTTTCTTATAATAGTTTGTCTGGAAGAATTCCACTGGATTTTGGCCAGCTTCAGGCATTGCAAGTACTTGACCTGACAGCGAATTCTATCAACGGTTCTATTCCAGTGGAGTTGTGCCTGCTGCAGAAACTAGAGTACTTGCTTCTCGGGTACAACGACTTCTCAGGTAGTATACCACGTCAGATGGGTAATCTGACTCAGCTTACACATCTATCGATTTCTAGCCCTTATATTTCTGGTTATCTTCCTTCTGAAATATTCAGGCTTCCCCTCTCCTATCTATCTCTTAGGATTAATTTCACGGAGAGCATACCTAAAGCCATCGCTAATTTGACCGGATTGACTCACTTAGATCTTTATAGAACTGAAATTGAATTCTATAACATGCACATGCTTGAAGGCATTGCTGAAGACAACATACTTGAAGAGATTGCCAACTTGACCAAGTTGAACTACTTAAGTCTCTTAGGAAATAGATTTACTCGAAACATACCCATTCGTAACAATTTGCATGAGTTAATATATTTAGATCTTTCTCTAAACATACTTCCTAGCCATATATTTCAATCCATTTTCAATTTTACTCAATTAACCACACTCTATCTTTATTCAAATAGGCTTACGAGTAGCATTCCTATATCCCTTTTCAATTTGAGTCAATTGGTTAACCTGGATTTGAGTTATAATATGTTCATTGGTTCTATTCCTAAAGCCATTACCAATTTAAAGAAGCTTGAATATCTTTATCTCTCAAACAACAATCTCACCGGGAAAATTCCCAAAGCCATAGGAGAGCTTCATTCATTGAAGTATTTATATTTGGATTCGAACAAATTCATTGGGCAAATCCCAAATAGCATAGGTCAGCTAAAGAATCTCATAAGCCTAAACATATATAATAATAGTTTTTCTGGGACTATTCTTCATAGTATTAATGGTTTGGTTTCACTTAGGTACTTAGATATATCAGAAAACTACTTGGAGGGGCCTATTCCCACAAATTCCATTTACAATTGGACTTCTTTATCAATGTTCTTTGCTTATTCTAACAATTTTTATGGGAGTATACCCTCATCTTTGGCCAATTGTACCAATCTTCGGTTCCTGGAAATAGGGAACAATGCATTTACAGGGGAGCTTCCATATCTTGCAAATTTGGGAAGCTTGAAGGTTTTAAGCATTGGATATAATAATCTCCATGGTAGTATTCCTCAATGGATTACAAATCTCACTGAGTTGTTTGTGTTGGATTTATCCAACAACAATTTGAGTGGAACATTACCATATGATCTTGAAAGACTCAAGGGATTTGGAGGACATAGATTATCTGACACATATTATACTCCTAAAATGGAAATGACCATAAAAGGAATTGTGTATAATCTCTCATATATGAGGGTTGCTAATGTAATATTTGATTTATCAAGCAATAATCTTACAGGAGAAATACCTGTAAGCATTGGAAGTATGATTAGCTTGCGATTGCTAAATTTATCCGGGAACCAATTGGAAGGGAAAATACCTGCATGCATTAGTAAGCTATCTCTTTTGGAGGAGTTAGACTTGTCCAAAAATAAATTGAGTGGAGCAATTCCTTCAAAACTCTCTCAATTGTCAATGTTGGCTGTTCTAAACATTTCATCTAACACCCTTTGTGGGACAATCCCAATAGGGAGACAATTTAACACTTTTAGTGAGGCTTCATTTCAAAGAAATAAGTGCTTATGTGGGTTTCCTCTACCAGCATGCAATCAAAAGGATAAGCCAAAGAAAATACTCGCTCGAGATAGTGACAATGAGAGTATTAAAAGAGGATGGTTGAGCCGTGTAGATGAAGAAGTGTCTTTGGTTGCATTGGGGATAGGAACAGGGATTGGATTTGGAGGAGTTATTGCTATGTTCATTCTTTGGGACAAAGCAAGACATTGGATAATGAGTCACCCCAATAATATGCAAAGACCTTTTTATGGCCGCTACCGATTCTCTACATAACTCAATAGCACTTATCCATATGCCTCACTATATTAATGTATGGAATGTTCCTTATGATAGTATTTGGATGTCCTTTGTCCATGTATATCTTCATCAATGTAATGTCATTTGTCCATATATACCATTGTTTTCATCGAATCATTTTTTAATTATTAATGCACAATGGTTTTGTTGAAATTTTTACCTTTAAAATAAATCACAATGAAAACATGTTCTAAAATTATTTTCTAATAAGCTAATAAAGTTAAGTGCAATTTCAATATCAATTGCCATGCTTCTAGTTAAGGTTTCCAAATTTATGTATCTTAAAAAGGTATGAGACTGGTTATCTGTAACTATTAAATATTGTTGAAATGTTTCATTAATTACATTGGAATACATAATATAGAGATGACCATAATAATTACGTTGATAGGTGTTATTATCTCGATTTTCTCCTATGGAAAGAGATGTGCCAAAATTCTAGATTGAAGAAAAGATTTGACACTTGTACGAAGGAGATTGTTTTCATGGTCGTCGACTAAGTATGTTTACTCAACCTTAACCAATGTCTTAACAAAGAGATTGCTGAGATTTTGGCAAGTGGATTTTTTTTTATAGATTACTAGAAACCAAACATCGTTTCTTTTCATTCCGGGACGTTATTCACCATTGCCTATCTCTTATTGGAAACAATTTTCAATCATTTCTTTCTGCGTGGATGATTTGATAAAAATGTTAAAAGAAAGAATTCTAGACTGTGAATATGAAATCATTTCCAGACTGCGCAGGCGACGAAAAGAGTGTGAATAAAAAATATTATTTGTTTTTATTATAACTCTTATTTGATTTATTGGAGACAATATTTCCATCGATTTGAGAATTTACCAAAAGATTCTTGTCGACGGTGAGAATGTGAAAGATTCTTGTCGACGGTGGGAATGTGATGAAATGTGAAATGAAGTTTGATATATGCTTACCATTTTACTTGATAAATAAATGATTTTTTTTCCATAACATATTCACATCTAAAGTTATATTATGGGAAATCTCACGCAATGTTGAAATTTGTTATATGCTTTACCATTTTACTGGATAAAATGATGAAATATTTCAAAGTTATAATTTTTAAAATTTTAATTTAGGTTTTCAATTTGCGGAAAGAACAAATGGAGTGTGGGTTTATGTTTAATCTTATGGAGTGTGGGTTTATGTTTAAATTTCTTTATTTTTATTTATGATTTGCATTGTTTTTTACTAATAATTAGATAATTGAAACTTGTTTATCATGTCTATTAGTGTTCACCTGCCACAAATTAAGTGCTTACTTGTATATGAAATATCAACCATAAAAAATGGCCAAATGGTCCATGATGAGTATTTTGCTCATCAAATTCTAACTTTGCATCCTATAGTCCATCAAATTCTCAAGCTGTCAATTCCAAGCCTACCATGTAGTTATAGCTCACCCATATTCCTTTAATAGATCTGGCGGAATGTAAATAACAAAAGGTGTAAAAATGTCAATTCCTTATACAAATTTTGAATTATATCCACATAAAAGTACTTAAGAGATTAGATTCATTCAAAAACATAAATTTAAAGTACATAAGTGGTCAAATTTATTAAAAAACAGACAAAAAAAATTCTTAAATGGTGAGGTTACATCCAATTTTGATGTGCGTGAAACTAGGTTTGATTGAACCCAGTATCTAGCCATCAGAATGCCCCATTTTTTGTGAAGTTACTCGAATCTAGTGAACCAAAAACTTGTGAAATCGCAAGTTTTAGTTTCTCAAACTGCAATTTCATGCATTTGCGTAGATTTAGAGCATTGATTTTAGTTTAGAATTGCAATTTCAAGTTGTCGGGAATGTAGTTTCACGTTGTTGATGTTTATGTGGGTGAATTTTGGCCAGTTTCTTGTTGGAAGGGGAATCAAGAAGAGGGGTGGAATGAGTGCTCGTTATCCCACATCGATCACGATGACATCATGCTAATATGTGCTATAGTGAGGCTCTTCTTCATGCATGTGTGAACCATAATAGTGGATATGAAATTCTATCTCTGGTTGATATGAACCATGAATCAACCCCAGGTACAGTGAGTATAAGGTATGTCACACATAATCTGATAGACCCATCTTTCAAGTACTTTCACATTTCATTTCAGTAATGCTATTTTTTTTTTCGCTCGACGGTGTTATTTTTTTTTCATTTTTAGCGGTGCTAGTTCATTAAATTGCTTCTCCGCCTCTGCCTTCGTGCTTGTTGAAAATGTTAGATAATGTGGATCTGGCTCTAATTATTCCTCCCTATTTCGAACCTAGTGATATTTTTGGGGTTACCGTTTCAAACAAGGGCATGCAATAGAGTTTGAGCAGTGCTATACGTAGTGGCAAGCTCCCATATCAGAAGATTTTCTACCATACTTTTTCAAAACTATCTCCTGGTTTCAAAATGGTGGACTGTAAGAGTCGTGGCTCTGTTGGATGGATTAGCGACAATGATGATATGCACCTAGTTTTGGAGGATTAAGGAGATCATATAAATTAAATTTCCGTAGTAGAGTCATCTCATTAGATGGATATAAATTAAACTAGACCCATCTTTGTAACTTCGAAATCAAACCTAGGTTTAGATGGGTCTAGTTTAGTGTAAATTTGTCTTTCAAATTATATGTACAATGCTACTACATTGAAACAATCCAAATTAATAGAGCGCAATGAATGGGATTTTTTCTATGTTTTTCAATAATCTAGGTTGGAATCTCAAGAGAGCTAATCTAGAATCATCTTAAAAGGATTTAGGTCACTCTGCATTTTTTTCATATGGGTTGTTTTCTTAGAAGATATTCGAGGCTTACCTTTTTTGAGTTACATTTCCAATGGGGGTTACATATGTGTTTTATTTTATTGTGGTTATTTAAAAGTGCTACTATTTTTAAGTATATAATTTGTGCATTTGCAAATGATTGTAGATGTTGTATTTGCATTGAAAGAAAGGGCAGGATCAAGTCCTTATGCAATCTATAAATTCTTGCAAATCAAGTATGAGGACAAGTTGGCACCCAACTTTAAGAAAATCTTCAATAAGCAATTGAAAAATATGTGTGAGCAGTGCAAGTTAACCAAGGTGAAAATTTCCTTTAAGCTATCTGATGAATTGAAGAACCAAAAGAAATTAGAACAAAAAAGGGTATTAAGAAAGTTGGTTCTAAAGAGGGTGATAAGCCAGATGAAGGTGAGACCAAAAAAACTAAATCCAAAACAAAAAAAAGAGAAAAAATTCAAACAACAAGAAACTCCAAAGGAGGAAGTCAATGAAGAAGAAAGTAAAATAACCAAGGTTGTAAGGGAAAAGAAGGAACGAAAACCATTCAAACCTAAAAAAGAAGCCAATGAAGAGAAGACAAATGAAAAATCCAAGCCTCACAAAGGTATTAAGAAAGCAAGCACATAAAATGATACATCGAAGAATAAGGCCACCTTAAAGAAGTTAGATATGGATTCCTCAAAGAAGGAAGAAAAACAAACTAAAAAAAGATAAAAAGAGATGCCCAACATGCAAACAAGGATTCTACATAAAGAAACATAAGGACACTAAGTACAAGAGAAAAGGATCTACCAAAGAAGAAGGGAATCCTTTGAAGGTGACAAACAATGCATTACTAACTGTAACAAACCTCATCAAAATCAAGACCCATTTAAGAAATATAACCATCACCAATTCTTTCTGTAACAATTTCAATTTGCAAGTTACCCAATAAATCTCATGCCTGTTCAAATAAGATTATAATTTATACATATTAGAAAAAATACAGAACTAGAATAGTATCATACACAAAAGTAACATCTGCTAAAAATAATTTTTGTATTGGACTTGGAAAAAGAGGGAACTAGATACTCACCACCAAGTTCAAACTGAGATCGCAAATTAGCAGTGTCTTTCGTAGGATGTTGTGGAATAATTTGCTCTCGGGTTGTAACATGATGACCCACATAGATTGTATACACATTTCACAATAATGAAAATGTCATTCACTATAGGCCTGATGTATTCTAATAATGAATCTTATATATGTTGATAGTAAACCAAAACACCAAAAAAAGAAACTATCAATACAAACCCATGGCAAAAAGAGCTATCTAACAACTCTAAATCATCAAGATCAAAATTTTATGGAAGAGTGATAGAATGATGCGGCAATGTTGATTCCTCTGGTGGAATATCCACTGTATTAAAATGAAGTACTTGCTTTATCTTTACTAGGGTTTCACTAGTCATTGAAGAGGTAATTCACCTTCCAAAAATTCATAGGAAAAGAACATTTAGCTTGGTCACTAAAATATTTCAAATGCTTACAATGATTAAAATGACGGAGTATTAGAGGATAAGCACAACTTAATATACACATAAATAGCATAATAGCATACACAAAAGTAACATCTACTGAAAATCATTTCACTATTGGACTTGGTAAAAGAGTGAACTAGATACTCACAATAAAAAAGAGCCTCATGAGGATAAAAAGAGGAGCTATGAGTTGACAATTATTTTTCATATTTGGAATTTTTATCTTTTGGATCATAATATAAATGGAATGTTGTCTATTACTCTCTTTAGTAAAACAAATTTAATTTTCTTTTAATTTTTTCCTTTAATGTACAGTAGTTGTATCTGGTAGCCACACATCCTACTTTTGACTTACTTTATCCCTTGACCATTTTATAATTTTCAATGCAATCTTGGTTTAGTGCAATGCAGTCTTGGTTCAATGGTTAAGTATGTGGCATGCCATACACCCATCAAGTTGGGGTTATGTGTAAGTTGTTGGGGCCATATCCAAGAATTTGATGGAATAGTACCCCTATTACATATTTACAACATATTAGCTAAACATAAATGTTTGTGATCATTGTTTTTCCCACTCTTTCAACTATGTGTAGTTAGAATAATTATTCTAGGTCTTGTCACCTTGTTCCATCTCATATATTATTGTTTCTAAAATATCTTGTCATTGGTATCTTATTTGGACTGAAATTTTCAAAATTCTTATTACGAGACAATGGATGACCTAATATGAGGATATGAGACTTGCAAGTAAGAAACTCAACTATTATGAATTTTGCATAGTTGGTCAACTAGGCATGTGACCTATACTCAAAATATACCCCACATTTTCCATTATATGATTTGCTATCACACAACCTCACTATTTGGTGCCAAAAATTGCAGCCAATGTGTCAGCATGAGCCCAAAAAATGTAAGGAAAAAATAAAAGATGAGGATTTGCAAATTGCTCCTAAAGGGAATCAATCTCCTCCAAAAATAATAGTGTTGCAGCAAGGGATATGCAATCTCAAGTAACAGTAAATGCTAAATAGATCCAAGAATAGGCTGGTAAATGAGACTGCGATAATGACTGAAATTAGACCTTTCATAACAAGATATAGAAATCCCTATGATTCCCAACTTTTAATATTTGAAAACTAATTAGTGATGAAAACATATATACCACCTAGTTCTTGGTAGCTAGGTCAAGGTAGAAATAATTATTTCTATGGTAGAGAAGTTTCAATTTGCTTTTTTTCTAGTTAGTATCACCATTAATCTACACAAGAGCACACTCCATATTTAAAATGATGGAAGTGATAAGCATATCTCAAAATAATTTCTTTCCCAACAATATTGCAAATGAACTTGGAAGCTCGTGGAAATCACCACACACATGAAGGTTCTTGGTTATCTAGATATATGTCCCTGGGCTTGTGTTAATAAGTCGAAAGCAATGGATTTTTTCTCACTATGGCCACACAATATGTCTTCATTTTCATTATCATCTACATCATGCAGTACAAAGTTGGTGTTAGGTATATACCTTATTGCTTCCATCTTCACAACAAACCTCTCTAACATTCCTCAGTATATTCCCTTTCCCCTAGTTATTCTATCCGATGAACATTATTTTGCATCAAAAGTGGCACAGAGTAATGGTTTAATAGTATTGGCATCCTATTTTTGCAAGATACATAATGTTGTTGTCCATGAATCTTTTAGGTTTCCCTCACACGAAATTTCCTAAAGTACCCAAACAATACAGAATTATCATAATTTTTACATCCTAAACCCTTGTGGCCATCCCCTTCTAATATATTGGTCTCCTATAGAAACAGATCAAATTCACCATTTCTTTATGTTAGCTTTTGAAACATGTTCATATATGACATATAAATCAGTATCAAGCAATGTAGGAGAGGTAACCTAGTCACTGTGGTGGCTGACCTAAATGGTGTTTCTTACGGGGTTCTTCTCTTGCTATTACAACCACATCTCAGTCTGTCCTCAAGGAATAGTTCCATCCAAACCCTTGATTGAATTCCTTACAAGAATGGAAAGAAATATGTCACGAATCCAAAATATTCCCTTGCAAGCTCAAACTTTTATTTGTTGTTGATGTAGAGCACCACCAATATTATATGTCCTCCTAATCAATGTTGTTGTCATTTTTCTTCAATTCCAAACATTCTTTTTGCTAGGAAACAACAATGTGTTATTTAGAGAACTTCTACAATTCTAGTTCCCTTGAATTTGTTCCAAACTCTTGAAATTTGATCTTATAGCTTGCCATGCACATAATAACATAAAATTACTCCAAATAAATCCCTATGTTAATCTTCACATAGTATTATTCCCTCAATATATGACCACCTTCCCTGTCACTTGCTCGAATAGTTTGGCATAGACCCTAAACATGACACATAAAACACAAAATGGTAGTAATAATAAACATGCCCAAGAATATGAGAACTAAAAAAGGTATATAATCAATCTCACATAAACTTTCTTTCCTTTACAACCTTGTCACGTCTTGATATCCAGCTTGCCATTCAAGTGGTTATCAAAACCGTGGAGGACCATAGAAACTTTTTTGGATGCTGGAATTATACTGAATTATTTGGAACAATCAAATAAATGGTATGATTAGAAGTTATGGCCAATCGTCTTAATAGAGACTTAGAATAGAGTTGAATGTTCATTTCCCCCACTCTTTATTGGGCACGTGAAAGGCCAAATGATATCAACACCTACGAAACTTAACAGTAAATGAAAAAAACAATGACCAATAGTACATAAAGGTAAAAAATATTTCAATAAATATTATATTTGTAAACATGGGAAGTATCTAGAGATGATGAGCCAATTATGGGAGTTTTTGATGCATTGTTTTGCTTTTGCTCCCAATATGTTTCTACTAGTTGTATTAATAACCAATTTGGAAGCTTAAATAATGTATAGGGTGATGATGAGCATGATAAGTATTGACTCTTGACATTTTCCAATTTACTAATATACACAATACAAAAATGCTAGACATTTTGTCTTGTCACTACATTTGTCTTTCTCAAGATTTTTTTATTTTACATAGCTAGGTCAAAGTGTATTGTGTGAATCTATTTGCGCACATGTATGATTTAATATTTTTTTGTGGTTCTTCCATATCTACATTCAGAGATAGATCATACACTACATGTAGCCATAGGGCTTAAGTTTCCTTCAATGAAAATCTAGTCACCAAATTCGTCGCTTAAGAATATTGCAACTATTTTATCCCTTTACATCTATGTTACATGATCCTAATAATTTGGAAAAAATGGTCCTCTAACACATGGTAGAAGGAAGGAAGGGTCACTTGTACATGAACAAGATTGTGGTCTCTTAGCTAGTCAAATTCTATGTCAACAAATATAATTGGTGTTCTTCAAGATTGAATTTTGTGAAGGATCTGTGTAAAGTGTTGGTACATTGTTTTTTTTTGTATTAGGGGAATTGGCAATGGGGATTGGGATGGTACTCGCATGAAAAGGGGTACAAGGATCCAATATCACTACCACTATACCGCTAGGTGCATCCATAGGGCCTGAACCATGGCACACGGGTAAGTTTGGGGGGATTCAAACATGTGACCTTCCATTTACAACCGATTACAACTTATCATCTTTACCACTTGAGATACCCCCCATGGGAAAGTGTTGGTACACTGTTTCTTGTTGTTTGTGAAGTACATTTTTTAAGATAGATTTGATAGATTCCATGTAAATTATGCTAGTTAGGTTCTTACAGTTAATGTTAGCCACAATTAAAGGTCATGCAAAATTTGCACTTACTATACTCGAACCTCATCCATGTCAGCATCCAAAAACAAAGTTACTAAAGAGATCTCCTTGTAGATTCACCTGATTTACTTGTCTATGCTATGATACCATTGACATGACCAAAGGTGGTATCAAGCACCTGGGCATCAAGGATTATGGATTTGGAAAAATCCATTGTTCTTTGCAAAGAATTTGTGTGATGTGTGATAATGGAAATGATATGAAGCATTGATTGTTAAGATCCATAATACCAATAGAATAATGATCACAGAGATATAGATTAAATAACTAACATGGCAACTAACCTATTGATGTGTAGTATTATGTTAATGGAAATAAGTTCAATGACATCTGCAATAGCATAGAAATAATGAGATTTAATACAACAATAAAGATGTGTTGTACTATAATGGACTTGAAAAATTAGGTGTGTTGTGAAAAGGGATAGAAAAGGTACATCACTTATCTATATTTGCATGCAATTATGAGGAAATAAGCATCCATATGCATTCCAAACAAAAAAAACCACATGACAAGAGGTATGTAGCTCAATAAATGCAAAGTGTTCTAAAAGATTTAACATTGCCACTATAAAGTTGTAAGGTATTAAAATATGTATTCTCGTAGTCTTATGGAAGAATAATATGAGCTATTCGATTGAATAAATGATGAATTATATAAGGTATCATAAAATGATAATACCCGTTTCAACAACTCTTGATATGTTGCTAAGATGCTAAGACAACAATTTGAATTAAACCATCCATAACTTCCTTCCTAAACAATCTTGTCATTGGATAAATTACATCATCTAATATTTCATGGACCATATCATAATTTGTTGTGTACTCCATGTATGATATATCTATAATTATTCTCCCACTAGTGCCTTATTGATTGAAACTAACATCAAAATGATGCAGTTGCTCTTTGTTCTGATTACAACTAGCTTCGAGCGAATAAAACTAGCATGTATTTTGATTGCAATCAATATTTAACAATTAAAATTGAGTCCATTATGATTACAACGAAGTGGTTGCACATAGTAAACCATTATTTCAGCCAATTCAATCGTTTGTCATTTCGATGCAATGAATATAATAAGTGCATGGTCAACATTGCACAAAGTAAACATTGCATAGATGTCGCTGTAGAATATTCCAGGAAAATATATGTATTGTATTTTAAGTTTGATTGCAATGGGTGCAATATATATTAGTTAAAGTAAAAATTTAATCATTCAGATATAGCGCACAAAAACATCAGTAGTGTTATTTTCACACTTGGGAACTATAGATGATAATTCAAAGCCTTTGCTTTAGTCGAGTCAAGAAAATATTTCTTGGTATAAGAAAAAAAAAAGCCAAGGTTGTATAATTGTGACAATACTTTACCATTGAGCTTATTATCCTTGACCTCTTGAGCATCCTTTTTGAATTTTTCAATTCCCTGCAACAAAAGAGAATATTTTTCAAGTTTTGTAACCATTAGACATCATATCAGCAAATCTGATTATCAATACATGCACCATATTTTACAATAAACAACAAGGAAAGTGTTTAAGGTTTTGATCAAACAAAAAGAAGCAATATAAGAACTTATTCTCACCAAAGTAAGAGGGTATTAAAAAATTATAGAAAAATTCATTGTGCAGGTATGTAGGTTAAGGATGTATGGGATGCACAATTAGAACTCTCATAAAAATCCCTCAACCTTTTAACAAATATCCCAATAAACCTTAATAGAAGATAAACACAACAACCCCTTTGCAACTTCTTCATTATGTTTAACTTTTACATGCCTCCTGCTTTTCATTCATTTTTACTTTTGCAAACTCTGGAAAACATGAGTTCATTCCCAAAACATATCTATATAAGTAAAATTTGGTCCACTCAATGCAAATTTGAAATTAATTATGCCAATTAATTGTTATTCCTTCGGCCCATTCAAACCAAAACCATCACATGAATATTAGCACAATTCCATACCTTTATTAAAGTCTTTCTAAAGCTCAATTCCTCTTCTGCAATGATTTCCTTGATATTTTCTTCATGTTGCTTGAGTTTTATAAAATTATTCCCTATAACTTCAAAAATGGTGCTCTCTATCCTAGCCATATCAACCATCTAATTAGTATCCAACAATGATAGAGTCAATTTCATTTGTAGTTCAAAAATATCTCTCCATCATGTCATCTTATTTCTTCAATATTAACCTACATAATTGAAAATAGCAACTTTTGGAGCACAAATAAGAAAATAAAATAGAAAACTATATTCCATATGTTGTCAGGAACTGTATCCATTGTGAAGGAAATCAAAGATTCCATTGTTCAATGGAGGATAAGTTGATGTTACAGTGCAAGGAGACAACAACCATCAGTTCACAAATAGACAAGAAGGCATCGATTCACAGAAGACATAAAAACAAACATAGAGGCAATTAACAGAATAAATCCATCGGTTCGAAAATAGACAATAATCCATCGGCACCTGGCATTGAGTGATCGTAAAGGAGGTTGGAAGTCATCATTCTGGATTAAATCAACATATCCTTAAAAGTACAAATCTCTCGATTTTCAAAATATCGGCATCAAAGATGAATATAGAAAAGCACAAAATATAGATGCATGGAAGAATTGGTGGCTGAGAATGACCTCCTCCCCTTTCATTTTAAACCAAAAAGTAATAATCACTAGAATTTGAAATAACAGGATATAGAAATCCATTTCCTTTACCTTCCCACTTTGCATACTCAACCGACATTTCCTCCTCAAACTCTTGCCTTGGAAATGTCCCCATGTAAGCCCTAGATTGTATCGAAATCCATTCGGAATATGCCATGTAAAATACCTAAATTTCAAAGTTAGCATTTTTAGTAAATTTACAAAATTTTCATGGTGATCACTTAACTCCCTATCATACCACTTACGATTGCAAAGTACTATTCCTAGTACACTACATATATTTCATTTGTGTGGATTCCATCTTAATTATAATCTTAAATGGGATTAGTTAAGTATATGAGGTTCTCTTTATAAAAGAGATGTAAGCATATATATATATATATATATATATATATATATATATATATATATATAAAATTGACTTCATAAAGATAAGCTATGAATGTAATTGACTTCATCAAGATAAGTTATGAATGTAATTGACTTCATGAAGATAAGCTATGAGGTAATAATTTTACCTTTAACTTTCACTTATGTATTTTATAGGTTCTCTACATCCTTCTTGGTTGGACCCTAACATTATATTGTCTCTATAGACTATTCTATATAACCCTTCACTTTAATGAACCTTCATGTAGCTATTTATCAAGAAAGTGGGTGCAATATAATTGTTCTAACCTCATAGTGTAATCTTGTTAAAGTGAATCACTCTTTATAATGTTTACTAATAGTACTAAAGAAAGTGGCAATAACCCTATAATAGAAAACTAAGAAGAATAAAGCACTTCCTTTTTTATCTACGTCCATCATGTATTATCTAACTTTACATAGAAAACTCTAATGGAAGAGGTAGTAAACCCTACCAAGGGTCTACCCATTTCTCAATAAGTATCTTATGCATTCTAAACAAATATCATTAACCCCTTAAGAGATCTACTTTTACAAACCAATACATTAATACGAAAAAAGGTTCTCATTTGGAATTTAATCATAGTAAGGATCATAGTAAGGACCTCTCATAGTAAGGATCATTGCAACATCATAATGATGATTATTTATAAATAAAAGAATATTCAAGCATCTCACTTACATACATAATCATTCATGTCGATCATTCCTGTAGCCAATACTTTTATAGACCTTGTTACTCATGCATCAAAACTTACTCATTTGATATAAAATAACTTTTGAATGTTTAAAAGAACTTAATATCTGAAACACATAGTTTAAACACAATACCATCATAATTGTACATATGCCAAGTTCTCTTCTTTTGTAACAAGCTAACTATAATAAAAATTACCTCATTTAAACAAAACTTGGGCGACTAAGGACATGATTGCAATTTTACTCCCTAACATTGGTTCTCTGTCTGGTGTATGGTTTTTTGTTGAGAGACCACCCCTAAGCCGGGCAATGAATCCACTAGAGGTAAGAGAATGAGGCTCTAAATTTAGTCTAGTCTTGGTGACACATTTCTAACCAATCATAACAAACCATACCAGATCTTTTCTATTTCGTAAGGATTTTAATTATTAAACTTGAGCCAACTAAGATTTCCAAATCTTTAACGGGTGGCTCTGATGACATCTGTTGTCCTCAACTTTGCGGCTAAGTGATCCCCCTCTAGGAATTCTGGAAACCTTCAGTGCATGTCTCACCGATTCTGTACCTCCCCTGCTCCTTCCATTTCCTCAGCTCTGAACGACACCCATGTCCTCAGTTCAGGGAGGGGCAGAAGGCCCCTCCCATACGGCCACACTCACTCCACATGTCTCACCACGATCGATTGGATTCACCTCCTCGCTATGGATCGGCTCAGAGGTCTTTCCCATCCCTGATACATAACTACCCAGGACTAATCCAGATCTCAACTAGAATACATCACCAACAGACAGTGTTCAGGGTACCAGTACATGCATATCACGATATGCAGCCCGACCAAGCCTGATTCTCCCACCGAAAAGGATAAACGCCAGATCCCAATATATGAAAGATCACATTCTCATCTATAAATTCATGAGCATCTGGCCTATTGAACAAGCCCTTAAAAGCTGGATCGCCATGAAATGGAATCCAAAGGCCCACTATGATCTACATCTTGGCTCCAAGGCTTTTTTCACTGTCATCTTCCACCACCTGGAAGACAAAGCAAGGGTGGAAAACGATGGCCCCTATTTTTTCAACTCTATTGGTCTATACATGAAGAATTGGATTGAAAGGTTCTTCCTAGAAAAAGAGGATTTCACCTGGGCTTCGGTTTGGATCAGAATGTATTCCCTCCCATAGGGATATTGGGATGAAGAAACCTTGAAAGACATTGGAAACACCCTAGGAGCATATGTCATATCCACATATCATACAAAACTCCATAAATACACCTCTTATGCCAGGATATGCATTTACATGCACATTGCTAAAGCCCTACCAAATGCAATCAGTCTCTCCCTCGAAGATACAGAATGGACCTAGCCTTTGTATTATGAGAACATACCATTCAAGTGCCTCAAATGCCATGAGCATGGGAACCTCTTTAGATATTTCCCTCTAAAAGAAACCCTAAAAGATGACCTCAAGAAAGACACCACTGATGTAGATGGCTTCCAAATAACTGGACGGGCCGAACGTCATGGACGAAAAACTTCCCCAGGAAAAAACAAAGCGGATGCCCCAGCCACAAGCAATAGATTTGAGACCTTATTAGATCAACCGGTGGACCATGATGCGGAACTCAAGCAATATCCAATAACCGAGGAATCTTTCCTGACCATGCCTGAGAATCCTGTGCATTCAAGCGATCCGAAAGTCATTCTTGCTGATGGAAAACTTGCAGGTCCCATCAATCCTCATGGTACTTCTTCTAATCCTCAAGAACCTCTCCTTAGTAAATCTATGGTTTCTTCTCTAGATATCACTATGGATGAAGAAATGACAGATCTCAATTGAGGAGATATGGACCTTTTGGGTTGGATGAATCATACACAAAAAAAGCTTTTGGATCCATCCCACCCAGCTAGATACGGCTCCTTAAAGAATCCCTGGCCAAAGTTAAAGCCCACGACAAACTGGGAATTCACAACCTCCCCCAGAAAGACAGACATAAACTCTTAAGGGAGCTCAAAAAAAGAGGAAGGAAATCAGACCTGCAAAGAATCAACCTACTGGGCACAGGATTGGTGGAATCAGGGAAATATGCCCAACTAACATAATTCTTTCCCACCCTCCCCCCCAATTCTCAATGAAGCTCATATCTTGGAATCTACGTGGAATTAATGGTCTCTCCAAAAGCCGCATGTTAAAAAGAAGAATCCTCTATGAATCTCCCTTTGTCCTTTTCTTACAAGGAACCAAATGCTCTTCTGAAACCCTCAGCTCCTCATGTCCAAAATATGGAGGGGATGCCATTGTTTTTCCATTAATGCCATTGGATCTGCCGGTGGTATCGCCATCACCTAGAACCCTTCTATTATATCCCTGGGTAATTATGATACTGCTGCCCATGCCATCTCTGCCTCCTTCCACATCCTTGGCTCAGGTCGCCGTGGCCACCTCCTCAATGTTTACAGCCCTCAGCTCCCCACCCTCAAATCCCAACTTCTCAACTTTCTTGGCTAGTTCACATTGGCTCACATTGACTCACCCCTTATCATCAGGGGAGATTTCAACATGATCATGACTCTTGAGGATAAAAAAGGAGGGCTCTGTTTTCTGTCCACCGAAGACCTACTATTCAAATCCTTCATAACCAGCAACAATCTTGTGGATCTACAACCTTCTTCAGGATTATTCACTTGGAACAACATAAGGGGTGGAGTACATCAGATTTCCAAACCAATCGATCGATTTATGATCTAAAAAAGCCTCACTCTTGTAGGAGGAACCATATCCTCCTCTATTCTCCCTGCAACAGGCTCAGATCATTGGCCCATCGACTTAACGTGGCAAAGTCTTGGTGCCCAACCCCACATGCCCTTCAGATTTGAAAAATTCTGGCTTTCCCATATCGATTTCCAGGAAACGATCAGTAATTGGTGGTCTGAGATGTGCATGGTTGGCAAGTCCAAAATGGTTGTCCTCCAGCAGAAACTCAAACTTCTCCGCTCCAACCTAAAAAATTGGAACCATACAACATTTGGTGACAGCTTCAAAGACAAGAAGAGGATCGAACAAGACCTCAAATCCCTCCATCGCACTATCATGAATGATGGTCTCTCTCAGGACCTCAAACTTAAGGAAAAGGATCTCTTGGAAAAACTCAACCAGTGCTACTTGCAAGAAGAAATCCCATCGAGACAAAATTCAATATTTTCAAGGCTTAAAGACGAAGATCGCAATACCTCTTTCTTCCATCGCTCTACCCTTCAGCAAATAATGCACAATCGTATCAATAAGCTCAAAGAAAAATCTGTAGAGGTGCTTGAGGAGAAGACTGACAATGAGAGGGAAATAAAAAGGTTCTCCCAAGATATCCTCACAGAACCTCCTGGTTTTAGATCCACTGCCATCGCTCAGGTCATGCACCACATCCCTTCTATCATCACTGAGGAGCACAATGCCTCGTTAATGCAGTCCATCTCTTTATAGGAAGTTGAAATTGTTGTCCAACAAATGGCTGATGATAAACCGCCAGGCCCGGATGGATTCACCACCAACTTCTTTCATCACTATTGGGACCTGATAAAAAATGAAGTTTGCGAGGTAGTAGAAGAATCCATACAAAAGCAATGGGTGATGCCTGCTCCGAATGCCACTCAACTCTCCCTAATCCCCAAAGACAAAGAAGCCTCTCATCCTGGTAAATTCCGACAGATCTCTCTTTGTAATGTCATCTACAAGATCATCTCCAAAGTTGTCACTAATCGTCTTAAACCCCTTTTACCTCTACTCATCTCACCTGAGAAAATAGGCTATGTAGAGGGCATACAGATGCTTGATGGAATTATCCTTGTTCATGAGGTCACTCACTCCCTTAAAGCCTATCACATCCCTGGAATGCTTCTTATGTTGGATCTCTCCAAAGCCTTTGATAAACTTATCTGGGACTTCATCTGACAAATGTTTCTTTCCTATGGCTTCAACCTTGATTGGACCAGTTGGATCTCCTCCCTCTTCTCTTCGGATTTTTTCTCCATCTTGGTCAATGGCTCCCCCTCCTCCACCTTCACCCCCACCTGTGGCATCCATCAAGGAGACCCCCTCTCTCTGTTCCTCTTCATCCTTATGGATGAAGGGCTTGGAAGAATTATTCAAGCAACGATGGCTTCTAGATACTTACGTGGCCTATCTCTCCATGGAGGAAACCCCATGAAGGGGACCTTGGTTTAAGGGATCCAGATATCAACAACGAATCTCTTTCTTCCAAAATTTGGTGGAGGTGGATCTCCAATAATGACTTTCCCTGGGAACAATTGTGGAATAAGAAATATACTTTTAATTGGGAGCCCCCCTAGCTAATCAGGTACGGCTCGGACCCCCCTGGATCTTTGTTCTGGAGGGAGGCTAATTCTCAACGGGATCTCATTCAACATCATAGTTTCTTGGAATTCAAGGATGGAATGCTCGCATTGTTTTGGCAGGAATCCTAGCAACAAATGCCTAAACTTAACGACCTCCCCATCTGCAGAGAAACGCCCACTATATGGAAAGCAACCTCCAACTCGGTGGTCCGTGACTTCTAGGACCCAGTCGATTCCTCCTCGATCAGAACCTGGAAGGATCCTAGGCTCTGGCAGCCAGGATTAGCACCTGACATCTTTGAGGTAGTCTGGACTAATCTACAAAAAAGGAAATCCGCAGCTCTCCTGACAAGGACACCATTCGGTGGGGGCACCTCCCCAAGGGAAACTTCACTGTCAAAAAGGATTATTCCATTGTAGCTCTTAGAGACATTGACACTCCATTTCCTCTCCAAAAGAAGATCTGGAATCCTTTTCTTTGGCCTAAGATCTCAACTTTCCTTTGGTTGCTCACTCATAGATGCATTCTCACGTGGGATAATCTTCAGAAAAAGGGATTTGTTGGACCCTCCCACTATGTCATGTGCCACCACAACATTGAGAATGTTGATCACCTACTTGATACCTATGACATAGCCTCCATGCTTTGGGATAGGGTGGCTGAAATATTCAGAAAATCCAACAGAGCCAGAGGAGATCTAATCAACACCTTTCACCAATGGGAGGTTGACCCCTTTCAAAGCTCTCAACTCAACAGTCTCTGGGATATCACTCCAGGATTTGTTTTCTGGAGCATCTGTAAAGAAAGAAATGCCCGCATATTCGAAGGGAAATGCAACTACACTGACACTATCTGGGACTCTCTGAAAAACAACATTCATGAAACCCTTTTCACTACTGCATGGCACACCTCTAAGCTCCCTACTACCGACTTGGAGAAAATAATTCTACACAATTGGAACTTCAAGCCTCAAATCTTCCCCTCTCTCCGAAAGACCATTGTCTTACGCACTTCAAGCCCTATTCACTGATCACCCCCTGCCGAGGGTCTCTTCATACTCAACTTTGATGGAGCCTCCAAAGGCAATCCGGGCATGGCTGGTTTTGGTGGAGTCTTCTATAATCATGAAGGTCGTATCATCAAAATCTTCTATGGAAACATTGGTCATGAGAGCAACAATGCAACTGAATTGGAAGGTCTCCTTCAGGGCATCGCCATTTCCACAAAACAAAACCTCTACCCTCTTATAGTGGAAGGATACTCGCAGCTGATCCTCGGTTTGGCCTCCAAAATAAAAAATGCCTCTAACATCTCTAAAATCTCTTCAAGATGGAGGCTGTAACACAAACTTCACTGTCTTGTCTCTACCATGAAGGATCACAGAGGTTTCACTTTCCATCATGTGAAACACAAATCCAACGCTTTAGCCGATAGTCTGGCCAATGGAGGAGTCTCCTGCAACCTCTCCCTATGGGATGGCATTCTAAGTGACTCCCCCTCTAACCAGCTCTCACAAATTTACTTTGCTCAAGCTAGGAAGGACCTCTCCCCCCTAGATGTGGGTGCTTGACATGACACCACCGAGAACAGGGATGCCACCTGCCCTCGTGGCAGTGTTGCTCCCACACCTGCCCACCTCCCTCCGTCGGTGTTGTTCCATATCCCCCCTGTTTAATGTTGTGTCCTTCTCCAACACATTTTTCCTCCTTGCGTGAGCTGAAACTCATTCCCCATATGGCTTAGCTGCTCGCATTCACTCCGACTCGATCTGCTTGTCGCATCCCCTTAAGTGGTTCAGGTGCACCATTACTCTGTCCCGTGGGAATTCTGGAAGCTCCTGCCCTAGAGTTATTGATATGAGGATCCCCCCTCACGCCCCAATTGTCATTGCTCACCTTTGTCTTCCTCTACCTTCTGCTTTTGCAGAAAGCTTCGCCCATTCTCCGTTCTCTAGTGATTCTGTTGACAGTGCCATGACCTGAACGTGAGGCACCTCCAAGCGAGGTTCCAGTCACAGTGCTAGAAGGGATGCCCCTTCTGCCGATAAGGAAAAGGTGTCCAACATCGACTGTGCAGACAATGTTTCCATCCCTGTCCATAGGTTGGTGGATGGCTGGGAGTCTCGTAGTGTTGCTTAAATTATGGCATTTGGAAACTAGGGAAACTAGGTTAATCACTACTGGCTAATGAAAAACATGTTGGGAACTTTGGTGGAGGAAATGCTCACTAATTGGAATATGGACAAGGTGGCGATTATAGAAACTAGGGCACATATGTCTCACCTGGATCGTATGATGGCTTCCCTGGAAGCCAACTTGACAGGTAGAAGGTACTCTCTATTTCGACATCCTACTCCTCCCCGTGATTCTGGCCCTGCAGCTCATTCGGAAGGTCTGGATGGAAATCCCATAGTCCAAGCTGAGAGTGTGGCCACAGCCACTGAATTCCATGCTACAGGAACCTCCCTACTCGAATCCCTCATTGTTGTTGCTGTTGTGGAAGGCTCTACTCCACTTCCATCCCCCTTCTCAGGCCCGTGCTCTTCTGCGGCGGTGGTGGTGCAAGGGGCCTCTCCCTCTGGGACTTCCTTCTCGATGCCCTCGATGATTGATACCTTACATTACAAACGGGTCAGGAAGGCTGAGGTTGATGCTGCCACTCAATTCAAATTTGAGCCCCAACCCATCAAGCTCCCACTCCATAATTGGGAAGAGGACTTCTTTGGCATTTGTCTAATTATTGAAGACAAACCTGGTTCTCAGAATGCAGAATCTAGTCCATAGATCTGCTCTGTGTGAGCCTAGATACGATTTTTTTGCGGTTAGCATGATCTTTGGACTACTGTCAAACTCTATCATTTCCTACCAGTCTAGTTTGGTCTATGTTTCTAATGATCGGTTGTAATTATGTTAATACTGCTCGGCCCACCTATGGGAAGGACTTTGGATGCTCCTTCTTGTTGTTTTTGCTCCATGAGAAGCTACTGAAAGCTCATGCATTTACAGAATCTCATGTGATTGTAACCTTTTTTGTACTTTAATATATTTCCCTTATGCTGCTTACAAAAAAAAGATTTCCAAATCTTTAGATTTACTGTAGGCTTCCTATATCCAAACTACGAATCTCTACTTTTATTATTTCAGTTATTATAACGTTAATCTCATTCATTATTCATCATTCGAGATGGTAACTATATGCAGCGGGAGAAAATACCTTGGGATCGGGCCTATCCAGTTGTCCTCTCCCCAACGCTTATAAAAAATAGTTAATGGATGTAGCAGGAAATGGTACATGCATCGCCAAAAGGTTTACCATATCCGAACCAACATATATCTATATATACCAATATATATAATCTAAGCTCATAAGGAGAATAATACTTTGGGATCCAGCTTATCTAGCCGTCCTCTCCCCAACGCTTATCAAAATAGTTAATGCATCTAACAGGAAAACATACAGGCATCGCAGAAGGTTTAACATAGCCGAACCAACATATATCTATATACACCAATATATATAATCTATGCGCAGAAGGTTTACCATACCCAAACCAACATATATCTATATACACCAATATTTATATTCTAAGCTCAGAAGGTTTACCATACCCAAACCAGCATATATCTATATAAACCAATATATATATAATCTAGGCTTAGAAGGAGAATAATACTTTGGGATCGGGCTTATCCAACCATCCTCTCCCCAACGCTTATCAAAATATTCCATGCATGTAACAGGAAATCATACAGGCATCGCAGAAGGTTTACCATACCCAAACCAGCATATATCTATATACACCAATATATATCATTTATCTTCAGAAGGAGAATAATACTTTGGGATCGGGATTATCCAGTCGTCCTCTCCCCAATGCTTATCAAAATAGTTAATGAAAGTAATCACCAAACCATCAATCAACACACAGGCATTGTAGTTTACATTATATGTAGATGCAGAAGCGGGGTTTGGGATCGGGCTTTCTCAGCCATTCCATCCCCAATGGCTATCACGTTTATACAATAGAAAAAATGCATAGGTTAACAACCAAAAAATCAGCGTATATACTATACGTAGAGGAACAAATACCTTGGGACCTGGCTCCTCAAGCCATACCATCCCCAATGCTATCATGCTTTTATAAAAGAAAAGTGCAGAGTTCAAAAAAATCAGCGTATATATAATATGCAGAGGAACAATGACCTTGGGATCAACTTCTCAAGCCGTTCCATCCCCAATCGCTATCACGCTATATAATACACAACATAAAAGTGCAGAGTCCATAAATAATCATGTATACAATACGCAGAGGAACAATGACCTTGGGATCGACTTCTTAAGTTGTCCCATCCCCAATGGGCAGAAATTCACTTTCCCCTTCCATACAGAAAAGGAGCAGGATGCCTCCATATCTATGTCTATGTAATGTCATAGGCTAACTTCTTTCTTGGGAATCGAAGTCTGAAGGAGATATCTTTCCTTTGGAATTCATCCATCCAAGGTTATAGCAATTTCCTGAACCCTTCTTAGGGATGCGACCACTTATAAATACATGAGAAAACTTCATCTCTCCTTGGAGAGTCCTCCCACATCATGAGGGAATCCCTCCTTTTGCGGTTTGTCCACCTTCCAATCCTTTAGTACATCATGGGGTGATGTCTATGCTCTTAAATCTGAGATTTAAGAAGGCCGTGGGGTGTGGATGTTATGCTCTCAGTGCTGAGCTTTAAGAAGAACCCCCTTAGAAAAAATAAAAATGGATCGAACAAGGATATGGCATAGAAAGGATCTATACGATAACTAAGGTTTAACAACCTTCCTAAAAATCCTAAACAACTAGAATTTAAATAATATCTTAACTCTTTCCATGCATTATATTTGGTTAATAGCAATAAGCCATGGTAACAATTTATTTAAATACCACTATGTTTACATTCTGTACTCTAAATAATTTCTTCATTATAGCATTTTTATTTGCCTATTCTTCTTTTTATAATAAGAGGCTATTGTCTAAATAGTCCCAATGACCACTTAATAATTCTTTTTATAATAATAGGCTCTTGTCTAATAATAACTAGAATAGTCCCAATGACCTCTTAATAATTCCTTTTATAATAAGAGGATATTGTATAAATAATATCTAGAATAGTCCCAATGACCACTAATAAATATTTAGTTTTTATGCTAGAATATAGGTTATAGGAGTTTAGTATTTGCTTGTAGAAAATAATTTATATGTTTAGGGATAACCCTAACTTTTAGGATGACACTAAAATATTTTTAGGTCAATGGGTGAACATTTGTTGCTCCCCTCTCTTTCTGTTCCCGGGGATATAAGATGAAACATGTCATCAATTCAACGCTTCGTGGCCCTTCACCTCTCCCCGCCCTAGTGGATTTGTGCCATCATCGTTAGGTTGCATCATAACCTCAGTCTCTAAGTATATAATTCCCAATTACAGTTTAGGAATTAAACCACAGAAATTACAAGGTTTACTGGTGGGGCCTTGGCCTTGAGCTCCTCACTAAAAAACGAGTACAATTTACATTTACATTTACAAAATAATAGGGGTATAAAAGAGGGATGTTACAAGCCATATGAAACACCAATTCGACCCCAAATATTTACATATTCCATAAATCCATTCATCTGGAGGTAACGGTCCCATAGTTTAGAAATATGGTGGTTTGAAACCAAAATTTTGGACACTGTTGAACCGGAACCTATCAATTTTGAGCCTCTTCCAACAACTTTGCAAGGACGGGTAGCCAAATTCGATAACTTGAGGGTTTCACAGAATCCTTCAGCTATGGAACATGAAATGTCCAAGCATATATTCCTTGTGACTGAGACCTTCAACGAAACACTTATAGATGTAACCAAAATATCTCCATTAAGGAATGAGCTACGAAGCTTCAAGTTCAAGTCTCTAGTAAGATGAGAACCACTAGTAAGATATGATCATCTAGCTACAATTTCCCAAAAATTCAGAGGCAATAACAATAGACAGGTAGAGGAGAAAAGAAATAATTATTACTGGACTAGATATGTGCATTCACTCCCATGAAAATTCTCCTTACAAACAAGATATTCTTTTTTGAATTGCCACTTGTTAAGATTTCCCATGGTGATAGGCGCTCTTGACATTTGGTGGCTTGGGCACTTGGGAGAACTTAACACTTATATTAATATTAATTTAAAACATTATATTAATATTATTTATTAAATGCCTGGACTAAATTAGTCATTTTTTAATCATTTGAAATTGTGTGACTAACTATTTAGTTGTATTTTTTATCCGATAACTAAATTACTCATTTAATTTATTCATTTTGAGTTATGTTGCTCTAGTTTAGTCATTTTTAGCTTAAAAACACTCTTGTGACTAAATTTTTCAGTCACATTGTCATTTATTTTCCAATTTCTACTAGTGTATATAAGAATTTCAATCCAAAAAAAAGGATATGAAGAGCACGTATAAGACCAAGTAGGAGGAGATGGAGAAGTGGTTGGAGATCAAGTTCATGTCATAGACTGAAAAAACTAGAAAGGATATTCGTTGAATATGTCGTGAGCCTTCAATCACTTCGTGAAGTTGAGAGGGCCTCAATGACCTCACTTGCCTCTCAGCAAACCCCTCAAAGTAACAGGTCTCCTAGAGAGTAAAAGCCAATGGAGATTGATTAAGTGAATGAAGCGGCCCACCCACCAAGAAGTGGATCACCCACTAGGATCTCTACTTTTCATATATGTTTAGGTTTTTTTTTTCAAATGTTAGTTATTTTTATTCAAGTATTTTGTAATGGTTGTAATTTTCTAGGGACATGTTGGCCTGATATTTTGTCAAGTGGCCAACTACATAAAAACAACCTAGACCAAAAGTTTAAGACAACCTCCTGTGTGTTTGGTATAGTTGTTTTTCACAGGATAAAGGTCTTGTTACCTTTAAGTTTTTATCTCCCAAATACAGAGTCAAATTTATTTGGTTTTGTTTGTAATTGTCTCCTAATGTCTAACTAAATATGAAAATCCTAATCTAAATTATCCTAAAATTATCAAAGAAGTTTATTCTAGAACAACAGAAATTTAGTAGCTGCAAAAATCACTAACTAATTTATGCTAACTAATTTATCCTACCTAATCAGTCATATCTTGGCCAATAGCAATATTTCAAATAAAATATTAGTATTACTATGAAATCTAATTTGAAAAATACATACTATCTCAACAGATTGTTCAGTACACAACCATTCATTCAATTAAAACGACATTAATCTTTCATCACATCAATCATACAATAAAAACAAAATATTAGTACGGTATGATAATGTAATTACTTCAATTAAATTTTTAGAGTAATATGTGCTCAAGAAGTAACCAGATTAATTCACGCATAATTATACATAAAATATGCCCATAATTCACATGATCGCAGAGATAAAACAACAAGAGTCTTTATAAGTGTTGAAATAAAATTCAAGGTAACATTATTGAGACTGTGTGCAAGATGTTGTATTCAAAATAACTACAACCATGATAGAATAACAACACTTTGGAATACTATCGGGATTTCTCTATGATCCCACTTGAACCCCCCTTTTGAAAAGAATCTGACTTATATTGCCCCTCCCTTTCGACTAGATACTATATGAGTCATTTAAATGACTATAACAACTTTGGCCCAATATAGAATACTCGAAATAGACCCATTACATTGAGGGATTCCAAAACTTGACAATTGTCAACATTCATTATGAGCAACATTATAAAGTGGACCTCATATTGAGATATCCGAGGAACAATTCCAGCTCAATAACAAAAAGGTGCAATGATGGACTTACTGGACAATGCTAGCTATACGAAGAATTTATTACTGTGTTGAATACTCATAATTAACCCACGTAAAATCAATAAAAAATTTAGCTAAGGTATGAGGGAGAAAACATTTCCCTATTCATAGTCAAACCTAAAAATGAATGCGATCAGAACAATGCAACACTTGGCAGGATCATATGCAAAATCTCTTCAAGAAGCAGGCCTGCTAATTTGAAAAATTACATTAAGATTTTTTTTGTTTTTCAAAAGCATATTTATTGTAATTTTGCATCAAGAAAGATTAAAAGAAATCTGAATAACGATGCTTGTAGAATCTTCAATTATGTAGGTATCCTCAGATAAAAAAACTAAATAAAGAGAAATGCAATAGGATTAAACATGCTTACCTCGAAGATGACTAGTATATGTAACCGCAGAGTATAAAGGACAATAGAATGGAACAAAATTTTCTTGTTAAAGAACATTGAACATTCAAACCCTTCATGCAGGGTCAAATGACACATCCACAGGATTTGCTCGATGAGCTTCCTTGGGTTTATATTTGAGCTTGATAACCCATGGTACATGAATTTTGTCCTACTCCATAAACCTTTTATTCTATGTGATCGGGATGTTCTTATAAGCCTTGTAATTATCCTTCTTCATTTTCATGGCTTTCCATTTATCGACCCAAGCTACCAATTCAACTTTTAGACTAGCAATCTCATCTTTCATAATTCCACTAAGCAATTTTGCTTCCTTATGTTCAATTTCAAGGTATGAGATCCTTTGATATTGAGTCCCTTTTTCATATTGTCCTAAGGGTTTATCATTATGATCTCGAACTAAATGGTTTTCCTTATCGGAATTTTGATTTACCTCTTGATATATTGAATAGAATGAGAAACCTCACGAGTGTTTCTGGCTCAAGTTGCAAAGGTGGAATCATATAAAAAATTGGGGTCGATTTGATTGGTGAAATCCCTGTTTTCCTGAATCTATGTGGAATCGCTAAGTTCAACAATATGGGCTTTATCATCTTGTAGGTCTCTCCTCGCTAAGAAAGTGGTAGTCATACTTCTGGTCATTCTTCATGTCGCTCTATCTCTCATTGTTTTACTAGTTTGATCTTTACCCTCAGTATTGAATCTTTCCAATTTAGTTTCGGGAGTTTCACAAGCCACTTCTAATAACTATTTTCTTTTTTCCTTTCAGGGTTTGGAATGAGGTTCGGAACCAAAGGAGATATAGTGAAATTTTCCCTTACCATTGGACTCTTCAATGGTTTCAATTGATAGATGAAAGTCCAAGTCATTATCTTCATGGGAGTCAAAACCCTCGGTTTGAAAAGGATATTTGTCAAAGGGTTTAGTGGAGCCTTGACCAGCCATATCGGCTCCTATTTCCTCATTAGAGCTTGGAGGCATGGGAGCTCTATGTTTCTTGCAGGTTATGGGTAAGAGCATAGGCTAGGACTAAGTAATGCCAAACCCGTTTTGAAGCAAGAATTTGTCCCAAACCCTATCCAATTGAATAAGCCAACGTTGAACCAAGATTTCTATCAATCCATGGTGAAATAGGCTCCTCTCAATATCACTAGTATTCTTTTGCACAATCGATGACATCTTCCTCAAACTACTAAATAGATCGAAATGGAGATTTATAGAGGGAACCCTTGAAGGCTAGTAGAAACATCAAGTGATAATAATGAATGAATGAATAGTGGCCATCGAAAATAACATAACTAATGATGAGTTCGAGGAGAGTCTTCTAGGGTTTATTAACAAAACCTACAGGGAACCCAAATTTCGTATCAACATCTTGAGGAATTTTAACCAGAAACTGCTTCCAAGACTGATGTTGCATACGGCTTCCTTTAAACCATTTCTCCCCATTCCATGGAAGACCAATAGCTTGATCTAGGATATCTTTAGATAAATGAATTTCAAGATCCCCAATATGAGCCCTTTCCCCATCAAAAGTCAATGAGAAGTGTTTAGTGAATTCGACATTCCGCCCATTAAAATTTGTGAAAAAGGATGCCCAGCCTATATCCTCAAATTTCTTGGCAGACTCAAGATCTGCTTCAAGTATTTCATTTTCAAATACTTCAAAGTGACTGATAGGAGCCATTACAGAGGACAAGGGTTTGGAATCAAAGTGACGAGACTTGAAAAATATAACATAGCAACACATGACTTGTCTCATACCCAACCGCCAAGCTCTTGTCCTAAAAATCAATAAAATTGCCTTCATTTCCATGATCGACTTGTACTAAGACACTACTGAAACCGAATGATCGAAACTAGCAATTGCAGGCCAGGGATTTCCAAATTTTTAGAGCATAAACATTAGTGATTTGGGGTAATTATGAAACACTAGGAATTCATAATTTAAATAACATCCAATTGTACCTTACTCACCAATTGTCAATACACCATAATAATTTTCCTTTCGTGTTGACAGATATACGCCTAATCACTAAATCAATCAGATTCAATATTAAAGGTTAGGCCCAAGATCGACATGGTCTAAAGTGGATTTGAAAATATATCAAGGTAATAAGCGGATTTGTCATAAAGTTCGAAGAATGTTGAGTGATATTGGAAATGTAGTAAAGGCTAGAAACAAAATATCCAATATGCTCTTTGCATTAAAAACCTCAATTTATAATCCCCATTTGAGTAAATAATCATTAGAGGGTCATGGAGAGATGACACGTTCTTGTACCTTCATCATGAGCTATTGATAAACCATAAAAACCTTCCTAAGATGTTGGCAGATGCAAATTTAATCATTATATTATTCTAACTCAAATGTTACAGGGTTGATAAAATCTTCGTTTAATGATAGATCAAATTCACAAAAAGAAACCATCATAAACCTCGATGAAATATAAACAACACTAAAATTCAAGTGAATTTAAATGCAAGATACCCAATATGCTTATTATATCAAGATTTGAATTGATACTCCATGTTTAACCAAGTAGTCACAACAAGATCATTGGGAATGACATGTGTTTGGAGCTCAAATTTACATTATTATCCAAGCAATGTAATATCAAATAATTTAACGCAACATTTATCAATTACATCACTTAGTCATTAGAAAAACTAACACCATTTATAGCTTTACAAACTGAAAATACTCCAACAATTTGGGATTAAAAATAGGAGCTACTAAATATTATGAATAATTATTGGATAGATCATTTATAAAAACAAGGTAATTTCACAACATTTGTGTGAAATTCAATAAGATTAATTCTTTGTTCTGAACCCAAACACGAAATAAGAATTTTAGCAGTTGCAAAATTTCAATATTGTTTAACGATTTGACCAACCATGAATTTATGTTTGATAAACAATAATTCAATCAAGAAAATAACCAAACAGATGCTCATCATTTTAGTATGTGTCCAACCTCTTACCTCAAGGAATTACTTAATTGGGAGTACCTTCAGAATCAAAGATTCTAAAGGAACTCCTAAAATATATGCTTTTGATTTGAAACACATTTCAAAATCCATTTCTAATGACCAAATTGATTTGTGGTGTATCCCCTTCTGGAACAATAATTCCCATTAGGTGACGATTAGAAACCTAGGGGGTTGTTTGCATCCAAAAAATGGCAACATATCTGGGAGAACCAGTTATCTAGGAGAGTATACTTGAAAACGAAATAAGAGGGAGAAAAAGAAGTATCTTAAAATATCAAATCTCTTAGTACATGACCCTTTCAATCGACCAACCTTACAGTGAAAAGCGGACTTTAACACTATCACAGTCAAATAAATTACTCCGACCATTTCCCTGAAACTTCACAAAGATAAATGATCTCTGAACATACAGTAGGATCATCCTATCAAGAAGAATCCTACAAAATTTGAGATAATTAGAAAATACTAGTTTAAAGATATAACCACCATACTTTCCAAGAAGACATAAAGATAATCCATCCCATCCATAAAATCAGGTTTTATTTGCATTTTATATTTGGCAGTATTATTATTTTTTTAGTAAAATAACATATTTACAAAAGAGGTTGACCAAGAACCATTTCCTTATCTTGGCGACTAAATGATGGCAATGTCATTCACAAGCATCAACATAAGTGAGTAGCCTGACTTGTGATGAGACCCCTTGTTCCTCTATTCTTCAATCAAGACCCATTGCCTCAACTTAGTGACCAAATATTGGTAGTGTCAGTCTGATGAAACCCATGATCATGAGCAGGCTGACTCATTTTTGAGACCTCTTGTTCCTTAATAAGATCCTTCAGTAATTTCATAATTATTTACAAACAAGGACAAATTAGTAAGAACCTTTGTTGAATACTGACTCCCTGGCTTGGTGACTGGATAATGGTAGCATCATTCACGAGAACTATCGGAAGTGAACATGTCAACACGTGATAAGACCTCATGTCTCTTGATTTTTTGGCCAAGAGCCATCACCCTAGCTTGGTGATGGCTCTTGGAAAAAAACCAATAGGACAATAGAAGAATAGAGAACATAAGGATAGTATCAGTGTCCTATTTTGGAACGGCCCTTCCTTCCATTCATTTTATATAATTCAAAAGAAAAAAGAAAATTTAACTATTTTATCTCACTATCAAGTTTGGTCACAACCCGTTTAATATGAAATATATCGGATGAATTTAAGGTAAGTATTACATGAAGAGTTTGCACTATTTGGTTTTATGTTTTCATGTCTTCTTATTTGTTTCTCCATACCAGTATGTCTATGTTTGTGAACTTGACTAGAGTTTCTCGTACATCTGTTTTGTTTTGGGATCACATGTTTCCATGTTTTAATATAATTTTTTTTTTTATTATGAACTTTTTTCATCTGTGTAATGAATTTATGCCATGAAAAAGGTTGTAGTTTCCAATGCGCATGGTTAAAATTCTTCTAAGACATATCATAATGTTTTGGAAAATACCTCTTGTTTTAATATTCGTTCATTCTCTAGGAGTCTTTATACTTTTCAAAACCCTAATGGATATATGATTTTAGAATTTGAGGGAACATTCATGATATTATTTAACTATAATATATATGAACATAGTCAGAACCTTTCCGGTTCTCACAACCAAATGCAAGGTACTCAACAATTTATGTTTACATTTTAGGCCAAACATATTGTTTTCTAACTGTTGAAATGGTAACCTAGGTGTTTTGAATAAGTATTTTGTGTAGTTGATCCAACACTAACAAACTTAAATTTGTTACATGTGGTATGTATAACATGTTCTTGTGTAGAATAAATACATCTTCAATCAGTTCATAATTTTCATTCTCTAATTCTAGTTTCCGTTGCAACAAATCTTCCCTCATTTTATGATAAAATTCATCATTTTTCCAAAGCTTATTTTATTTTAGTAAATGTTCAGGACATAAGATAGGTTGATTTACTGGTGACAAAAAAAGTACTGAAAATTTGAGAATTCAGTAATTTATACACAAGTAATTTAAATATTGTTGAAGATAATGCAATAGCAGCTAAAACATTCACATTTAAACCACAACTAAAGATTTCATTTACAATTTATACATATAAAATTTTATGAATAAAACATGTTATGAAAATGAAATATGAGATCATCATATAATATTCAACACCTCCATCCCATTAAAATGGCATAAAATAAAGTTCCTCAAAGCTTTATTGATATAAAATAAGAATGCATAGACTAAAGTAAAAAATCCATCACTATGTGTTGGGGGGGAATTTCAGTTTTTTAAATTGATCATTCAATTCTCAAGTACTTGATGAAAAAACCTATCCTGGAAGGAAAAATATATAGGTGGCTGATGAGCCCAATTTTCAGGTATTTAATAGACCCTTTGTCCCATAGTCAAGCTCGAGCAATGGCGAAGAAACACACTCATTTGTGGGAAAAATGTTTTACTTTAACTATTTAATGAAATTGTTTTTGATGATTATTTTTGTATGTTAAAATGCATATTCAATGAACTAATTGTGTGGAAACCAAGCGTGATTGAGTAGGTCCAGGGGCATTAAAGGATGAACGCGTAGAAGACTAAGTGATCACCAAGATAGGCACCGTGTTTCCTAACTTATAGGGAACGCACTCCTGTTCAAGGAGAATCGGCATTTAGACAATTAGTAAGGGTCAGCATTAAATCATATAAATATGGACCTCTCGGGTAGCGAGAGGTCTCTGTTGACATTTTGGAAAAACATTGTTTTAACGTTTTCTGCACTTTTGAGATACTGCGAAGTACAGACCTTCGTTTTGACATGGATTTTATATTTTAATGAGAGATTGATGTTAAATTCCAGCCAGTGTTTATAATTTTTATTCTCTCTTGAGTATGGGTTGGAGAGGGCCCCTCCAAGACATAAGTCAGGGGATTTCCATTTTCCAGGTATTTTACAATTACATGTTTTACATTAATGGAAAGTTAAATCGCATATAGAAACGTTTGAATGATGTATCAGTTCTGTAGTAATTTGTAACACATTATGTAGTACAGCAAAACGGTTTCCGTAGTCCTGTAGTTGCTTTCTTCCAACACATATTTTAACCAACGATTACATGTGTATCAGCTTTGCTTTCAATGTCATGGTTTAGATCTGAGATTTATGACTGTTTCTCATTGTGATTAATTCCTTTGACTTCTTAGTAATGGATGGATAGCATGAAATGATCGCACTTCAATTTTAGTTTGGTATTTAAAACGATTTAGTTTAGAACTCCAGTTTTATGCATAATGTAGTACAGAGCTTGTTTCCTCTACTATTAGAATAGATCAGTTAGGGAATTGCACTTTCTAGATTTACCATTCTGCATTAAGTAGTTTCATAAGATTAGCTCTTTCACTTTCAGCACTTTATTATTTAAAACAGATTTACTGCTTTTGGTATCTTCATTCTTCAAACACAGATTTACTACTTTCAATATTTTAATTCTTTAAAATAGATGTATTGCTTTCCAGTATTTAAACCCCCTAAGTATACCCAACTTTACATATTAGGCAACCCTTAAAAACATCGATACCAACACTCAACTGCGACAAAGATTATCCTATAAGAGCACAGATAGTGCCTGCACCTCTAAAGTTTGTACGTCCCTCGGCTTAACATTTAAAGTAGGATCTTTGTATAGCTTCCCTTATTAGGCATCCATATTGGGAGCTCACCAGCGGCTACTTTTTTTCCAAGATTTCTCCTTTGAAGTAATCATCAATCTCGAGAAACATAACTATTGACCTGATCACCTATCGCGAATAGAATGAATCCTACTAACTTGTTGATGATTTGTTACCAGATGCAATATTATTTAGAGTAGAAGCAATTCTCGACCATATAGAAGAGATTGCATCATTTCTCACAATAAAAAAAGTGTCTGATAATTATTTGACAAAACATAGACACCACTTGGTCATGAGATATGAGTAGTAACAGTTGATTATGAGACAACTATACAAATTGGGAACCAATGGAATTTTACGTCATTACATACTTGTTGCCAGGGGTCTAGAGCGCACAAGTGCAGTACCAGTAAGCAGCGGAAGGGTGAGCGACAAGGGAAAAATGACCAAGCGCAAAGTGGACGAAAAGGAGATCAAGTGAAAGTCAAGTGGATTCGTCAGAGTAGTTGGCTAAGTTAGTTAGTACTGGGTCATTAGGACCATTTTGTAATGGCCTAATGAGCCTATAAATATAAGTTGCATTGTAATCCTAAGGGCATCGAAGAGGGACTATTGATCTGGGATCTATCCAGCATTTAGCATATCTATCTTTTGTATTTGAGGAGCTATGGGGAAATTTTGTATCTGAAGATCTGTTTTGCCTTTTGATGATCTCTGTTAATTATATGATGTATGAAGTCTGTCGTTAATACAAAGTGATGTTTTGGACACAACCTTGTATTTGTCATGATGATATGGCTTAACTACTTTTATCGTTGTTTTGATTACTTATGCTATGTCGCAATTATGTTCTTTCATAGTGATGTTCTGTTGCAGTGATAATTAAATCACGAGTCTATTTTGTAATGTAAATCCATTAAATGCATATTGATGAGTTGATTAAGCAATTGAATGTAATTGATGTGATTTAAAGGATTGAGGAACTAGATATAAATCTTTGGCTTCTATTACGAACGAGAATAAGGTAACGCATGTATTCTCCCTACTGTGGAAACTAATTGGTTCCTACAACCCCCCTTTTGCATCTTGGGTGAGACTTCATTCACTTTGCGTTTGTTGCTAGGAAGCGTAAAACCATTCCAGGCCAATGCCTAAGGGATTTGTGGTTGATATTTGTTGATAGTAGTGTGAAACGAACCTTGGTCGACAAGTTAGCATCAACAAATGGTTTTGTTTCCGAGACACTAGTGCGAAAGAAGAGAGGACATGCTATGGCATTTGACAAAGCCGAATATCAAGAAATGGTTCCTCAAGAAGACACGAGAATTTTCTAAAGAAGCAAATCAGAACCCCGAATGGTAGACAACCGATTGAATACATAAGTATATTTATTTTTATATCCACAAAGTGTTTTTCTGCGAATTTCCTATACTGCTTCACGAATGGTTGGCACAATTGAATTTTCAGAAGAAAAATTTTCAAGGAGGTGAGCCCGAACACTGGACCCCTGAATTGATCGAGCAACTAAAAAACAAGGCATCGAGGGCTCTCAAAGTGTGGGTAGACAGTATGTTGGAAGGGTACATCACTGAATTTTTTGTTGACACTATCAAGTCATATAGCAATGCAAAAAGAAATTTTTTCAAAGGACCTAGGGGAAGATATATGTTATCGCTTAAATTGTAGATTGAGATGCTCATTTGCGAGAAGGGCATCTTAAAAATAAACTCCGATGAGTAAAAATCGGGTGTTCGATGGCTGTGGGTACCATGCGAATTTGGGTCTGGTAGAATGATGTAGGGTAGGAGGATATGAACCACGAGGATATTTTGAGGGAAGATGAGGAATACTGTGGTCGCCTACGAAGTGGGGTGAGGTTCCGGCCAAAGAAGAGACTTTATTGTGATGAAGAGAACGACTAGGCTACCCCTGAAGCTGAGGAAGGACAGACCCAAAGCTACAACGTACCTGTAAGTTTTAAACCTTAACAGTGTAGTAAAAACTCATACAAATTCTTAAGCATTAACAAAAAATACACAATGGCACACGCATAACACAGATATTTTCACCTGGAAACCCTTAACTGGGAAAAAACCAGCAAAACTTAGAGCCGCACAACTCCTTTCATTATATGTTTTCTCAACCATTTACAATACAATATATGGTATCTCGCAACATCTAAAACCCTAATTCGTTTACTCGAAATTAGTTTACAACCCTAATCCCTCCTCGGATTAGATAGAATACTGGGGAGGGGATCGTGGCGTACATGCAACCACCATGTGAAGAGATAGAACATACCCAACATTCTCCCACTTGTTGTTCTCTTCACATAGATGAGAAATTTATGACTTAAACAGTTCAGGGCAGCAATGCCCATGTTCTCTTTACACTAAGAGAACTTCTGAGTACTCACAGACTTTGTCAAAGAGTCTCCAACATTTTCCAAAGTATCAACCTACTCCAGCAACACTTTGTTTTGTTCAACCATGTCTCTGACGAAATGGTACTACACATCAATGTGCTTTGTCTTTGAGTGATAAGCAGGGTTATTTGCTAGAAAGATTGCACTTGGGATATCACAGCCTATCTTCAATGCATTCTGAACAAAACCAATACCTGAACACAACCTTTGCAACCATACAACTTCCTTACTTGCATGGGTAGCTTCCATGTATTCAGCATCTGTAGTTGAGAGTGCAACTACAGGTTGTCTTCTATGCATCCAACTGATTGCTCCTACAAATAGATTAAAAACATAGCCACTTGTAGGTCTTTTGTGATCAAGATCTCTAGCCCAGTCACCATTAGCAAATCCTTGCATATTTATCTCTTTGTTTAGTCTGGGTCTTCCTTGGTAGCAGGTTTCAAAATCTGTAGTGCCACGTAAATACCTGAAGACCCTCTTTATTGCAGTCCAATGTTCCTTTCCTGGTTTTGACATATATCTGCTCAAAACTCCCACTGCATGGGCTATATCTGGTCTAGTATAGACCATGGCATACATCAAACTGCCAACAGCACTAGCATAGGGAACATGAGACATGTCCTCTACCTCTTCTTGTGTCGTGGGACACTGTTTTGCAGATAACCTTACACCTACAAGAATGGGCACCTTCACCGGTTTGCTTCCCTGCATATTAAACCTCTTCAATATTGTCTCAACATGTTTCCTCTAATTCAACCAGAGTTTCCTGTTTTCTCGATCTCTTTTTTTATTTCCATGCCCAAAATAAAATTTGCAGCACCAAGATCTTTCATGTCAAATTCAGATGACAACTGATTTTTGACATCCTTGATGATTTCCGTGTTGTTTCCAATTAGCAACATATCATCAACATACAATATCACATAAATAAAATCATCACCAATTAGTTTGAAATAAACACAGTGATCAGCTTTGCTTCTTGAGACACCAAGTCCCAACATATAAGTATCAAACTTTTGATACCACATTCTTGGAGATTGTTTCAATCCATAGAGGGACTTTTTCAGCTTACAGACAAGCTCCTTTCTACCTTTCACCACAAACTGTTCTAGTTTCTTCATATAGATTTCTTCATTAAGTTCTCCATGTAGGAATGTCATCTTCACATCCATATTCTCTACTTCAAGATCAAAAGCAACAGAAATAGATAAAATAAATATAATAGAAGTCAATTTGGCAACAGGTGAAAAAATATCACCAAAATCGATGCCCTCAATTTGGGAATAACCTTTTGCTACTAGTCGAGCCTTGTACTTCTTCACTTTACCTGCTGCATTTAACTTCCTCTTGAATACCCATTTTCTCCCAACAAGTTTTCTTCCTTTTGGCAACTCAACTAGATCCCATGCCTCATTTTTGTCCAAGGCATCCATTTCTTCTATCATGGCCTTCTTCCATAGTTTACTATCTTCTGAATCCATTGCCTCTTTAGCAATTCTAGGATCATCATCAGTAATAGATAACACAAAATTAGAACGAAAATCAGGTGGACTATACCTTTCAGCTTGCCTTCTTACTCAGTCATATCTCCTCAATACCAGAGTCTGTGGTTCCACCTCTTCATCTGATTCAGACGAAACTACCTCTTCATCTGATTCAGACGAATCTGGTTCCTCAAATGAATCACCTCTTTCATCCTTAATATCAAACTATAGTTTATCTGGATCCTTTTCCTTTAGTACATCTTCAATCTTGGAAGTTTTTTCAACTTCTCTGAAGATCACATCTCGACTGTAAATTGCTTTCCTTTTTATTGGGTTCCACAACTTATAATCTTTCAGTCCATCCTTGTAGCCAATGAAGATACATTTTTCCGCTTTATTATCCAACTTGATCCTTTTCTCCTTTGGAACATGCACAAAAGCATCACACCCAAACACTCTGAGATGTGAGAGAGAGGGTTTCTTACCAGTCCAAGCCTCATGAGGTGTCTTGTCAACCAACGCTGATGTGGGTGTCCTATTTACCAAGTAACACGCAGTGTCAACAGCTTTTGCCAAGAATTGTTGTGCTAGCCCTACACCACTGAGCATACTCCTTGCATTTTCCATCAACATCCTATTCATCCTTTCTGCAACCCCATTCTGTTGAGGTGTGTATGGAGTAGTCTTTTGCCTTGCTATTCCACACGTCTTACAGAACTCCTCAAATTCATTTCCACTGAATTCTCCACCATTATCCATTCTCAATACTTTTATTTTCTTTTTAGTTTGATTCTCTACAAGAGCCTTAAACTCTTTGAATCTATTAAAAACCTCAGATTTCTTACACAGGAAATAAATCCATGTTTTTCTTGAGAAATAATCTATGAATGAAACATAATACATAGATTTACCTAGTGATGGAACATGCACATGTCCAAACACATCACTGTGTATTAACTCTAAGATTCCTTTAGCTCTTACAACACCAGATGAGAATCTTACCCGATTATGTTTACCATATAAGCAATGTTCACAGAAATCAAAATCTAAGGTGTAATCAGACATGCCTTCAGCATACTTTTACCTTGTAATAGTAGAAGACCTTTCTCTACAATATGTCCCAGCCTTCGATGCCATAGCGTTGTCTTCTCTCTAGAGACTGTAAGGACTCTGTCCCCTTCATTTTTACCCTCAGGAACAATAGTACTGTTACATCCATTATTAAAGGTGCTTCCCAACAGCTTGTATAGATTTCCAATCCGAACTCCCCTCATCAGCACCATTGATCCTCGAACCATCCTGCATGTGTTCTTCTCAAATATAGTTTTCACACTTGCGTCATCCATTTTACTTACAGATATAAGGTTTCTAGCAAGTTTTGGAATGTGCAGAACCCTGGGAAGAGTTCTAACCCTTCCATCTTTGAGCAGTAGCTTGATCTTTCCTCGACCTATGATTTTCACCACTAAGTTGTCTCCCAGGAATACATCACCTCCATCATACTTTTCATATTCAGACAACCACTCCCCGTGAGGAGTCATATGAAAAGATGCACCTGAGTCAATCAACCACGAATCATGCTTTGCATGTGTACTTGAAGATGCCAAGTACACATATCCTCCTTCCTCTGTAGATTCTTTCCCATCTGCGAATGGAGCATCATTAGATCCTTTGCTTTTATCAATATTTTTGGATTTACAATTCTTCTTGTAATGCCCAGCTTTACCGCACTTCCATCATTTTCATACAGAAGGTCCCGGAGATTTAGATCTCCCTCTAGATTTAGATCTCCCACCTGAAGACCTATTTTTAGATTTGTCTCCAGGGTGACCTCTCACAAACAAGCCATCCCTGGTTGTACTATCCATGGATTTCTGCCTCATTTCCTCCGATAGCAAGGATGAAACCACATCATCAAAATTTAGGTTGGTTGCATTACTCCCAACTGCTATAACCAGACTATCCCATGAATCTGGAAAAGATCACAACAAACTAATACATTTTTCATCACCAGTAATCGTAATACCAACAGATGTCAACTGACTTACCAGAGTATTGAAGGAATTTAGATGCTCTGACACAGAGTCTTCTTCATTCATCCTTAGAAGGTACAGTTTATTTTGAAGAAATAACTTATTTACCAGGGACTTCGAATGATACAAATTTCCTAGCTTATCCCACAGCTTCTTTGCACTATCTTCTCCAGATACGTTCACCAACACCAAATCTGAGAGGCAAAGGCGAATGGTGCTCCTTGCTTTTCTTTCCAGCTTATACCAATCTTCTTTTACCACACCAGTGGGCATGGTACCTGGATCTACTGCGATCCATTGTTATCTATCTACTAGAAGATATTCCATCTTGAGCTTCCATAGCTCAAAGCTCTGACCGTTAAATTTCTCAATCTCGATTCTAGAAGTGCTTGCCACTCTTTCAACAAAAGAATCACTGCTGCAAAGCTCCCACTGAAACTAGGTTGATCACAAATCCAAGATCGTGCCAAACCCTTGGAAATAAAGGCGTCCCTCTAAACCCAATAATGCTCTGATACCAAATATAAGTTTTAAACCTTAATAGTGTAGTAAAAACTCATACAGATTCTTAAGCATTAACAAAAAATACACAATGGCACACGCATAACACAAAGATTTTCACCTGAAAACCCTTAACCGGGAAAAAACCAACAAAACTTAGATCCACACAACTCCTTTCATTATATGTTTTCTCAACCATTTACAATACAATATATGGTATTTCGTAGCATCTAAAACCCTAATTCGTTTACCCAAAATTAGGTTACAACCCTAATCCCTTTACTGGGATTAGATAGAATACAATGGGCTGAAATCGCAAAAAAGCAAAAAAGCAACCCAAAAAAATTTTGCGCTCCGCGTGGACTCTGGGGGCCTAACGGCCCCGTGCATGTCATTTCGGAACCTAACTGTCCGAAACAAAGAGATATAATATACCCAACAGTACCCACAACTCCGTGCACTACACAAAACCTTGGAGGAGGAAATATAAGATCTTCGTAGAGTAGTTATGCACATCAAAATAGCAGTAAGAGTAGGGAATCTATGAATACTAATAGAAGGCCGAGAATGCTAGCCGACGATGTAAAATTTCCTATTTTCCAGGACAACGGGACCGAGTATCCCTAATAGTACTGGTTTATATGCAAAGCAGTATGGACAGTAAAGCAAGTTCAGGATGATGATGTGAAAAAGAGAAAATTGGCAACGACTTTTAGGGGTCGTTTGCTAGATTGGTTCATGAATTTTGTATAGGTACCTGTAGGAGGTATGCAGAAGACTCTAGCATGGATTAAAGAAAGATTGATCGATGAGTTTAAGAAACCAAAATCAAAATCAAAATAAATTACAAAATTGAAGGAAATCAAGCAATTTCCTAATGAATCAGCATGGGAGTTTGATCAAAAGTATAAAACTATGACAGAAAAAGTAAGTTTCGGAATGAGTGATGTGAAACATAAGGAATGGTTCATCGTAGTATTAGTACCGCACACTGAATGCCACTAATGCAACAAAATATTGTATCCCAGGCAGAGGCACTGGAGATCATGATGAAGCTCGAAGCTTCACCAGTCGGTGAAACAGGATTTGGTATGAATCATATCCAGGCACAACTAGCGAACCTGGTGATCCAACTAAAATATATCAAGAAAGGTAAGGAGGTGTATGAAGAAATTTGGTGCAGGAAGTGGAAGTATGAGGGACACCATACAGATCAATGCCATGAATTTTGGGAGTACCTACAGTCAGGCCGACTGAATACATTGAGTCAAGGAGGGATGCCATGGTGCCGAATATGCCAAATGAGGGGGTATCGATCAGAAGAATGTGTTTACTTATAGAAGATAGTATCAAATCAGATAGCTAACCTTTTTTGCAATTTATGTCTATCAGTTGGCCATGAAGAAAAGGACTGCCGAGCATATGATTTCCTCTAGGAGAGAATTGTACCTACGTTTTTTATGAAGGGAGAAGAACAACTAATAGCACAACCTCAATGGAAATACAATTTACAGTAGGTGCATATGCACTATAATCAACCACAGCCTTAGTATATCCAACAACCGCTACAGTACAACCAACTGCAATATCAACAACCACAATATAACTAGCAACAGTATAATCATCCATGAGGTGGATACAGAGGAGGATTCTGCGTAGGTCAGGAAGGAGGCTTTGGTTGCAGAGGAATTTCTAGACGAGGTCGAGGACCGGTCACGTGTTACAATTGTGGCCAAATTAGACATTATCAAAGAGATTGTCCAAACTCGACTCCGCAATGTAACTACTGTAGCACAGTAGACCATAGTGTTAAGATTGTCCCCAGTTGATTGCGAAGTGGAAGAATAAAAACCCACCAAAACCAGAAGAGAATATGAATGGAAATTAGACTCAGAACCCTAATCAAAATGTGCAGAATATTTCAGCAAAAATAATAAGCCGACCTGTGAATGTCGCAGTAGTGACGAGAGGAGTAGCTGCGACAGGAGAAGATAGGCCCAATGTCCGACTTGCGATACTGAAACAAGTTCGATTTGATGCAGAGGTAGAGAAGGCTACCTTCTTAGAAGAACGAGATATGATGAGGAAGACCAGAGTGCTATAGATGAACCCTAAGAAACCTATTTATGAGATGCCACCAGTATTTGATTCGACAAATGTGAAAAGGCCACTAGGGAAGGGAAACACCCTAAGGGATTTATTAGAAAGTCTTTTAACATTAGCCAAAGATCAAGATGCACTAACGGATATAGCTAGCTTATTGTATCGAAAATATGGGCGACATGATCAAACAGTGAACCCAGTGTATAGGAAGAAGACAGGTAGAGAGATGACGATGAATACGGAAATTGGTGCATATGAAGTCGACTTCATCATTTTGGACTTGGGATCAGATGAAAGCATTCTGACCAAGCAAACTTGGGATATTATGGGGAAACCACAGTTGGTATTGTCCCCTGCACAACTTCGACTAGCAAATCAGAGCAAGGTCATGCCAATTGGTCGAGTGTCTCATATTCCGGTCGAAATAGAAGGATTGAAGACTTATACAGATTTTGATGTTATAGAGATAGTTGATCATTTTCAAACCCATCTCCAGTGTTGCTAGGAATAGACTGGGGAATGGAAAACATGTTGTGATTAACTTTAAGAAAAGGACAATGTCTTTTGAAAACCACAACATAAAGGTGATCGCACCGCTTGATCCGATGGAGGGAAAAGGGTATGTCGAACCTATTACAGATAAATTTACAGAAGGATGGGATAATGTCTATAACATCTAAGAAGATTACATCAATCCTACCACAGATGGGGAACTAGGATGGTGAAGTGTTAGTTCGGCATCATCAAAATCTGATGAGGCATTGGAAAACTGGCAGAATCGACTACATGAAGTATCATTTAGAAGGTGTGGAGAGATAACCCAGTCATTAAGATGGTAAGTGATGGAGGTATGTAACTTACCAACATATGAAGGTTTACCCAATTTAACCATGTTTATTACCGAATTTGAAGAAAAAGTATCAGAACCACATCAACTGCTAGCTCTTGAAGAGGCACTGAAGGCTACACCAACGAGATGATGGGCCACATATAAGTCATCGACAACAACTTGGTCAATATGTCAACAACTGATGGAAGTCATATTTGGGGAGGCTGAATAATTTTATGGAAAAAAGTACAATGGAAGGGGTGATACAAGGGATCATCTAGAAGAATGTAAAGAGTATGGGGAATGAGACCTGAACATGAATGGGTCCATGCATTCATCCATACAATGGATGAAGTACCGAGGAGGTGATACGTCATTGCATAATTGCGACATGAAGAACTAACCTTTAGTTTCATTCAGACATTTAGCTTCACTGATGAGAACCCGTTCATCCACAATGCGCTATAGGATATCCATGGAAAAGTACTAGAAACAATTATGACATAAAAACCAGTCGAATTACTGTGGACGATAATGCCATAAATGATGATGGAATGCTACAACGTGTCGGGAAAACCTGATGATGAGGATGACCCTATAGCCACTTATATCCTAGAGACGGAAAGAAGTCGTGATGTCAAAGCTCTAGAGATAACATCCAACAAATTCCAACAACCATTGAAAATCAAGAAAATCAATATTGGATCGAAGGAAAATCCCAAATTCACCAGTATTGGGGACTACTCGGACAAGTGGACCACTGGAAAAGTTACTGATCTACTGCACGAGTTCCAAGACCTCTTTCCAACAAAATTTTCAGAGATGAAAGGTATTTTTGGTGACTTAGGAGAAATGAATAACCCTCTGAAACCTGATGTGAAGCCAATAAATTAGCGACCATACAGACTAAATCCTAGGTATAAGGAGCGAGTAAAAGCTGAGATATAATGTATGTTGGATGCAGGAATAATAGAACATGTCGAAGAGTATGAATGGATCAGGCCGATGGTAGTTCAAGATAATAATACCGAAGAAATCCATATTTGCGTCGACCTATGGAAATTGAATGATGCATGCCTTCATGATCCATTCCCTACACCATTCACTGATGAAGTACTGGAAGGTGTTGGAGGACAGGAGACATATTCATTTATAGATGGATTCTCGGGATACCATAAGATAAATATTGTGAAAGAGGATCGACACAAGATGACTTTTGTGACGAAATGGGGGTGCTTTCAATGCACAGTGATTCCATTTGGTCTCAAGAATGTTCCAACAATATTTTCAAGGTTGGTTTTCACTGCATTTAAATATTTCATCCAAAAATTCCTTGCAGTATATATGAATGACTCGATTGTATATGGACTAGTCAAGGATCATGTTGCAAATCTAAGGATGATGCTGGAATGATGTTGACAACATCAAATTTCGTTGAATTTGAAGAAATGCATTTTCTGTGCACCATTAAAGATCTTGCTGGGCGACATTGTGTGCAAGGAAGGGATGTTAGTTGACCCAACACAGATTGCAATTATTGTCGACTTACCTCCACTAATGATAATAAAAAAACTAAGGGGGACGTTGGGACACACTGGGTATTACATAATATTTAACAGGGGATATGCAATGATTACAACTCGAATGGAGAAGATGCTAAAGAAAGATGTGAAATTTGAGTGGAACGATGAGTGCCAGAAGAGCCTCAACATATTGAAAGAAACAATGGTCGCAGCATCATCAGTGGCATTGGGAGTAATACTGTCCCAACCAGGAGAAGGATCGATTTACCATCTAATCACATTGGCAAGCATAAAGTTATCCGCAGTAGAAAGAAAATACACAATGAAAGAGAGAGAGGGATTAGCAATGGTATATGCACTACAAAAATCATGGCATTATATACTTGGAGGACATTTCAAAATGTTCACTTATCATTCTGCATTGAAATGCCTAGTCAATAATCCTATGTTGGGGGGGATATCTATTGATGCCTCCTATTATTTCAAGAATTTGACTTTGAGATCATCGTGAAACCAGGGGGAATGAATGCAGGACCTGATCACCTTTAAAGGATTGAATCAGGAGAAGAACCGAGGAGTATTGATGAAGGATTACCAGATGCACAACTTTTCAGGATTGGAAAGGTCGATGACCATTATGAACAAGTTATTCAATTTTTGGCTATAGGAAGAGCACTAGAGGAATTTACCACCATTCAGAAGAAGCAACTAGTCATCAGGGCTATCGATTTTCAGTTAATTGCTGGACATCTCTACAAAATGGGAATAGATGAATTTCTTGGTCGATACGTCCTTCCGCACGATTAAGAAAGCGTATTGGTGGAAGCTCATGATGGGATCGCAAGAGGTCATTATGGATGACATGCAACTTCCAAAAGGATACTTAGGTTTGGACTATGGTGGCCAACACTGCATAGTGATGCCGCTGATTACGCAAAAAGTTGTGATATATGTCAAAGGACTAGGAAACCTTCACGGAGGGATTAAATGCCACTGGTAACTCAATTGACACTACAAGCCTTCAAAAAATGGGTAGTATATTTTGTGGGGCCTATCAATCCACCAGGAAGGAGAACAGGCTCATGATACATAATTACTGCGACTGATTTTTTGATGAGATGGTCTGAAGTAGCACCGGTAAAGGATTGCACAACAGCAAGGTTTCTATTCGATAATGTGGTTACTAAATTCAGGTGCCTAAAGATACTAATGAAGGACCAAGGCACTCACTTTGTCAACAAAACTATGAGAGCTATGACAAAGGAAGTCCAAATCCAACACCATAAAAGTACACCATATCATCCGCAGGAGAATGGGGCAGTGGAAGCACTAAATAAGATATTGGAGCATGCACTTACCAAGGTATGCAACAAAAATTGTGACGACCGGGATTTAAAGATTCCTACAGTACTATGGTCTTATAGAACAACCTGAAAGAGGTTGACAGGAAAAAATCCCTTCAAATTAGTATACAGACAAGAATTAGTCATGCCAATGGAGCATATCGTCCCGAGTCTACGCATCGTAGCAACAACAAGAATGAGTGACGACAGATCTATTGAAGAACGGTTAGTACAACTATTACAACTCGAGGAGGATCACTTTCTTGCAGGATTCCATCAGTAGGTTGAAAAGGACTGACAAATGGCATGGCATGATCGCCATGTAAAAATAAAGAATTTCTAGTGTGGAGACATGGTTCTTCTGTATGATAGTAAGTTTGCGAAGCACCCAAGTATGATACGGATGCATTGGTTGGGTCCATACGTGATTAATTTCATCACTGATGGAGGTGCGGTGCAACTACAAAAGATAGATGGGACACCACTGAAAATTTTGGTGAATGGAATCCAGCTAAATCCCTATCGGGATAACCGGGGAACATACACACATGTTCTAAAACATTGAGAAACTCTGAATATCTTGGCAATTTTTTCATAACATTTGAAATATGACATAATAGAGTGATAAATGTCCTTGATGGACCAATAGAAAAGGGTTTCCACGTGAAAATATACATATTAGACATACATAACCATCATAGTTGACTCATTGTATAGCTAGTCACATATACATAATGATATACCTACACCATAAGTATCTTCAAAAAGGTTTTTGAGAAATTAGTTTTAAAAATTAACCATATCCTAAAATAATATTCAAGTACTTAAAATGACAAGGTTCTTCAATAGGGTGAGTTAGATGGAAAACCATGGTTAGTCAAGTGAAACTTTTTATGGTCTAAGGAAACTAAGTTGACTCAATATTTGGGAATAAAAAGGGTCTCTTTGATCTCCACCACTTAAGAAAACATTAGGGAGCATGTGTCTCACAAATGGATGATATGTTAGAAAGTGATGCACCTTTGAGTTTGGTAGGATCCCTCCCCCCCTTATTATTCATATGCATTGCCACTTTCCTTTCATTTCACTTTTTTGGATATTTCACTTTGAGAGTTTTTATTTTCTTATCCTTTAGTTGTCTAATGATCGAAAGATACTAGCCCTAGATGCCTTTTGGGCACCAATGATGACACAACCTTAGATCCATTTCCAATGACTATCCATAGGCCCAACGAAATTTCCACAGTAATGCTTGTTTAGAGAAAATAAGCATTACTTCTGAATTCAAGGAGTAGGTTTACTCTTTCAACCATTAACCAATTTCAAGGATGGGGGAACTTGTTTTGAGTCTCGGTAGAACAGTTCAAGAAACTTGCAAACCTTAGCTTGAACCCAATCCATAGGGGTGTACAAGAAGAAAGGGATCAATGTGATAGGATGGCGGTAATCCTAGGTTTAAAACCAAAAATCAGGGGTAACTAACCAGAAAAACATAAGACTTCATAAAACCAATTCTCCTAGGAAGTCAGAGCCATTCAAGCATATTTCTAAGAATAAAGGGATACGGATTTGGAGAATTTTGTTGCAAACATATGAACTAAGGCACAAGGAAAGCACATGGAGGTATTCAAGGTGAAGGGTTCACAAAGGGGAGGTTAAGAGCTTGATTTCATCAAAATCAAACCAAGGATACATACCAATTTTAATGGATTGAAATGGATGGATGGGTGGATGGTCACAATATGGACAAATCCTTGTAGTACACCTAAAAATTATCTAGGTTCAATGGTATATTAGTAAAACAAGGATCTACTACCCTCTTCAACTTGAAAGTGTGATGCTTCTAGGTATGTTGATTGGACAATTAATACATCAACTTAAACCATAAAAATATATAGTACACAATTAATTCATCATCATTACTTTGCATTCGAATAGAATCGCATCATTGGAATACTTTGACCATCACACATCATATGTTCCCTAAAACAAGAGTCCTAAGAGAAGCAAAGATAGGCCTCAAGAATTTATGGCTGGCATCAAGCTTGAAAGGAAAATTTTGTTTAGAAAAAGGGGTGACCTACAAAGTGCGACACAATAGGAATCATACTAGCTTCATAAGACAAAAGCAATAGATCAAATTCATGACTCATGCTCACATAAACTGGCCAGAGATATTGGTTGGATGTATCATCCAATGTATTGTAAAGCCTACCTAGCATCTACACTTGTATCTTCTCAATGTTATCATATTCAATTGTAGCTCTCTCTTTCTCCACTGAATAATGGTTCTCCTAACTAATTCAAGAATGCAATGAAGAAAATGGCTAGTATATCAATTTACTCTTCATGAAATTCCATCGAAATATGTTATGCAACACTCTTCTTGTGATAGTGTAAATAACCACTTTTGATTGTTAGGAAGCTTCTTGCTTCTAGAGTGTCAACCAAGCTCTAGTTTCTTTATCGTGCCCTCGTTTATCATGTATTCTACCAATTTACAACGTGTGACCTTCAATCCGATTTCTTCACAATGTAAGAAAATTTGTCAAAAATGCTTCAATGAGAAGGAAAAAGACACAAACTTATATACTCTTGGATGCAACTCCAAAATCTGACTAGACTTGCCATCCATAAAATATGGACTTCTAACCAAAGTAAGAAACAAAATACTTTACAATGTACAATGAAATTTCTGAATAGCAACCATTCTTCTTGGGTGCTATGAGAGATTTGGTAAAATGACTATCTTCCTTCCTGAAAGAAAAGAAGGTGAAAAGAGGAAAAATTCTAAGTGTTTTCTTAAAAAGCCATCAATCTTGAAAGTGTTGCAAGATTTGAGTGCAAAACTTGTGTAGCATTGAATGCTTCACTTTTGTCTAGGGTTGGAACACTTTAAAAATGGCAGAAGTTGTAATTCTTTTATTAATTTCATTGGCTTTTTGAACGTAATTGTATGATTGCAAATTTCAAATAACATCATTTAAAAATTATCAAAAAAGATAAATTTAATTTTTACATAATTAAAATTGTGTGAAAGGTATACCAATGGTAAGTAATTTTTTTTTCCAAGAAAAAAAGTCGTATCTTTATTCTATTTAGAGCAAAAATACATTCTTAATTGCCTTTCAGCTGTGGGAAGAGCCTGAAATAGAGTATAGTGATCAAACAATGTCATTACAGACACAATAAGTAAAAATGTTGATCGTGCGGGATCAAGAGATGCTTCATAGTATTCATATCATATTTCTGCAGAGAATTTTTTAGGGGCGAAATTTCACCAATTGGCTATTTTTTGGGTTTTTTTTCAAAAAATAAATTCGCTATTTGGTCATTTTTTGTCTCTAATATTGCCTATATTTACATAAAAAATGTTTTTTTATCATAATGTTCGCCAAAATTCACAAATTTCAGTAGCAAATTGTATGTTTCATATTTAATATTTGCCTACCAATCTATCTATATATTTTTTTCAATCCAAAATAATCACCTATAATACTATACTTAAGTATAATATTAGAATCCTTAAAAAAAGCATGTTATGCATAAGGAATGATTTGGTTATTAACAATACTTCCTCCTTGAAGTTATTCCAAGTGAAGTGCTCTGGGATGAAGTAGTAACCCTTGCTTAGACAAAGAGTCAGCTTCCATGTTGAACTCACGCCGAGTGTGAATGAAAGTGAGATAGTTAAAGGACTCCCTCAAAAGTTTCAGTTGATTAACAAAATACAAAATCCCAACATGATAAATTTTGGTATGCCCCTGTAAGAAATTGATCACTAGCTCAGAGTCACCCAAGATGTACAAGTTGAGAATATTCCTCCTGAAATCCACCTTCAATAGAAAAAAATGTGATTTAAAATCTGCTTGATTGTTGGTTCCAACTCCCAAACCACCCCATCCTTTGTAATAGTGTTGAGTGTCCATAAATAGAATGACTCCAAAAACACAGACCAAATTATGATTCTGGATAGCGCCGTCAAAAAAATCCCAGGGCCTGCCTTCATCAATCACCAAAGTCACAGGTGTTCTAGACAAATTAGGAGAGTTCGGAGGCTTGAATGCAGTGAATAATACAACATCTTGGGATGCTACCTACAAACTAGAAAAATATTTATCGCGGAATACAGCATCATTTATGGCCAACCAAACCCACCAAGACACAATGATAGGGAGGATCCTATACACCTTGCTTCCTATGGATCTAAAAAATTCCTGAAAACAAAGATCGATGGAAGGTCCATCCCACTAAACATGGCATCCCGTCATTCTACCAACCTCCCCCTGAATAGACTTGAAAAAAGAACACAGATTGAAGAGATGAAATACAAATTCAACCTCCATTCTACACAAGTAGTAGATTTTGAGCCCTTGGAAGACAAAGCATTAGAGTTTATCCAAATTTAGTACTTCATTTGAAAACATTATCCAGAAATGTAGAATACTCTTAGGAGGGATTTTAATCTTCCATCTCTCCTTCCACCACCACCGGGGTTGAATATTCCATGGAAATAAAGACCCATATCCCAACCTGGTGCAATAATATCTACCCGAAGGATCATAGCTGCAGCAGAGCTCATCCTCCTCCTTACTGAGAAAAATGTTGCCTTCTGTCAGCATAGAAATGAAAGACTCCAAACTAGCTCTCCATATGACCAAAAGACCAATCTCCTTCACCCCTAGCCAATCTTGTTTCCAGATGTTGTTCCCCATAGACTTAGGAACCTTGTTCAAGGTGGAAAATCCCCATCTCTGAAGATGAGCAATTAGACTATCTGGAGGCAGACGCTCATTGTAGATCCTGAAGATGGAATCTTTCTCGATCCTCACCAACCGACCATTCCCTACCTTCCAATCCAAGTGGCACTCTACTACATTAAAATCAGAAGATAACACTTTCCACTTATTGGATCATTGTGGTACAATTTTCGACCTTCGTCTAATCCAGTCCATCACTTAATCATGAGCAATATACTTAGCCACCAAAATCCTCTTCCACAGGCTATCCTTCTGCAAGAAATTCCAAAGGGTTTTCGCAGCCAAAGCCTTATTAAATAGAAATATATTCTTCAACCCCCATCATCCCAGAAGTTTGGGGGTTTCTAATATCTTTCATTTCACAAGGTGAAGAGAATATACATCCCTTTCATTTCTCCAAATAAATTTAAAAAAAAATCTTTCTAATCGAATGCATAGTACTAAGATGAATTTTATCCAACAGATTCCAATAAACTAGAATAGCTTCAAGAATAAATTTTACCAATACCAAACGACCTCCCCTGGAGAGCCAATGATTACACAAAAAATATGTTTTCTCAGATACCCTCTCAACAAGCCATATCCAATCCTTGATCTCATAGTTGTTAGGTTTTAATATAAATTCAAGATAGGGATTACCCTATTCCATAGTCTGACACTTGTTTGGAAAATGGATTTTCTAGAAGCCCCAGGAACCCATCTAATCTTCCATCATATACAGAGCTTATTTAATAATACCGATGTCCATACCTGTTTCTGTGCAAAATCCATCTAATATGCCTCTTAAACAAATACATTCATCTTTTGCCTTTCTACAAAATAGAAAATATCATCCACAAACATCAGGCATGTAAGAACTGATTGATTGTTAAGGGAAATACCCCTGAGATTCCTCCTAGATTGTTCATGAATAATGGACCTACTGAGCCCTTCAATAACAAGAATAAAATGATATGGAGAGAGTGGGAATCCTTGCCATAGTCCATGAGTGGCTTTGAAAAATGAAGTTTCAAATCCATTGATCATCACCGAAAACACATGAGAAGAAACACACCCCATAATCAAGTTGGTCAAGTCCAAATTGAACCCAATATGCAACAAAACCAGATGAAGAAAGAGCCAAGAAGCCTTGTTGTAGGATTTCGAAAGGTCCAATTTGATAGATACCACCTGCAAATGTGTTAATATTCAATATGCTAAGACAGAAAATAGCAGCATTACATTTCATTTCACAATAATAGCATATACAGGATCACTGAAGAAACAACAAGCATAGCATAAACACAAGAGACAGAGATTTATCCTGGGAAACCCTCATGGGGTAGAAAACCCAGCAAAGCTTCCTCAATATAGATGACCAGCAATATACAAATATGCAAACCCTGAGCATAAGCTCCTTCTCCTCCATAGCAGACCTCTCCTCCACAAATGCGCCTTTCTCAAGTGAGTGAGTGTGTATAATGAGGAACACACCTCCTCTATTTATACACTACTCTGATATGTATTTTACACAAGTACACGTAGGCTCGTATTTAACCAATAGGTTAAATACCCCACTACAACTAACTGGGCCGACCCCTCTAGGGTGGTCTAATAACCCTTTGACCCACAATCCGACGGAGGAATAAACATCTCCGGATTTACAATAAGATCTTCACGGAGGAATGAAACATCTCCAAAATAATAAAGTACAAATATAATATTCTTTGAAGTTACAATATCTCAACACTCCCCCTTAACGAGAAGGATATTATAACAACATCTGCACGAGCAAGGAGTCATCAACATCATATATGATACATCTATAAATCATTGGAAGCTTTCTTCAATTCATCATCAATAGCTTGACTAGTTACTGGAACATCAACATCGTCATCAGCATCGTCGTATGATCATTAGTATCGTCATCACACGATCAGCAGCATCGTCATCACACGATCAGCAGCATCGTCATCACACGATCAGTAGCATCGTCATCACACGATCAGCAGCATCGTCATCACACGATCAGTAGTATCATCATCACACGATCAACATCATCGTCATCACACGATCAGCAGCATCGTCATCACACGATCAGCAGCATCGTCATCACACGATCAGCAGCATCGTCATCACACGATCAGCAGCATCGTCATCACACGATCAGCAGCATCGTAATCACACAATCATATTTACAGGATGATCAATCCTGCTCCCTTTAGGACATGAGTCCATGGATGATGCAATCCAGATCAAGTTCCAGGATGATCAATCCTTATCACAGCTACAGAGCCAGCCCGGTTTCATGCTGGATGTATCATAACTACAGAGCCAGCCCTGTTTCATGCTGGATGTATCTCAACTACAGAGCCAGCCCTGTTTCATGCTGGATGTATCACAACTACAGAGCCAGCCCTTTTTCATGCTGGATGTATCACAACTACAGAGCCAGCCCTTTTTCATGCTGGATGTATCACAACTACAGAGCCAGCCCTTTTTCATGCTGGATGTATCACAACTACAGAGCCAGCCCTTTTTCATGCTGGATGTATCACAACTACAGAGCCAGCCCTTTTTCATGCTGGATGTATCACAACTACAGAGCCAGCCCTTTTTCATGCTGGATGTATCACAACTATAGAGCCAGCCCTTTTTCATGCTGGATGTATCACAACTACAGAGCCAGCCCTTTTTCATGCTGGATGTATCACAACTACAGAGCCAGCCCTTTTTCATGCTGGATGTAACCTAGAGTAATTCTAGGATTTGTCACGTACATTTTGAACCGAGGTCCAGGGACGATTCAATCCTGTCATTCAGTTATCGGAGACCTCATGTCTACGGCTCTTCTTTAGGACTGAAGTCCGGGAATGATCCAATCCCCTCAACTGTCCACTAAGGACTTCATTCTCGGAGACCTCACGTCTACGGCTCTCTTTAGGACTGAAAGTCCAGGGATGATCCAATCCCCTCAACTGTCCACTAAGGACTTCATTCTCGGAGACCTCACGTCTACGGCTCTCTTTAGGACTGAAAGTCCAGGGATGATCCAATCCCCTCAACTGTCCACTAAGGACTTCATTCTCGGAGACCTCACGTCTACGGCTCTCTTTAGGACTGAAAGTCCAGGGATGATCCAATCCCCTCAACTGTCCACTAAGGACTTCATTCTCGGAGACCTCACGTCTACGGCTCTCTTTAGGACTGAAAGTCCAGGGATAATTTAATCCCCTCAACTGTCCACTAAGGACTTCATTCTCAGAGACCTCACGTCTACGGCTCTCTTTAGGACTGAAAGTCCAGGGATGATCCAATCCCTTCACATGTTCACCAAAGCAGAACATGTATCCTCATCATCAAAACATGTATAACCACAACATGTATCATCATCATCAAAACATGTATAACCACAACATGTATCATCATCATCACAACATGTATAACCACAACATGTATCATCATCATCACAACATGTATAACCACAACATGTATCATCATCATCACAACATGTATAACCACAACATGTATCATCATCATCACAACATGTATAACCACAACATGTATCATCATCATCACAACATGTATAACCACAACATGTATCATCATCATCACAACATGTATAACCACAACATGTATCATCATCATCACAACATGTATAACCACAACATGTATCAACATCATCAAAACATGTATAAACACAACATGTATCAACATCATCAAAACATGTATACATCTATCATCTATCATCAAAAGCATGTATACATCTATCATCAAAACCATGTATACATCTATCATCAAAAGTATGTATACATCTAATCATCAAAAGTATCTAGCATGTATACATCTATCATCAAAAGCATGTATACATCTAATCATCAAAAGTATCTAGCATGTATACATCTATCATCAAAAGCATGTATACATCTAATCATCAAAATAAATAAGTAAGAGTCCTAAATCTAAATATTTCTAAGTAACTGGGTGTAGAGAACAGGTTACCTCATCAACGACCTTGTTGTTTGATGAGACAATCTCATCAGTAGTGACTATACTACTCCCCCTTTCGAGGAGGGTCCTTTTGAACTACACCAAGCTTGTCTCGGAAGTATTCAAACTTCACTCGAGACAGAGGTTTGGTTGGTAACTTCTTCACTTGACGTAGAGGCTTGGTTAGTACAATGGTAACCTGTTACAAATTCAAAATTTTTAGAGTTCCTTTCTGTGTCATATCTTGTTAGTTCCCTATGTTCTTTGACTTATCATGGAACACTAGATTCTATGTCATCTTGACACAACTCTAATTATCACATAGGATCTCAGTTGGTTCTATCTTTAAGTCAAACAATCCTAAAGTCAAACTTCTTCACAACTAGCAGAGCAAGCAGCCATATATTCCGCTTGTGCTGAGAGTCACACTAGACAGCTTCCAGCTAAACCATGAGATCATGGCTAATCCCAGACAATAACATCCTCTCGATGTGTTCTTCTTGTCTGATACACTTCCTGCCCAAACAGAATCTGAATAGCCATCTGAAGTCATGATCTTCAAGATAGCATAGATCAAATTCTCCTTTATGTGCCTCATCACATACTTTGCAACTATCAGGTAAACACATCTAGATTCCACTAGATACTCACTCAAGGTGTTCATAACAAAGCATATATCTAACCTAGTATATGTTAGATATATCAAAGACCCAATAAATTGATTGTACAGAGTTATATCCGCTAACTCTGATGAGTTATCCCCTAACAGCTTCAAGTTGGAATCCATAAGAGTGGCCATTCCAACACCTCAAGTCATATTTCTCATCATACTTTCCCTGGTTGAGAAATATTCCTTCTGAGCCTTGCGATACTTCCAGACTTAGGAAGTAAAGCATCAATTTGAGATCTTTCATTTTTTTTTATTTCTGCATTGAATGATCTTCTGCATATCTATCTGTGCCATCTCTCGTTAGATGGGTCTACTGATATGAGCCTCAATATCATTCGAACTCTGTGGTGAGTTCCTTCTTGCATCCATGTCATATGTGTATCATATTCAACCTTGTAGCAAAGGTTGAGATCCACATCACCCATGGTGATCATTAAGCTTATCAAATTATTAGCGATCCTAGGTACCTATACAGAGCCTGATTCATACTTCTTCTTTAAATACACCATACTTGGAGCAAACATCTTGTCGTGATTCTCTTCCCCTTTCTAAGAGAATCTTCTAGCCATGAGCCTTCTATATTTTGTTTGATTTGTAAATCTTCTTGTTTGAACATCCACCACTTGTACGGTGTCCATCATTCTTCATGACCTTTCCTACAAATCAAAATTAAGTACATGATTAGTAATACTTCATAATCATCAAAAGATAACCCATTATGCATACAGATATCATTTACATAGTGATGCAACTATTTTGACCAATACTTTGGCACAACACTTTCCCATATCCTGTATGCATACAGTGGCTATCTAGATGCCTTCCATCTCTACCAGAACATACTATCGAGAGTGTGCACAACTCTCAGCATGTCAGCAAAGAGGTTTCATTCTAGACAAGCAACAATGGAATGTTTGTCCAAACATATGCACATTAGTTGTATACTGTTCAATGCTCTATGAATGTTTACACTCAGCATTATATATTCTAGGAATACAAATATGCATGCAGGCAATATCATTACTATTTCAAATAGTAACTCAAATACTTATCTTTTATGTTTGTGTGGCTGCCTCCCGCTTGATCTTCTGTATGTCTTTTGAACTTCTATTCATTCTGTACCACTGTGCATGCTCAAGAGTCATCCTCATGATCTCATACACAAACATACACTCATTAGTATATTCTAAATGCTGTCAAAACATTATAGTACTAAATAATCTTGAAAACGTATAGTCATGATTATAGTTAATAAACATTAGTATTCAAGATTTCAGGGAAGTCTTCTTTTACTCATGCATATTATTGATATAATATGCATAATCCCTTTATTACTAACTTTATGAATAAGCATAACCAATCATTCCAAGTATACTTATATAAGGGATCCTAACACAAGGTAAGATTCATGGGAAACATACCTGGATTAGTATACCTGCTTGGTTATGTACAACATACCTAAACAACCTCTTCAATGATTTAGAGATCCTGAGCTAGAACCTGCATGTCTCATAGGTTAAGCATAATATAACAAAGTCATACATACCTCGTAAGTAGAACAAAGATTATGGATGAGTCTTTGTCTTCATGTTTTCATGGTCATGGAGCCTGATTTGTCTTTTGTGATGTACCTGTATCTTGTTAGTAGACAACCTCAACCTTACACAACACCATAATGCATTAGTACAATCATAAGTGTCAATACCCTAACCAATGAATATCTTCTATCATGCATTCAAAATTTTGTTAAGGTGATACAACAAATCTAGAATCAAGATTGTACTAACTGTAATATCATGAAGACAAACATACCATAAACTTAATTATGAAAAAATCTCAAAACATACCTCGATGAGTCATACCTGTCGAGATCGCTTGTAATCTCCTTATGTAAAGCCTTAGCCTCATCTCCCTCTGAAACATGAACTCCTTCACTTATGTAGGTGACCAATCTATCTTCTTCTAGGATTAATCCTATCCACTTGATTTGCAAGAACTGGACCTGGAACTGGATATGGGTTTGTCAGAGAAACCCCAAAAATTCAAACTTTGAATTTCAAACTTCCGAAAGGATAGAGATATGCGCCTTGATGAGCTGATCAAACTGATATATTCAGAACTTGAAAACTGCAAAGTTTTACTCCTCAATTTTGCCTTTGAAACTTTCGGATTCACTGGACGTGACCCTGAACTGGGGTTTGATGAAGCCCACTCTTTTGCCCCATCAAAAAGTTTGATCCAAAGCTCTAAGCTTCTATTATTCTGAGGAGCTTCCAGCCGTGGTCACAGATTTCAAAAATTCCCATTTTTACAGAAGCCCTAATTTTCCGCTTTTCTGATCAAAGTCCCGAACTAGGGTCTAATCAAGCCCGGTCTTCTCCCCAACCAAAAATTCTGATCTTGGTCTCTAAATTTCTATTTTGATGAGTAGCATCTAGCCGTGGTCTCCGATTACAAAAATTTCAACTTTCTTCAAAGCCCTAAATTCCGGAAGCCATGAATGAAGGTACCATGGTCTACGAAATTTCATTTGGAGCTTCCTAGCCCAAGATATGACCTTTTTCCCAAGGTCACCTGATTTTGACTCAGATCTGGAAGAGGCAGAAACCCTATATTGTACAGATCATAAATCACAAAGTACAACGAATTAGAGGTTGTCCTTTGGACACAAGGTACCTGGAGATCTTAGCTTCGTCCTGTAACAATTTAAGATCCGAAAACTTCGCCAAAACGGATTTATAGCGAAAGTGCTACGATGACTGGTTTTTGCTATGTAAAACCCTAACCTTCAAAATGTCGTAAGTAAAGCAAGTGTCTTTAGTGCCATACCTTGTCTTCCTTCAGGTTAGCTCTGATACCATGTTAATATTCAATATGCTAAGACAGAAAATAGCAGCATTACATTTCATTTCACAATAATAGCATATACAGGATCACTGAAGAAACAACAAGCATAGCATAAACACAAGAGACAGAGATTTATCCTGGGAAACTCTCATGGGGTAGAAAACCCAGCAAAGCTTCCTCAATATAGATGACCAGCAATATACAAAGATGCAAACCCTGAGCATAAGCTCCTTCTCCTCCATAGCAGACCTCTCCTCCACAAATGCGCCTTTCTCAAGTGAGTGAGTGTGTATAATGAGGAACACACCTCCTCTATTTATACACTACTCTGATATGTATTTTACACAAGTACACGTAGGCTCGTATTTAACCAATAGGTTAAATACCCCACTACAACTAACTGGGCCGACCCCTCTAGGGTGGTCTAATAACCCTTTGACCCACAATCCGACGGAGGAATAAACATCTCCGGATTTACAATAAGATCTTCACGGAGGAATGAAACATCTCCGGAATAATAAAGTACAAATATAATATTCTTTGAAGTTACAATATCTCAACAAAATGTTTACTTTTAATGGAGTGCAGACCTTCCTGAGTAGCTCGCACTGCCTCATGAATGAGTCATCCCTTCAAAAAACCAAATTGATTGAGAGATATATATTATGAGAGAAAAGGCTTCAACCAAATAGCTAATATTTTCGCTACTATCTTATAATCTCCATTGCATAGAGAAATAGGTCTAAAATACACAAAATCACCTGGCCTATCATTTTTAGGAATTAAATCAATAAATGTAGAGTTCAGAGCTGAAGGAACCACTCCAGAAAGTCTAACTTCTTCAACCACCATTAGCAAATCCTCCTCAAATGATTCAAAAAATTCCAGGAAAAATTAAGGGGGGAAACCATATGGCCTATGAATCTTATCCCTACTGAAGCATGGCAAGGCACCTTGTAACTCCTCTAAAGTAACAGCCGTGAACAAATCATCACTATCTTCCACATACAACATTCGAGGGAATTTATGAATAACATTTAGTATCCCCAACATATCACAATGAGATGGTTCAGAGTATAGACCATGAAAATATGAGAAAACCTCCTACACTAGTCTGGTGAACCCTCTAAGTGGAATTCCATCAAAGTCGAGAAGGTCCTAGATAGAGTACACATTCTTATGATGGGAAGCCACCCACTGAAAATACTTTGTATTCAAATCTCCATCCTCTAACCAGAGTGATCTACTCTTAAAGCACCATTCCATCTCATCTTCCTCTAGAATATTCATTTTCTTTGATTCCAAACATGAAATTAAATACTTCATTCCCCCGTCAGAGAAAATGAGCAGATCAACAGAATAAAGATCTTCCAATTCCGACTCCACCCCCACAAAATCTTTATCCCTGGAACGTTGACGATCCACATTCCATTCCCTGACACTGACCTTAAGAGTTTTAAGATTCCTAGAAAATTTACAGTTGGCACGCCTCCCCCCTCAACCCCGTCTCCCCCCTCAAATGGACCCAAGAATTTTCAATCAAATCTCAAAAGCATGATAAGCTCGACCAACTAGAATTATATTTAAATGGAGCAATAGGTTTGACCATACCAACTTCCAAAAAGATAGGGAAGTGATATGAAAATAAGCAAGGCCCAACCTAAGATCTGAATAGGTGTCTATATTCAAATAAATTAACATTCATAAAAAATATATCAAGGCGTTTAGAAATACCTTGGTTTCCAGCTCACTTATTAGACCAAGTTGGTTTGATTTCAGTCGATTTAACATCAATACATCCATGCAACGCGAACAAGTCCCTAAAATCTGCAGACTGAGAATCTTCCCTCACCGAAATGCCCCAAGACTCATCGACATCCAAATTAAGGTTCATGTTGCCACCCATGTTGAGCGAAAGGCTACTTGAATGAATTCCATATTAAGCACCGATGTCCATAAATCAAATCTATCCTCATAAGGCTCATATATGTTTAGTATCAAGAACTTCTAGTCCAATTACTGACAAAGGGATTTGACCCCCAGAATTGAATGGACACCAAAGGTATTGAAAACCTACAACCGCTTGGAAACCACAGAAATGAGACCTCCAAATATCCCACATGCATCCAACGAAAAAAAAAAAAAAGAAGGAAACATCTTCTCTATTTTCCTAAGAACTTCCAACCCCGAAGTCATCGTCTCTTGGAGTAACAAAAAATCAGGATTCTCCACCGCAACTAATTGCTTGAGGGCTAGCAGTTTGTCCTTCCCCCCTAGGCCTCTAACGTTAATGGAATTAAGTTTTATCAGGGTTCTCCATCTTGGAGCTTACATGCTCTAAGTATCCCTGATATCTGAAGCTGACGGCCTTGCGAAACCTCCCGCTTGGAATTTTCTTTAGCATGGAACATAACATATTTCCGTCCATATTCCTGGACATAGAAGAAGGGGATTGCTCCATGTCAATACTTTCTAATAGCCTCAAATTTTTCATATAGGAGTGCCAAAAATATTGGCCTTGACTACAACTACCATAAACACTATCTCCTTCATTCGAAAGATGGGAGGTATCCAAAGTCCCACCTTTTATCGACTCCTTCATTGACACACCTCCCAATGCATCAAAAAGAGGTGGCATCGAATCGATTGCCAAGGCTTGGAAACATGTAGACAAAGGTTACGCCACCTTGCATGCATTTGACACCACCACCTCGTCATCAACCAAGGCCCTCGGTGTCTCATCAACCACCTTACCACAATATTCCCAAAGATCCACCATTTTTACCAGCTGACTGGAAAAAAACTCATATCCGTCAAGCAAATACTCAATGACTTGAAAATTATCATCTATCTTTCCAGGTTCCAATGGAAGAACATATCCCTGATGATCTCGTCGTTGAGCCGCTCGTTCTCCGCTGGGCGTAGAACAATCTCCTCATCCGACTCCAATTTGAAATATTGGGAAGATCTTTCATCCCCACTAGGTACCTCTTTACATTTCCATATTTCCTTTAGAAACTGTAATTCATAATCAGCTACAACATGACCATATAAATGGCAACGAGCACAACGGAATGGTACATTGAAATAATCCAATGGTTGTGAGAATATGTTCTCACCAACAACCAAAGGCAAGGTCTCGAAAATCCCTTGGCTCACATCCACCTCCACTAAAATTCATGCCATAGAGCGCATCTAAGTTTTCCATCCACAACAATAAATTTTCCGATAGCATCCCAAATAGCCTTAAAACCTTCCTCAGTCTAGAATTCCAACAGGAGAAATGACAATTTAACCCAGATAGGAAAGGAATCCAGTGAATCTTTGTAAGGATTAAAGAAGGGGTGCCATGGCTTGATAGATAAGGGAATTTTTCCGAGTAACCACACACGATGTAAAATGGATTCCACATCTTCCATTAATTTGAATTCAAAACCATACAACCCTCTAGGAAAACCAAAAACCTATGGAGTAGAAGAAATCACCTTAGGCTAGGTATTAGTGACCCATACTTTAAGAATGACCTTATAGAAATTTCTACCACAAAATATTCTGATAAGCACTCGAGACGTGAATTTCAGAATATCCATAACAAAAATATCTCACCCAACCACTAGCTCCTCACAGACACCTTTCGAATGCAATACTTTTTTTTTCTTCCGCTTACCCTGAGAACACAAACTACCATGCCCTGAGTTCCACAAAAATTTGACACACTGACCTTCCAATTCTTCCAGAAGGAGATGACTTCCAATGAACCCACCACCTTTAAGTTCTTCCAAAGAGCATGAAACCAACATAGAGGAGCATGCCATGAAATCATCACAAACATGTTTATAAACTTTGTTGATCTAGTACATGAATGTATTTTTCCCACAGAACTTCGTTGATTTTGCAACACTTGTTCGTTGCTACAGTGACGTACATGGCTCCACTTTTTCATCACGCAAGTTTTGTCACTGAAGCGATTCCTTAAAATGTTCGTCATTATAGCAACAGGAAAGAGACAGCACATGGCGTCTGTGGAAATCGTTGTAAAGACCAAACAATGTCACTATAGAGATGATAGATCGTCGTTGTAGCGACGCCACAGACATCATGTTGTGTCACTATAGAGATGGAATCACTTGTTTAAAAAAAAAGTGTCTTGGAAGCGACGTTAAGACATCGCTGTAGTGACTATAAGCCATCAGTATAGAGACTATAATCCGTAGCGACGGTACACCGTCTCTATAGTGGCTATACGTCGTCACTATAACGACGGATTCACTTATTTAAAAAAAAAAATCATGTCACTCTAGCGACAACTTATAGTCATTATAGTGACACCGTATAGTGTTAATTCAGCGACGAGTGGTCATCGCTATAGAGACGACCGCTTGGGGGACTTTCCGTCGCTTGTAAGCAAGACCATCAAAAATTCCCCCAAGTGTCTGTCGCAATAGCGACGACCTCTCCGAGAATGTTCTGATGGACTTGTTATACAAGTGATAGAATGTTTTGTCGCTTGTATAGCAAGTCCGTTGGAAATATATACCAGCCTAGATCCAAATCCTAGGCTCTATCAAGCACCAAGAGGGATCAAATCTCTCAAGGTGCAAACCTCTCCTTGAGTACAATACCTGAGAAGAGGTTTGCACCTCGGGAGATTTGATCCCTCTCGGCGGTTGATAGAGCCTAGGATTTGGATCTAGGCTGGTTTCAGTCGTGGGCGGTGACACAAAACTGGAGTTTGGTCAGCATTGTAAGGAACAAGTTAAGTTGAAAACACAGATACATTTACAAGGATTATCATAACGTAAGTAATAAGTATTAAGGATTGAGTAAATTGTTAAACTGGAAAATAGAGACACTAATTTTGAAAGGATTAAAGAAATGAAAATATGGTTCACATCGTGATCATTCTCAATCTATCTTCTTCATCTTTTCTTATCTTCACACCTGATAGTTTTGACATATTCTCATATCAATCATATGAGAACTGAGGTTGAAATCGTAGACCTACCAAATCTTTAACTCGAGATATTGCTGTAAATGTCATACCCTGCCTGTCTTGCTTTCCAATATTTATAGTAGCTTTCTCGAATGTCAATCCTTGTGACTTATGGATTGTTAAACCCCAAGTGAGTTTCAATGGAAGTTGTTTTTTATAACCTCTTTTGATAGGTGTAACAGGAACAACTTGAGGAAACGATTAATCCCATGGTCCCCCCACATAATTATCAAATTTTATTAAAACATACATCGGTGGTTCTGGAGACGAACTTCCAGGGTTATATACAATTTGCTGTATAACTCCAAGAGCACCATTGACGAGTCCTGCATCAGTCCATATGTTTGATGTGAGCATTACCCTTGCTCCTATGGCTATAAGTAATTCAAGTTCCAACCCTTCTTTGTCTCCTTCCATATAATAGATGCTTCTTACAGATTTTGCAATACTAGTCGCAATGGGATAGTTTAGGCTTCTTATTAAACACTTGTTATGACAGTTTACATCATCATTTGTCGCAAACAAATGTATCACCTTATCGAAGGACTTTTTCATTGTAGAATGTAAGGAATTATCTGTACGAGTCATCAGTAAATTCCAATCCTCTATTGTTGGAATTTCATCTTTAATATTCATTAACACATTACGAAAAGATATTTGTTCATTGCTTTGTCCATTCTGTCGAAACATAGTATCAAGGGTCACAACTTTTGTGAATGTGTTCCACAATTCTTTCGCAATACCTTTTGATGCATATACAGGCTTATCCATGACAGGTGGCAATTGTCCCAAATCATCGACCAATATAATTGATCTTCCACCAAAAGGTATATTAGCATTTTCTGGGAAGGCTTGGTGAAGTCTTGAATCTATTTTGATTAGTATATTTTTTCCTATAAAACTCATTTCATCGATCAAAATATATTTAACATTCCTCAACTCTTCTTGTAAGTTAATTAAAGTCACCCCTCGTAAAGGACTCATTTCTTTGATTGGTATATGAAGTGCGGAATGAATGGTTCTTGCAGATATGTTGAAAGCTGCCACCCCCATAGGAGCCAGAAGAAGTAATGGACTTTTCCCTGGATGAGAGAGATTATCAAGTGTATTTTTAATGGCTCAATCAAATATGACTTTACGGTTCCTACAGTTCCTTGAATGATCATGTGTAGTGGATCAAAACCCGTTCTATTATGCTCAAGGATAATATCGTATGTTATTATTTGCTTATCACCCAAACTATCAATTGAGTAAGACTTTGCATGTTGATTAGTAGAAATCGTTTTCATTGTTTGCATATCAGAGATCAAATGAATAGCACAACTGGAGGTCTCTTCATCTACAAAAGCAATGTTCCAATCATTCATACTATCAAGATCCCTATGTCCAAGCATCTCAAACTCATTAGAATTTATAAATATATTTTTATATAATCCACATATGATGTCCCATTCATGTTGCCTGGAATCTCTATGTGGAATTGGAGGTTCTTCTTCCTTGTTGGATTCAACTCGACCTTCTGCAGGAACAGGTTGGCGATCAACATGCCAAGGTACATATTGCAAATTTTCCCAATTCTGTACTATTTCATTAGATGTGTGGCCTATATCTCTTTGAAAGTCACAAAATGTCTTGTACAAAACCAACTCGGACCAACAAAATTGAACAAACTTCTCATCTTTTCGATCAGGAATAGAATTAAATCTCGGAAACACACGTACACTAGATGCATTACTTCATGGTAACCATTTTTCCCCCTGTCGAAGTTTGTCATATGCCGAATATTTTGCAACGTCTATCAATGTAAGTTGCTCCATATTCTCCGGTCGCTTAGTATATGCACCAATCAGAGAATTATCATTGTCGGCATTATATGTTTCAACTTGTACTTGTTTGAAAACCTTCATACTGACATTAAGAACCACAAAACGACGGCTACATTCTTAAAGAGGAAGCTCTAGAAGCATATGGCATGTCTCATGTTCACCAATGTCCCTATCAACAATAGATTCACACAACAAAGTTTTATATGCACGTGCTTCTGGTTCGTTCAGATTCTGGATAGAAGAGACCTGCATCAACATATGGTGAAAAGTTTCAGATCCCTTTTCTGATTTAGCAACGTATTTCGCTATGTAATTAGTAATGACGTGCTTGGAAAGTACAGACTTCCAATCTATCTTAGCCCTCCACATCATCAATGTTTCACGATTGTCTGTATTGACTATGTCATTGTAACGTCCCCTCCCGCCTTCAACAATGCAGGGGAGAGAACATGACCAATCATACGGGGCTTTTGGCAGACTTAGCCCCAATATTTCAATTACTTCAAAAATTCATGACAATTAAAAACTTCTGTGTGCAGATTCGAGCTTCAATATAAGCACAGCGGAATTAAAACACATTTGCACGCACACCAACAACAATGCTTCAACACATCTAGCACAAACAGAAGATGATTCCATATGCAAGGATTCAATCCCATTCTTATGCTATGCACAGACTTCATTTCAATTTCAACCTCATGAATAAATAGCATTTAGATTTAGCACTTTACAGAACTCAGAATGTATATAAATTAATTCACAAGAATACTTATCTTTTAACACAAATGTCCAACTACTGGCTACGTGAGAGCAACGTTCCAACCAACCATAGATCTCTGTCCAGCCTATATTCTTTCAGCTAAGAGATCACCCCCGAGCTGGGCTATGTATCCACTAAGGAAGAACTAGCTGGGCTCACTCACAGCCATGGTTTCGGTCATCAGCTATGCTAAGCCAACACACCGTTGGGTTTATCAAGCATACGGATGACAAATGAGGAGGATGCTAAGCCAGTGAGCTCAACCACAAAGCTACAGGCATCTCAAATGAACTCAGCAGTCATGGCACCCACAATACCTACTGCACCCAACACAAGGAAGGTCCCCTTCTCTGCTGCACAGTCCCTCAGGCGTCCCTTCCCTCCAGTGCTCTTCAGGGTGGGCATAGAAAGGTCCAGTTGCTAATTCCTTGAGATTCTGGCCTTCACTGGGTTTATCAAGCAAACCAAACCTCTGCTCAGTCATTTACACTTGAATTTCTCATAGTTCTGTTATCCAATAACTCAATCTCGTCACTTCATTTCTGGGCTGTAAAAACTGGGTTTTCCAATGGATTTCGGAATAGATAATGCTCCCAAATTCGCCCCAAGGTTCATACCAATGGATCCCCCATTGGATTTCACTGTGCGATGCCAAATCTGGGCGTTTTTGGCTCTTCAAAACGCGGGTTCTTTCAAAGTCGCGATTTTTGGTTTTTCCCCCTGCTGGCAATTCATTTTTTTGGATGGAAAATGGTGTTGGTTTATTTCCCCATGGAATGGGGATGAGGAAGAAGCAACCCCCATGAGGTAGAGTGGCTTGTGGTACAAGAAAACAGAGCCCATACTCTGCCATACGAATTTCTGGGTTGCCCATGCTTCATTGAAGCCATGGACTGACTTCCTTAACCACTTCCTTACAACATAATAAATGTCAGCAAGGTAAGTCAAATGGGTTCTCAATGTGACATATGGCAGCCTATGGTTCAATCCCATAGCCCCCTCACCACTCCCTAGTGGATACACGTGGCCCCTTCTCATTCGTTGCCTCCATAGCCAGTTTTGGTATTTTATATTGCATGATGTTTATTTACATCCTTTATACAATTTCCATGGCTTAAGAGCACATGGGCATCAAAATATCAATGCTTGCCTTTTAATCAAAATTCAGGCTTTCACTAGCGGGGCCTTGGCCTTGAGCTCCACGCTAGGAAAACATACATCACATGTACACATTATTTACATTAAATGCTAATACATCCTAAGAGTCAGAATGGGGTATTACAATCCCCTCCCCCTTAGAATAACACTGTCCTCGGTGTTCCAAGACTTAGGCATACATATACAATTTACACATGTCCAAAACTTCAAAAACTTTGTAGATCGGCCCTGCATTCTTTTCTTTACTTTGAACTTTCAGGACCAAGTCCTTTGATTTTTACGAGCTGCTCCTGCTGATTCGGATATTCCAAATCATCCATAAGTCTGAAAACTTTATGGCTGCTAGGACTCACACAGTTCGACTAGCCCCATCTTTCATTACTGCTCATGCTGAGCTCTTTAGGGTGGTTACATGTCCACACGCATCCTTGAGATGCTTTCATAGTCATTGCTTCCAGCAATACCTACACTCAAACATTGAATTAATTCACATGTTAAGTTTATTTTCATAGGAAATCATAACCAAATCATATACACAGGTATATTCATAAGCAAGAATTATAAGATAACCAAATACTTATCTGCATTAGATGTCTTCACTTTATTCCATAGGGTCCTTCTTTGCTTTACAAGCCTTGGAATCGCCTATGGATTTGGGTGTTTGGCCAACGCGCAGGCTGCCCCTCAACATCAAATAGTCTTGCATGTTTGGCCAGCACATAGGCTGCTCCACAACATCAAAAATCTCGCATGTTTTTCCAGCACGCAGGCTGCTCCAAATCATCAATAATCTTGCATGTTTGGCCAGCATGCAAGCTGCTCCAAATCATTAATAATTCTTGCCCAACCAGCCACTCTTTGGATTTACCAAGCAATTTATAGTTCTTTCAGGGTCCTTGCTTCCTGTATGACCAAGGTTTCCAACAAAGAAACAATAGTGCATCAGCTTAACTGTTACAAGACTTATACTTGTAATCTTCATTATTCCAAACAAGAAATAAATGAAATTGAATACTTATCTGTATTGTGCATTTTTTCTCTGGTCCACAGGGTCCTGCTTTTACTTTATAAGCCTTGGGATCCTCCTGCGGACTAGGATGTTTGGCCAACACGCAGGCTACTCCAAATCATCAAATAATCAACACCTTACTAGTACACCTTCACGCTGACTGGAAGGAAACTTCACTACGACCATTTCTAGGTCAAGGCTCTACTATGGAGCCATAGGCACATAATAGCCCTTTCATCAATACTTCACAACCCTTCATCAAAATCCCCACAACCTCCACAACATCCTTTTATTTATATTAACCCTTCCACCACAACCCCTCACAACATCCTTCTATTTAGATTCTTTAGTGTGTAACATCAATTACAATCTGTTTAGGCTGTCAACACAAGATGGATAAACAAGTTCATTAGTATTGCTGCCCTAAACTGTAAAGATATTTCATAACATCCACTATCCAACCTTGAAACACCAGGAATGCCTCCATTCCCTTAAGGCGTAGTCAATATTGGCATCCCTTACATAACTCAGCACCAGAAAGGCGTGCACTCCTTACTGATGTGAACTATGAAGGTCCTAATCATACTTCAAGTAGTCTACCATAATGGAAATAAAATCAAAACATGCTCTGCATATTAACTCTAATAATTAGACATGCATGTATGTATATATGTATATATATCATTCAGGGTTTATGGAACACTTATCCATTTTGCAGATGTTATTTCTCTTCTTTAATGAGGAATGGAGGCTCCTTCTCTGAGTTGACAGTCCCTCGATTTGCCATCCCAATTCCTTTTGATGTTACATAACCTCTCACATGTCTTACTGACATGATCTTCACCATCTCACTCATATTGTTTACCAATCATGTAGTGCAGATGAGACATTAATAATGTCTTATGGCGTTTCACCTGAAACCCATTTTCAAATCATGGAATCCCTTCCCATGAAGTTTGGCTTCCGCAGGACCTCTCTCTCTTGGTCTTACTGCAATGTGTCTCCCTGGCACACTTATTAAATAGCCAAACAGTCAGCAACATTTAACAGTACCATTCAAATCTGATTGTTCCATAACCAATCCATGGCACTAATAATTAAATTCAGCATGAATTTGCAACTCTGTCTACTACAGAAATTGGTTTTCTTATCCATGAGGCTATCCTCATATTGTTTGGCTCCTGTAAGGGACACCACTCTACCCGCTATGGTCTTATGCCCGCTGCCATACATGAGCATCTACTTATAGCATGTCCTCCTGACACATTTTCATGTAAGCCAAACAGTCATTAGCAATTATTAGCAAATTTTCAAATCGAAAACATTTACAAATATGAGATTTACAACTGTTCTTACTAACAGAACTTAGAGCTCTCAATCATGAGATTCCTTCTCATAAGCTCTAGATCAAATTTTCAATCATCCAAACACTTCATAAGTCTCTATGCATATAATGTTTCATTGCTGCAACAGTTACTGAAACATTTTCAGAATTATAACATTCCATAATTCAAATTTTCAGCTGTTAATATATCAATATCACCAAAATCATTTACTTCACGTAAATCATTATCATACTAAAATTGCAAGGTACAGTCACATCATTTATGCAATTAACTTAAAGCTTTTAAATGCTCATTAATTCATAGCCATATCATTTATACAACTCTATCATTCCAACAGAGCACTCTGGAAGTATGTCAATCATAACTACCTTCATGCAATTTCTTCCCCTGCATTCATAGCAGCTCATGAAATGATCTCAGAATTATCATTAGTTCATCATCTAATCTATTGCTCAATTATAATGAGACATATACATATATCACAATCATGCATGCACACAATACATCTCCTTAGGTGTAGGTACCCACATGCATGCATATTCACAACATTTACTCAAGTTTTTCATATGCATTCACTCAATGCTTAACTACAAGATTTATAAAATCTCTTAATGCACATCCACTCAATGTCACCTTGCATTTTTTCATGAGTACTATGCATTCAAGCATATTATGATCGGAACATGACTATCTCATATAACTTGCGTTACCATAATCAGGACCACCAGTCCTCACTTGCTTTGGTTATTAAGCACATAACCAACATACACCTGGCATGATATGAATTCATATGAATGCATTGATATTTCTAAACAGTCATAGGGTGTAAGGATCATTTCCTTCACTTACCCACACCTCACCAAGCTTGGCAGTTTAACAGTCCCAATTGGTATTCAATACCACATGCAAACTAGCTCAACATAGCTCAAACATAGTTGAAGAGATCTTACCAAATCCTTTTTCAACATTCATGCCATTTGGAACCAATAATCATTACCTGCATGGTTACCATTAACATCACCTGATGTTACCTGATCAGTTGGCCTCTTACCAAGGCTGTGCGGTCCTTTTGCCAACTTTATGATCATAGATTTGTTGCACCATCCTTTCTGCATAAGGTTGTTGGCTTCATGCAGCAACATCCTCAGCACATTTAGCCATGCTCTTTGTTAGATTTGGTCCTACAACCAATACCAACATCAATAGTGATTATCAACCACAATATTCTCCATTAGTGGTTCATTGCATATGCAGACTTCATTATTCTACCAATATGCAATATCCAATTTATGCACAAGCATTTCCATATGCACTATGCAATGTTTGTTAAGATGCCATCTAGTGCATATACATCTATGTAATCCCTTACATTTTTAACATTTTTATGCCATGTCACAATTTCATAATTATAAGTATGATAACAAACAGGGGTTTAAAGAATTCTTCCATTTTCGATCCCTCACTGTAACATGGAATTCCTCTTCCATATCATGCAATTGTAGAAATTGCCCACATTGACAACAAAATTTGTTTGTTAAAACAGTCGCTGGCACTCTTCTGCACTAAATATCTATGATATATGTAGACCTCATTCAAACTATGGTCATGCATCATTGTTCCCTGCTGGACAAGCTTTCCAATGCCTGTCTTCATGCTCCATTCCGACATCAGGTGCAGGAACTGCATCTCTTCAAAAATGACAACTTTTACTCCAATTCTGCACATTTTACACAGTTGTATTTTGGTCCAGAATGCCAACTTCAACCACCTGTGGAAGAAAATCTATGAAGAATCTCAAAAACTTTTATATCGGGCAAAGTTAGTCCATATAACCAGGAACACTCGGCACTTCGCGGATCTCAATTTCGATGCACCATTCATCTTTTATGAAATTATGGGTTTAACTACTTTTCCTTTTCACATTTTTAACTCCCTTTGCATCCTGTCCTCCACCTGTGCGCCACCTGCGCACAACCTGCGCGCAATCCATGAATTATCCGCGCGCAACCTGCACGCCATCTGCGCGCAATCCGCGCGCAATCTGTGCACGACCCGCACGCAATCCGCGCGCAACTGTGCGCGATCCGCGCGTAATCTGTGCGCAATCCGCGCACAATCTGTGCGTGATCCGCGCGCAATCCACGCGCAACCCTCACGCAATCTGCACGCAATCCGCACGCAATCTGTGCACGATCCACGCGCAATCCGCGCACAATCTGTGTGCGATCCACGCGCAATCCACGCGCAACACGCATGCAATCTGTGCGCAATCCGCGCGCAATCTGTGCGCGGTCCGCGCACAGTCCGCGCACAATCTGTGCGCGATCCGCGCGCAATCCACGCGCAACCCGCACGCAATCTGTGTGCAATCCGTGCATAATCTGTGCGCGATCTATGCACAATCTACGCACAATCTATGCACAATCCGCACGCAATCTGCGCGCAATCCGCGCACTACCTGTACGCGATCTACGCGCAATCTGTGCGCAACCTGCGTGCTTGCGGGGGTCATATCTCCCTCGTCCCTTAACCAAATTGGACGAATTTGGTACCGTTGGAAAGCTCTTGGAGAGGTCTATGCAATGGTGTGATCCTCTGTTACATCTAAGAAATTTGACCCTGTCATTTTTCCCAATCAAAATTCCGCCCCCAACTTCCCAATTTTACATCAAAACCATTCTGTCTCTTGCCTGCAACTGCAACTTTTCACAACAGTTAGAAAATTTTCTGGAATGTGCCCTTTCATCCCCTTACAGAGGTGAACTACTACAAATCAGACTTGCATAAAAACTTGCATAAAAATAGTAAGAGAATGACAAGAACTTGCATCTCTAATAAGGGATTTTCTTTTCATTTCACATTCAACAATCCAACCAATGGATTCACAATTAATCTCCAAGCAGCCAACAAGCATGGGTAAGGAGACTCATGAGCATAAGGGCGTAATTTGCAGGCTTTCCTCACTTCTGAAAACCATCAATTGGCCACACAATGTGGATTCATTGTAATTAACAATCATCATTAAGACATGGGGCTGTAGCAACTGATTATTCATGCTTTTAAACAAACAGAACTCATTTCCAGCCATGCTCAACATTCAAGTTCATGCATTTAAAGCATCATGGACATTCAAGGAACATGGATTCGTCATTAATCAAGGTCTCAAGCACATGATGCATCATCTCCTATGCACAGCAATTAACAACAACAACAACAAAACCATATAAGATGGCAGAGGTTGCCCCTCCTTTCTCTCCTCCATGGAGGCAAACAGACAAATACAAACTAAATGCTACAGCATTGGGGACAAATTAGAGCAAGCGTTCATCCTGAAAATGAATTTTCTCGCTCCTTCCTCTATTTCATAGAATGCAATCAATGCAAGCAGCTTGCAAAAATCCCCAAACAGTCACGGAAATGATTTCCCATTCCAACAAATAGAAGCCATGCAATCTTGAGGTTTCTTTAATGCATTTTAGTTCCAAATACAAAATGCATGTACACACAATGATTTATATCTCTGTGAAGGGCCCAACAGCCGTAGTGTTGGACCTAGAGCTCTGATACCACTCTGTAACGTCCCCTCCCGCCTTCAACAATGCAGGGGAGAGAACATGACCAATCATACGGGGCTTTTGGCAGACTTAGCCCCAATATTTCAATTACTTCAAAAATTCATGACAATTAAAAACTTCTATGTGCAGATTCGAGCTTCAATATAAGCACAGCGGAATTAAAACACATTTGCATGCACACCAACAGCAATGCTTCAACACATCTAGCACAAACAGAAGATGATTCCATATGCAGGGATTCAATCCCATTCTTATGCTATGCACAGACTTCATTTCAATTTCAACCTCGTGAATAAATAACATTTAGATTTAGCACTTTACAGAACTCAGAATGTATATAAATTAATTCACAAGAATACTTATCTTTTAACACAAATGTCCAACGAATGGCTACGTGAGAGCAACATTCCACCCAACCATAGATCTCTGTCCAGCCTATATTCTTTAAGCTGAGAGATCACCCCCGAGCTGGGCTGTGTATCCACTAAGGAAGAACTAGCTAGGCTCACTCACAGCCATGGTTTCGGTCATCAGCTATGCTAAGCCAACACACCGTTGGGTTTATCAAGCATACGGATGACAAATGAGGAGGATGCTAAGCCAGTGAGCTCAACCACAAAGCTACAGGCATCTCAAAAGAACTCAGCAGTCATGGCACCCACAATACCTACCGCACCCAACACAAGGAAGGTCCCCTTCTCTGCTGCACAGTCCCTCAGGCGTCCCCTCCCTCCAGTGCTCTTTAGGGTGGGCATAGAAAGGTCCAGTTGCTAATTCCTTGAGATTCTAGCCTTCACTGGGTTTATCAAGCAAACCAAACCTCTGCTCAGTCATTTACACTTGGATTTCTCACAGTTCTGTTATCCAGTAACTCAATCCCGTCACTTCATTTTTGGGCTGTTAAAACTGGGTTTTCCAATGGATTTCAGAATAGATAATGCTCCCAAATTCGCCCCAAGGTTCATACCAATGGATCCCCCATTGGATTTCACTGTCCGATGCCAAATCTGGGCGTTTTTGGCTCTTCAAAACGCGGGTTCTTTCAAAGTCGCGATTTCTGGTTTTTCCTCCTGCTGGCAATTCATTTTTTTGGATGGAAAATGGTGCTGGTTTCTTTCCCCATGGAATGGGGGTGAGTAAGAAGCAACCCCCATGAGGTAGAGTGGCTTGTGGTATAAGAAAACAGATCCCATACTCTGCCATACGAATTTCTGGGTTTCCCATGCTCCATTGAAGCCATGGACTGACTTCCTCAACCACTTCCTTACAACATAATAAATGTCAGCAAGGTAAGTCAAATGGGTTCTCAAGGTGACATATGGAAGCCTATGGTTCAATCCCATAGCCCCCTCACCACTCCCTAGTGGATACATGTGGCCCGTTCTCATTCGTTGCCTCCGTAGCCAGTTTTGGTATTTTATATTGCATGATGTTTATTTACATCCTTTATACAATTTCCATGGCTTAAGAGCACATGGGCATCAAAATATCAATGCTTGCCTTTTAATCAAAATTCATCCTTTCACTAGCGGGGCCTTGGCCTTGAGCTCCACGCTAGGAAAACATACATCACATGTACACATTATTTACATTAAATGCTAATACATCCTAAGAGTCAGAATGGGGTATTACAGTCATCATGTCGTCTAGGTTCATACTTTTTTTCTCCTTCTTCATCAATGTAAAGTTTTGACTGGTCACATAGATCCCATGGTGTGTGGTACTGACATACCAATTTCCCTCTCTTCTTTCAAAGACAACTTCTCTCATTACAGGTAATATGATCCTCAACACAGTTAAGAAGTTCTTCATAATCAGTCATTGCATCTGATTGAAATATTTGTTCTATGCCTTTGACACAAGGATGATCATCTACATTATCTCCGATTTGAATATTTCGTTGATGTCCCTCACATGGATTTACTGCATGCACACAATTGTCGAAATAATTTTTTTGCAGATATAACTTCCGTAGGATCATCCCAATTTAGAGTGTCCATGTTGGGAGCATTTTTTAATGAAAGAAACTCGTGGACATAAGGAGATCCACGATGTTGCCATTTGTAGCGACTCCAATAATCCATAGCTTGATGAAAATGTTCGAAAACCTCTTCTCGAAACATTGTATGTCTCAAGTGCATATACTGTGCCACGATGTGAGGATTATCAATTACATTTTGATGTCGCCATTTTCTCGCTTTACGTGGTTCTGTAGGACTTGTGCCTGACATTAATTTATGCAAATCGAGCCACTGCATATCCACTGCAGATTGTGTGAAGAATATTGTCGGACAAGCAATCTCTTGAATCAAGTCAGATAACTCTTGACGACACTTGCTCCAATATGCATGTGTGCCTCTTAATACTATTCCAAATCTCATTAATCTTTCACCCAATCTTGAATCTAGAAGATGTTGTAAATGTTGTCGTAACTCTTCCATTGTTGTGGGCAGTTCACCAATATTTTTTTTGACAAAAACTGATGAGGAAGCTTGAGCACGATGTCTCATTATGATATTCAGTAAAAAATATCTGAAGCGAGGGTTCCTTCCAAATCTGTTATCATGATATATAAGAATATGTTTTGCATACTCATGTAGATGGACATTTCGCATTCGCAGTTGTAACCAATCAGCCTCTCCTTTAGGGAACAATGATGGAAATTCCATATCAAATAAACCAACTGTGTTATACTCGTTAATCAGAGATGAGCCAATGCTAGGCCACTTAAGCACATCAGTCGATTCATCATTTGCATTATTTTCATCTAGATTAGGATCATTTTCCCATGCTCTAATAATTTCTATCTCTCGTGGTGCACTTAGAAGCCTTCATGCAAAAGAAGTTGTGTGTAAACCATCTAAGATGTCATCAACTCCTAGTATCCCTTCCAACATTGCAAATTCTGTGTCATCGTCAATATCGGGAAGAGTAACATAATTAAGCATATGTGAGATATCTGTTGCATTTTCGGGTAACTGTTCTACTGCGTCATAATCAACCTGAACATCTCGATAATATGGATCATTTTGAATCTTATACCAGCCTTGATCCAAATCCTAGGCTCTATCAAGCGCCGAGAGGGATCAAATCTCCCGAGGCGCAAACCTCTCCATAAGTGCAATACCTGAGAAGAGTTTTGCACCTCGGGAGATTTGATCCCACTCGGCTCTTGATAGAGCCTAGGATTTGGATCTAGGCCGGTTTCAGTTATGAGCAGTGACACAAAACTAGAGTTTGATCAACATTGTAAGGAACAGGTTAAGTTGAAAACACAGATACATTTATGAGGATTATCATAACGTAAGTAAAAAGTATTAAGGATTGAGTAAATTGTTAAACTGGAAAATAAAGACACTAATTTTGAAAGGATTAAAGAAATGAAAATATGGTTCACATTGTGATCATTCTCAATCTATCTTCTTCATCTTTTCTTATCTTCACACCTGGTAGTTTTGACATCTTCTCATATCGATCATATGAGAACGTAGGTTGAAATCATAGAACTGCCAAATCTTTAACTCGAGATATTGTTGTAAATGTCATACCCTGCCTCTCTTGCTTTCCAATACTAATAGTAGCTTTCTCAAATGTCAATCCTTGTGACTTATGGATTGTTAAACCCCAAGCGATTTTCAATGGAAGTTGTTTTTTATTACCTCTTTCGATAGGTGTAATAGGAACAACTTGAGGAAACGATTCATCCCATCGTCCCCCCGCATAATTATCAAATTTTATTAAAACATACGTCGGTGGTTCTGGAGGTGAACTTCTAGGGCTATATACAATTTGTTGTATAACTCCAAGAGCACCATTGTTGAGTCCTGCATCAGTCCATCTTACACCAAAATGTCGTCACCCTTGTGCAAGTGTCGCAACTATTGGAAGTGTCATCATCATGACCTAGTCTCATCATCATGACCGTTGCAAGTACTGTCATTATGACCAAGTGTTGTCATCATGACCGTTGTGATAATGTCATCAGCTTGACCATTGTGTATACATCCCTGAAGTCATCTGGACCATGTATTCATTTGAGAGGATTTGTACTCAGTCTGTAAAACCTTTTGAGAGGCCGTCGCAGGTTACACACTAGCAAAATACGACGTTGCAGGTTGCTCCGTAGAAAGGTGCAACGAGGTCTGTTAATGGAAAAAAATATCCATTTCGAAATCTTTCTCGAAGCTTTCCCATTTGGGGGCTTATCCCTGATCTCTTGGGGAGATGGTACTTGACCCCTAGCCTCTTGGGAAGATCCCCTATCTCTCTCCTACCATCTCTCATCCTATCCTATCCATAACCTCATCCACTTAGTCCTATATATGTGAGGCTCACTCCCATACCAAAGGGAGGAAGACTAAGGTATCCATACGCTAGTGAAATCTACCTTAAGGTATCCATATGCTAGTGAAATCTACCTTGGAGGAAGACTAAGGTATCCATACGCTGGTGAAATATACCTTGGAGGAAGACTCTAGTAACTACATGCTGGTGAAATCTCTCTTAGGGCACCTTAACTCACCTCTTGGAGAATTCATGCTTCCTTGGAAGGGCTTGGCAATTGGCTTGTGTGGAGAAGGGCTGCTACATTAAGTCATTGGTTGTAGTTCTATATCTCTATCATGTACTCCTCTATTTGTAGTATTACAAATGCTTTCCACCAATATCATTCTTAATGTGTAATGATGTTGTGTTGTTTACCTGCTTAACTGTTCACATAGATCTCTTATTGTCTAGATGCTCTTTACTCGTTTCTCTTTTCTATGTCTTAACAAGTCTTGCAGCTTGGATCTGATGACCTTGGGATGTGGAGCAACATTCGGGAGAAAGGATAGCGAAATCAAAGAGGTAAGACATCTAGTACTTGATCCTTAAGTAGATATAGGAAACGTGTTTGTAGTCTGTTATATTTGTTCTAGACTCGCATTGACCTAGGGAGATCCTACTCACCTCCGGTCGCGTGGATTGTCCGGTAACAAATCTGGAAACCATATTGGGGAGTATTCTTGTTTAGTGATCGTTAATCTGAGTCATTTTCAGTTGATTGCTTGACACAAGCCTTGTTATCTTTTTTCCATTTTCCTTCTTAGGATTGATTCCATTGTCAGATCTTCACGTTGAAGATCCTAATCTTCTTCCTTTGAGATTATACAACTCAGTTTCAAACCTATTGGTGGTTCATTTTTGAGAGATCTGATTCATTTTTGAATCTAGACCTCGCCTATTGCACTTGGGCAGTGGAAACAGAGTGACACTGTGTCATTTTTGAATCTTTGTTCTTCACCTGTTAGTCACCCATCGCATCCTTTACATTTCTATACTGCGACATCGTCGCACCTCCCGTGAAGGCAAACTGCGACGTCGCATTGTGTGTAAGGACAGAGCGCGCCGATCTGTCAAAAGTTGGCATACAGGCACCCCTTCCCTCATCTGACAGTCTGGGCTTTGGTTTGCTATATGAACTCCCTCTGTGGTGCAAGATCCAGCTAGAGATCTCATATTTGATTTGTGTGTTTTGTTTGGCTTGTTTGTATTGGTTTTTGGGTCTTTTGAGTTTGGATTCATGTTTGGCCCCTTGACTAGAAACTAGTGTTTTTCTTGCATTTTTAAGCGAAATGGGTTCTAGTTTTGAAAAAACAATTCCCCCTCATGGCTGGGGGGGCCATGAATCGTGCATTCATCAGTCGTTTTGACCCATCTTAAGGTTTTGAGTTCATTTTATGATTTGGCGTGATTGGCTTGTTTTAAAGACTTGAAGAGTGTGCAATATCCATGTCTTTTTTAGCCTCTCTTTCTTGTGTTATGCATCTTGTTTCCCTTACATGCTGAGCTATTAAATCATTTTTGGGAAAGATTGATTCTTTGTCTCCACTTTAGTTCAAAGAAAAGCTTGATTTTGTCACTCTTTTGCTATATTCATGAATTTGGAAAACATAAATATTCTTCTTGCTTTAATTTGATCATTTGAAATTCTTGGTCTCACACTCATAAGAGGAAGAAAGATTCATTTCAGATTTATATGCATTTGAGTTAGATAAGATTGTTAAATGCTTTCCTTTGTCTTACATTTGATTGGAAACGTTTGTGGAATCCTTCTTTCTGTAGCTTAGATGTGTCTTTTTCAAGTGTAAAAAGATAGGAAATGAGTTATAATTATTGCATTCGGTAGATTTTGAGCCTCTCTTGAGTGCCTTTGAGTTGTTTGGGTGCTTGCCATTTTTCTTTGGGAATTTCTGAAAGATTAGAGTGTTGTAGATATCTTCTCACTTTCTGCATATAGATATGAAAAGCGTTGACTTATCAAATTTCATTTTTGGCACATGCATTTGAAAATTGAAAAGTGCTTCATCATTTTGTCTTACACATTGTTAAGATTAGTTGCATCTTTCATTTTCTTTGCGCTCTTTGGCTGATTATTGCAGAAAGTTAGAATTATTGCACTCTAGGAAGGAATTCTTCTTTTCGCTACTACTTAAGTACTTTTGGTTTGAAAGAAAGAAAAATATCTTCTTACCTTAAGTAGTTTTCATTGAAAAGGAAAGGAAAATGTGCATTATCATGTAGTTGAGGGTTGCATTATGTTTACATTTATGTACTCACCTCATGCATCCACGTAACCGTACAAGATAAAATTAATGCTAGCTTAGGTTAAAATCATTTAGTAACTGTGTGGAAGTTAGAGACATGTTTCAGCGTCTTTAAGCATGGCAGCTGTCGTTACTTTCCAGCACTGTAGACCGGGGGTATTGTAGTCTTCCACGTACATCGGTATATCGAGCTCCTTTGCATACGATCTCCGTTTGGGGCGCTCGGTAGCCCGTTGGAAAGGTCTATCCGAGATTTACAACTTTCGACTTGGGCCAAATGGGTTGCCGGAGGCAACCATTTGGCCCCCCAAATTGCCAAAAAAGGTCGTTTAGGGCCTCAAAATGGCCCCGAAAGTTCAGGACCTGATAAACTGCTAAAAATAGTACAATACCAAAATTGCCATAAAACTGTTTTGAGCCAGTTGGAGAGGTGGGTGGCCACCAATATCCACCTGGATCAGCAGGTCTTCATCATCACTGGCCATACTGTGGAAATCTCAGGACTTATTACGTGCGTCACAAAACCTCGAAAGAGCATCCCACGATGTTACAAGCACATGGCTCTACCTATAGGATCTCCCAGGCCACAAATTACATGTGACCCCACCACAAAACCTCGAAAGAGCATCCCAAGATGTTACGGGTACACAACTCCAACCTGAAGGATCTCCCAGGGCACGAATTACATGTGGTCACCACAAAACCTAGCAAGAGCATCTCAGGATGTTACGGGTACACAACTCCGACCTGAAATCTCCCAGGGCACAAATTACATGTGGTCATGGAAAAACCTTGAAAGAGCATCTCAGGATGTTACGGGTACACAACTCCGACCTGAAATCTCCCAGGGCACAAATTACATGTGGTCATGGAAAAACCTTGAAAGAGCATCTCAGGATGTTACGGGTACACAACTCCGACCTGAAATCTCCCAGGGCACAAATTACATGCCATAGGACAAAACCTCGAAAGAGCATCTGCCAGATATCCAAGGGCACAAATTACATGCCATAGGAAAAACCTCGAAAGACTATCTGCAGATCTCCCAGGGCACAAATTATATGTCCTCCCAAGCAAAACCTCGAAAGAGAATTTGTCAGATGTCCTAGGGCACCAAATTACATGCCATAGGCAAAACCTCGAAAGACCATCTGCAAATCTCCTAGGGCACAAATTACATGCTTATCTGCACAACTTGTTCCACGGCCACAGAGTATCAAACTGATACTCAACATACATCATCCTGATGTATCCATGATCATCCTGATCGTCATCACTGCAACGTTCTGCTGCATGTCATCTGGAGCAACATCCTGAAGCTCGTCATCCATGATCATCCTGATCATCACTGCAACATCATGCTGCATGTCATCATACATGATCCACCTGATCATCAATGCATCTACCTGATGCATACCAAGTATCTACCTGATACATATCATCATACATGATCCTCCTGATCATACAATGTATCCACCTGATACAAATACATATCACCATACATGATCCACCTGATGCATATACAGATACATGATACATATCACCATACATGATCCACCTGATCATACAATGTATCCACCTGATACATATACAGATACATGGTCCAAGCATGATTCATATACAAAATACATACACATGATCCAACTGATCATATCCAGCATCAACATGATGCGTACATACATACATAAAAATCATCCAACTGATCATATCCAGCATCCAACATGATGCCTACATACATACATAAAATGATCCAACTGATCATATCCAAGCATCCACCATGATGCGTACATACATGCATAAAATGATCCAACAGATCATATCCAAGCAGAAACTAGAACATCATCCTAATGCTCATCATCTAGCGCTTACATCCACAACCATGTGAAGGATCCTCCTTCCAACATGTTTGGAATGGCTTCAGCAAATGTGTCCATCACTTCTTCCTCGAAGTGTCCTCGATCTGGAGAACGCCAAGCCTCTCTCTGAAGTACTCGAACTTCACCCTGGCTAGTGGCTTCGTCAGCACATCTGCAATCTGCTCGTCTATCGCAACATACAGGAGCTTCACAGCTCCTCTCTGCACCATATCCCTGATATAGTGATATTTGATCTCTATGTGTTTCGACCTGTCATGAAACACTGGGTTCTCGGACAGCTTTACACAACTCTGGTTATCACAGAAGATACCAGTAGCCTCCAACGGGATATCAAATAGCTCAGACAGTAGCTTCCACAGCCATACTGCCTCACAACTAGCTGAACAGGCTGCAACATACTCAGCCTCAGCTGTACTCAGTGCTACGCAGGACTGCTTCCTGCTAAACCAAGAGATCACACCTGATCCCATATTGAAGCAGCACCAAGATGTGCTCTTCCTATCTGCAGCACTGCCATCCCAATATGAATCAACATAACCCTGTAGGTTAAACTTTTGATCCACCTCATACCTGAGCCCATAATCCACTGTACCCTTCAGGTACCTCAGAACATGCTTTACATCAATCAGGTGAACACTCCTCGGATCCGTCAGGAACTGGCTCAATGTGTTCACAGCAAATCAAATGTCTGGTCTCGTGTTCATCAGGTACATCAAGGACCCAATCATCTGATGATACAAAGAGACATCAACCGGCTCAGATGAGGCATCACATAGAAGCTTCAGATTCGATGCCATAGGTGTGGCCATGGCCTTGCAATCCATCATCCCAAATCTCTTCAGGATATCTACTGTGTACTTCCCTTGACCAAGGAAGATCCCACCTGCATTCTGCCACACCTCCATACCTAGGAAATAGTGCATCATTCCCAAATATTTCATATCGAATTCAGCTGCAAGCTTGCTCTTAGTATCTGCAATCAGTCTGTCATCTCCTGTCACAAATAAGTCATCCACATACAGAAGTAGAATCACAGGATTCACTTCCTCAACCTTGTAGTAAAGGTTGGAATCCGCTTTACTTTTGGTAAAGCCCAAACTGGATAGGAAACTATCCATCCTACCATACCAAGTTCTGGGGGCTTACTTCAAGCCATACAAGGCTTTCTTCAATCTGCATACATATGATTCCCTGTCATGTATTTCAAAACCGAGTGGCTGTTCCACATATACTTCCTCTTCTACTACACCATTCAGGAAAGCAGTTTTGACATCCATATGGTGTATTTTCCATTTCATTGCTGTAGCCAGGGCAAGTACTATTCTGATGGAAGTATACTTGGCTACAGGTGCAAAGGTTTCTTCATAATCTATTCCCTCTTTCTGAGAGAATCCTCGAGCTATGAATCTTGCCTTGTATTTTTCCACACTGCCATCTGCAGCATGCTTGATTTTGAAGATCCATTTAGAAGTCACAACAGACTTCTCTTTAGGTCTTGGGACAACATCCCAAACATCCTTCTTCATTATTGATTGGTATTCCTCAACCATGGCATCCTTCCATTCTTTCTTTTCTGATGCCTCTTCATAATTGGAAGGCTCTTTGTTCATAATGTCACAGAGTAAGGCAACATAGCTGGTCTACGATTTGGTTCTCTTCTTTGCTCTGTGTTCTTCTTCTGGAATACCAAATCTTTCTACATCTTGAATGAGCTCTCTAGCCCATACAGGTTTTCTCTTGTGAGAATTATCCACACGGGGTGGATCTACAGGTTCTTGTGGATCTTCAAACTCACGAGCAGCTTCTGGAACTGCTTTAGTCATGGTAGTGTCCTGGAATCTTGTTTCCTTAGGTTCTTCATAAACTTCGGTAGGTGCCTTCCTTGATTTGATGAATGCTGAGTTTTCATCAAATGTTACATCCCTGCTGACATCAATCTTCTTGAACCCTGGAAAGTATATTCTGTAAGCCTTCGAGCTTTCACTGTAACCCACAAAGATACCCTTCGTTCCTGAAGGATCTAGTTTAGTCCTTTTTCCTTTTGGGACATGAGTGTATACTGGACAACCAAATATTCTGAGATGACTGACTTCAGGTTTCTTACCATAAAAGACCTCTTCTGGTGTCTTGTTGTCCAATATCTTGTGGGGTGTTCTGTTCTGCACATATACAGATGTTCTAGCTGCTTCTACCCATAGATGCATAGGAAGATCCTGGTCATGCAACATTGCCCTTGCTGCTTCGATGATAGTTCTGTTCATCCTTTCTGCAACTCCATTCTGTTGAGGATTATAAGGAGCAGTCAACTCCCTCTTAATCCCTGAATCACTGCAAAGCTTCTTGAAGTCACTTGAGGTGAATTCTCCACCATTGTCAGATCTGAATGTCTTGATTTTCTTGTCAGTTTGATTCTCCATCAAGGTTTTGATTTCCTTGAATTTATCAAGCACCTCATCTTTGCCCTTCAAGAAGTATACCCAAGTCTTCCTAGAGAAGTCATCAATAAATGATACATAGTAAACATACCCACTTAGGGAGATGGATGACATAGGGCCACATACATCTGAGTGGATGATTTCCAAGATGTATTTTGCCTTGCTTTCACTGCTTGGGAAAGCCTTCTTAATGTTCTTACCTTTTGCACATCCTTTGCAAACACCTTCATGTTTGGTCTTGATTTCAGGAAGACCCTCTACTGCCTCGCTTGCAATTGGAAGTGCCCTATAGTGCATATGAGCAAGTCTTCTATGCCAAAGTTCACTTGGCTCCATGGATTCATGCACCATGGCATGTTCAGGTTGTCCCTTCAATTTATACAAGCCTCCCTCTTGCTCTCCAATTACTACTGCATCATCTATGGTCTTTCCCTTTGGCCACAGTAGGACTTGGCCATCCACAAATGCAACCCTCATACCTTTTGCATCTAATGCAGAAATGGAGAGTAACTTCTTCCTGAGCCCAGGTACATAAAGTACTTCTTTCATCTTCAATGATTTTCCAGAATCTAGGTTGTAGGAGGCTTCACCACTTCCTTTGATTGGGTATTGATAATCATCCCCAAGTTTCACCTTATGAGGTGATTCATGTTCAGATAGGTTCCCAAAAGATTCCTTAAACCCAGTCATGTGTTTGGAAGCCCCACTATCAATCAACCAATCATTACATCCATGGGAGATGGTACCTGTAAGAGCAGAAATTAGAACATATTCTTCTTCACTTGATCAGTCATCATCACTACTACTTCCTGCCCTAGCCTTCTTCTTTGGAGGTTCATCATCTTCGGCAGCATGAACATGATATCTTCTTTTGTTATTCTTTTTCTTCTTGTTGAAGTTGTTGTGGTTGTCTTTCTTCTTCTTGGGACAATCTGAGGCAAAGTGTCCCTTCTCATTACAACTGAAGCATCTGAGATCTTTCTTATCTTTATGATGATGGTGGTGAGAGGATCTTCTATTATGAGATTATTCCTTCTTGGATTTACCTTTCCTGGTATGTACTGTGAGAGCTTGATCTTCATTCCCCATCTTTTCTTCTCGAGCCACAAGCCTTGCTTCTTCTTGTGAGCATTCTTCCCGAAGTCTACTGAAGGAGATCAACTTCTTCCTTGCACAAATTCCTTGCATAAAGGAATCCCATGACCTGGGTAGGCCATTTAAAGTGGTCATCACCACTTCACCATTCTCCACCATTTCATCCATTGCTTTTAGTTGTTCCTTGATCTGGGAGACCCTTGAAAAATAAGATTGAATGGTTTCTCCATTCTGAAACTTTACTGCTTTCAATTGGTTCCGCAGGGTCATCTTCCGATTTATGTTCTTTCCTTCAAATAGCTTGGTCAAGGATTCAAACATCTCCTTGGGTGTCTTGAGAGAAGACACATGGGGTATGAGATGGTCTTTGATAGAATCAGCAATGATTCTCTTTGCCTTGACCAAGTTCTTCTTGTGCAATGCCTTGGCCTCTTCATCCTCTAGGATAGGGATGTCTTCTTTCATATATGAGTCCAACTCATTCTCTTCGAGGATTAGCCCAATCCTATACTTCCAGGCTCGGAAGTTATCAGCCCCTTCAAGCTTATCCTCAAGCTTGGTGTGGAGAGACATCTTTAAGAGTACTTCAAATGGAAATAGAAAAGATTTAGGACTTACCACTTGAAGTGCTGAAAACTAGATCTGGTCCCGGATTAGGGTTTGTCAGATAAACCCTAAAAATTCAAAATGTGAATTTCCAAATTCTGAAAGGATAGAAAGATGTGCTTTGATGAGCTAATCAGCCTGGTGCATTCAGATTTTGAGATCAGCGAAGTCTTGCCCTTCAAAATTTCCTTTTTGTCCTCCCAGGTTCACTAGGGAGAGCCCTGAATTAGGGTTTGAGTTTTCCGGAGATCTACTCAGCCAAAAATCTCGATCCAAGGCTCTAAACTTCGATTTTTGCAAGGAGCTTCCAGCTGTGCCTTCAGTTTCCAGAAATTCCTATTTTGTGGAAACCCTAATTTTTAGGGCCAAATCTGAAAATGCTCGAAACTGAATTCTGATTGGACAGATAGATGCGCCTTGATGAGTAGATCCAATCTACTATACTGAATTTCAAAAATCTGTGGAGAGAAACCCAATAAACAAGGATCTCAAGCTTCCGTCACTGCAAACTGTCTTCTTCTGAGGTTAGCTCTGATACCATGTTAAATTTTGAGCATTAATTCATTATACTCTAGGATCTTTGCTGAGAGAATAACATCTACAGTATATCAATGCATGACAATCATAATATGACAAGCATCACAAGCATCACAAGAATCAAAAGCATAGAGACAAGAGACACAGAGTTTCCGTGGGGAAAACCCTAAGGTGAAAAACCCCACAACTTCCTCAGAGATAGAGAGAGCAATGGCTCAACCAAAATACAACCAAATAACACTGAGATAGTCTCCTAGCAGATGATCCTCCTCCTCCTCACTAGTGCGCCACTTTTCAGAGTGAGAGTGAGTTACTTTTCCGAGTGAGTAAAATAGAGATCTCCTATCTCTATTTATACTCACCTTTTTTCCTAGTGACTTAATGGGGCCGACTTGTCTACTTAGATACATCCACATTATAATATATATAAATCAGGGCCTACCCCACATAGTGGTCTAATAACCCATCGGCAAGTACACACACTTGCGACACTAGTCAATCCACATGACGACACTTCCTTATAGAGGAATAACACATCTCTTCTAAGGGTACAATAAATATATATAAAATATATTGATGAAATACATTCCGAAGTTACATATACATCAACAATCCCCTCCAAGTACTGAGGTCATTTCCTTTGATTGGAATGGTCTAATAGAATCATGTTTTCCTTCGAGTATTCCTTTTCAAATATCTGTAGGAGTTTCCAATAAAGAAATATTTCGTACGATAGTTGATGAGGGAGCTTCTGTTAGAATTCTATCCTCAATTGCTTGGCAAGCTATAGGTTCTCCTCAGCTTGTGCCGGTAATTGACCAGATTTTAGATTTTAATAGAAGGCCTACCAGACCTTTAGGGATTCTCCCGTAGTTACCTGTCACATTGAGAGGTAAAAATGTTTATGTTGATGTCATGGTTGTCCAAGGTCCTTTAGAATTCAATATGCTCCTTGGATGTGATTATGTCTATGCTATGAAAGCTCCACACTCTTTCGAGTGATGTATTTTCCTCATCATGGGAATATTGCAACCATTGATCAGCTTTCCTTTGTGACACCCACTCATCATATGACTCCTAGTCATCAAACTTCCCTGAATGTTCCACATGTTTTAGTGGTTTCTTCCCCCTAAGGATGGGGGGTACGAGCATAGTTTATGTTCTATTTCAAGCTCGTTAAAAAATGAAACCAACCTTCAAGCAAAGTTTCTCTTTGATTTCAAGCTTGCATAAAAATGAAACCATTTCACATGAGCATAGTTCCCGTTCTATGTAAAGCTCGTTAAAAAATGAAATAGGTTCCTACGAGCATATTTTATGTTATGTTTCAAGCTCGTTAAAAAATGAAACCAACCTTCAAGCAAATTTTCTCTTTGATTTCAAGCTTACATAAAAATGAAACCAATCCATCGGAGTATAGTTTTATTCTATTTCAAGCTCGTTAAAAAATGAGATAGACCCCTGTAAGCATAGTTTACCTTTGGTTTCAAGCTTGCAAAAAAATGAAACCAATCCACTCGAGCATAGTTTTATTCCATTTCAAGCTCATTAAAAAATAAGATGGCCTCCCTCGAGCATAGTTTTATTCCATTTCAAGCTCGTTAAAAAATAAGATGGCCCCCCTCGAGCATAGTTTTATTCCATTTCAAGCTCATTAAAAAATAAGATGGGCCCCCTCAAGCATAGTTATTGTCTATTTCAAGCTTGTGTAAAAATGAAATAGATCTCCCTCCCTTCAGTTCAAGTCTCTTGCTAGAGTTAGAACTTGAACCTTCATTTCCTTTGATTCTCTTTTCCCCCCCCTTGGTGAACTTTTTAATATTAGTATCGAGGTTGGTAGTTGGGTTAGCAAGCATCATTTTTAGACGAAATGAAGCTTGGGGGGCATGTCACATGTCGTACCGTCAACAATCATGCTGAAGGGACACCACCATGTTAAGCTGCTAGCAATCATGCTAGGGGCATTTACCAACCTCTGGGCATCATGTTGGGAAGGAACCTATAAATGGTCCTTAACCTATGAGCATAGTTCCCATTCTATGTCAAGCTCATTAAAAAATGAAATAGGTTCCCATGAGCATAGTTCCCATTCTCTGTCAAGCTCGTTAAAAAATGAAATAGGTTCCCGTGAGCATAGTTCCCATTCTTTGTCAAGATCATTAAAAAAATGAAATAGGTTCCCGTGAGCAGAGTTCTAATCTTGTGTCAAGCTCATTAAAAAATGAAACAACTCATTTTTCATTGAGTCGAGTATTCCCATTGACTTAGTACCTGAATCTTCTTTTCACCAACCTATGCCTTAGGCGGATCAAATGAAGCTTGGGGGCATGTCTTCAACCTCTAGTAGTTACGTTGAAGTCAACTCGATCGCCTCTCCACACCACGTTGGAGCTAAGTCACTTACTTCTAGCAATCATGCTAGGGGCATGCACCAACCTTTGGATTTCATGATAGGAAGAAATCAACCATTGGGAACATTTTCAAGCATACTTTCCTTTTTCAGGTTTTGAGCTCATTAAACCATGAAAATTATCCTAAGCATAGTTCATTTTATGCTACAAGCTCGTTAAAAAATAAGCAAACATCATAAGCATTCTTCGAACCTATCTTCGAGCTCATTAAAAACAGTAAGATGGTGTTGAGCTTACTTTTCACTTTTTTCATGCTCTGGTTGAAACATGAAAAGTGGTTTGAGCTTACTTTTTACTTTTTTGTGCTCTGGTTCAAACATGAAAAAGATTTCGAGTGCTTTTGATACCATTCTCGTGCTCATTAAAAAAAAATTGAGTTAAAAAGGTGTGTCTAACGAGTATAGGTTTATCACTTTATCCGGCCTCGCTAGACTATTTACGGAAAATGAACTGTGCCGAGTTTATTTTTTCTTTGCTGTACTCGGTCATCAACCATGACAAAGTTGTTCATGGAGTCCTTTTTAAGCTCTTTTCAGACTCCCTAAATAGGAAAATATTGCCAAGCGAACTTGATGCTTTCACGCTTGTAAAAGCATTTGAATGATCATCTTTCTGGTGATAGTTTACCCCTTTTTCGGACCAGGAAGCACTATTTACGAAAAAGGAATACTCCAACCAACCATGGCTGGAAGAGTCTTCTCCCGCGTTGTTTTACCCTTTTTCGGGCGATGAGGCTAACTTTACGAAAAAGGGCCGTTGGAGTCTCCTTTAGTTCTTTTCAGACTCTCTAAACATGAAATGACGCCGATTTTTCCTTCTCTAGACTCGTTAAATTTTAAACATTGAAGGGACCATTATGGGATGAACCCCTCCTTTCCTAGGTTCGTAAAACATTTGGGATTGGACTCATCTATGAGATGAGCTATACCGAGCATCTGGTTACCCCCATCAAGCTCATTAAAAAACAATTGAGGCATTCATCATTCATGATGGTGAAAAAGGAAAGTGTTTGTATTACATACCTTAGTGGCAGTATATAGTCATTCTTGAACATGGCACTCATTTGCATTTTCATTCAGTACTTGGATAATCTGTTTGTCCTTGAGTCTTGTCAATTCCATGAGTCACGTCGCTCCTTTGGATCAACTAAAGAATGCTTTCACCATCAGTTGCATTAGGGGTTGGTATCATTCTCATTATGTCAATACTGTCAAGTCATGCCATGCCCATGTTCAAGAACACGTCCATAGTCAGTACACACATTGCCATGCCGTTGTTACTTTGATTCAATCTTACATGTTATTGTACTATCCGATCCACTCTATACATTGTTGTCGTGTTTCGTGTCGATTGATGGGGGATTCATTATGTCCCTTTTTTTATGGATTCATCCTTGTCAACTTCAACTCATCATCCAAGGATTGAATCTAGAAACCAGTCAAGTACCTTGGTCCTGCATGCCTCAATGGTAGGTTACCTCGCTTTCGTCATGAGTTTACATCATTGACTCTTGATTGAAATATTTCATCTTGCATTCGACTTCAACTCATTTATTCACGCTTGATGATATGTACTGTGATACCTTGGTAATCATTGACATTTAATAGTGATCTCCCTCACACTTGTTAACGGTTTACATCAATGACTGGTAATCAAGTGGTTTCTACCATGTTCGACGTCAAGACATTTGTAATCACATGGATAGATTCGTATCATTGCGGGTTCATCTTGAAGACCCTGGGGAGTCATGTTTTTACCTAGGTTGCGATGGAGTATGTATTGAGTCTTGTTACATGGATCCACTTTTGTATTGGTCGTGGTTGTGTTATCATCTCATCATGGATCTACGCTTGTGTCTAGTGGCCATGATTGTGTTTTGTCGGTCATTACTTCCATGGATCTGCAGTGTATTGGTCGGCAGCCATGTTGTACTACATATGAGATTATCAGCTCAGAGTCAGTTGTACTACAACAACATCCTTCATATGACAAATCTTTTGCCATTTTTTCTATCAAAGCACTTCACCTGTACATCCTTAACAACTTCATGCTTTGGGAGGCATTCTATTACACCAAAATGTCGTCACCCTTGTGCAAGTGTCACAAGTGTTGCAAGTGTCATCGTTATGACCTAGTGTCATCATCATGACCATTGCAAGTACCGTCATTATGACCAAGTGTTGTCATCATGACCATTGTGATAATGTCATCATCTTGACCATTGTGTATACATCCCTGAACTCATCTGGACCAAGTATTAATTTGAGAGGATTTGTACTCAGTTTGTACAACCTTATGAGAGGTTGTCACAGGTTGCACACTAGCAACATGCGACGTCGTAGGTTGCTCCATAGCAAGGTGCGACGAGGTCTGTTAATTGGAAAAAATAGCCATTTCGATATCTTTCTCGAATCTTGCCCATTTAGGGGCTTATCCCTGATCTCTTGGAGAGTTGATACTCGACCCCTAGCCTATAGGGAAGATCCCCTATCTCTCTTCTACCATCTCTCATCCTATCCTATCCATAAACTCATCCACTTAGTCCTATATATATGAGGCTCACTCCCATACCAAAGGGAGGAAGACTAAGGTATCCATACGCTGGTGAAATCTACCTTGGAGGAAGACTAAGGTATCCATACGCTAGTAAAATCTACCTTGGAGGAAGACTATGGTATCTATACGTTGGTGAAATCTACCTTGGAAGAAGACTAAGGTATCTATACGCTGGTGAAATCTACCTTGGAGGAAGAGTATGGTATCTACATGCTGGTGAAATCTCTCTTAGGACACCTTCACTCACCTCTTGGAGAATTCATGCTTCCTTGGAAGGGCTTGGAAATTGGCTTGTGTGTAGAAGAGCTGCTACATTAAGTCATTGGTTGTAGTTCTATATCTCTATCATTTACTCCTCTATTTGCAGTAATACAAATGCTTTCCACCAATATCGTTTTTAATGTATAATGATGTTGTGTTGTTTACCTGCTTAACTCTTTACATAGATCTCTTATTGTATAGATGCTCTTTACTTGTTTCTCTTTTCTATGTATTAGTAGGTCTTGCAGCTTGGATCTGATGACCTTGTGATGTGGAGCAACATTCGAGAGAAAGGATAGCGAAATCAAAGAGTTAAGACATCTAGTACTTGATCCTTAAGTAGATCTAGGAAACGTGTTTGTAGTCTGTTCTATTTGTTCTAGACTCACATTGAGCTAGGGAGATCCGGCTCGCCTCCGGTTGAGTGGATTGTTCGGTAACATTCCATAGGTTTGATGTGAGCATTACCCTTGCTCCATGGGTATAAGTAATTCAAATTCCAACCCTTCTTCATCTCCTTCCATAGAATAGTTGCTTCTTATAGATGTTGCAATACTGGTTGCAATGGGACAATTTAGGATTCTTATTAAATGCTTGTTATGACAGTTTACATCATCATTTGTCGCAAACAAATGTATCGCCTTATCGAAGGAATTTTTCATTGTATCATGTAAGGAAGTATCTGTACGCGTCATCGATAAATTCCAATCCTCTATTGTTGGAATTGCATCTCTAATATTCATTAACACATTACGAAAAGCTATTTGTTCATTGCTTTGTCCATTCTGTCGAAACACAGTATCGAGGGTCACAACTGTTGTGAATGTGTTCCACAATTCTTTTGCAATACCTTCAGATGCATATACAGGCTTATCCATGACAGGTGGCAATTGTCCCAAATCACCGACCAATATAATTGATCTTCCACCAAAAGGTATATTAGCATTTCTTGGGAAGGCATGGCGAAGTCTTGAATCTATTTTGATTAGTAGATATTTTCCTATAAAACTCATTACATCGATCAAAATATATTTAACATTCCTCAACTCTTCTTGTTAGTTAATTAAAGTCACCACTCGTAAAGGATTCATTTCTTTGATCGGTATATCAAGTGCATAATGAATGGTTCCTGCAGATACGTTGAAAGCTGCCACCCCCATAGGAGCCAGAAGAAGTAATGGACTTTTCCCTGGATGAGAGAGATTATCAAGTGTATTTTTAATGGCTCCAATCAAATATGACTTTCTGGTTCCTGCAGTTCCTTGAATTATCATGAGTAGTGGATCAACACCCATTCTATTATGCTCAAGGATAACATCGTATGCTATTCTGTTCTTATCACCCAAACTATCAATTGAGTAAGACTTTGCATGTTGATTAGTAGAAATCATTTTCATTGTTCGCATATCAGAGATGAAATGAATAGCACGACTGGAGGTCTCTTCATCAACAAAAGAAGTTTTCCAATCATTCATACAATCAAGATCCCTATGTCCAAGCATCTCAAACTCATTATAATTTATAAATTGATTTTTATATAATCCACATATGATCTCCCATTCATGTTTCCTGGAATCTCTATGTGGAATTGGACGTTCTTCTTCCTCGTTGGATTCAACTCGACTTTCTGTAGGAACAGGTTGGCGATCAACATGCCAAGGTACATATTGCAAATTTTCCCAATTCTGTACTATTTCATCAGATGTGTGGCCTATATCTCTTTGAAAGTCACGAAATGTCTTGTACAAAACCAACTCGAACCAACAAAATTCGACAAACTTCTCATCTTTTCGATCAGGAATAGAATTAAATCTCGGAAACACACGTACAATAGATGCATTACTTCGTGGTAACCATTTTTAACCCCATCGAAGTTTGTCATATGACCAATATTTTGCAAGATCTATCAATGTAAGTTGCTGCATATTCTCTGGTCGGTTATTATATGCATCAATCAGAGAATTATCATTGTCGGCATTATAAGTTTCAACCTGTACTTGTTTGAAAACCTTCATAGCAACATTTAGAACCACAAAACGATGGCTACATTCTGAAAGAGGAAGCTCTAGAAGCATATGGCATGTCTCCTGTGCACCAATGTCCCTATCAATAATGGATTCACACAACAAATTTTTATATGCACGTGCTGCTGGTTCGTTCGGATTCTGGATAGAAGAGACCCGCATCAACATATGGTGGAAAGTTTTAGATCCATTTTCTGATTTAGCAACGTATTTCGCTATGTAATTAGTAACTATGTGCTTGGAAAGTACAGGCTGCCAATCTATGTTAGCCCTCCACTTCGTCAGTGTTTCACGATTGTGTGTATTGACTTTGTCATCATTTCGTCTAGGTTCATACTTTTTTTCTCCTTCTTCATCAATGTAATTTTTTGACTGGTCACATAGATCCCATGGTGCGTGGTACCGACATACCAATTTCCCTCTCTTCTTTCGAAGACAACTTCTCTCATTACAGGTAATATGACGCTCAACACAATTAAGAAGTTCTTCATAATCTGTCATTAGATCTGATTGAAATATTTGTTCTATGCCTTTTACACAAGGATGATCATCTACATTATCTCCAATTTGAATATTTTTTTGATGTCCCTCATGTGGATTTACTGCATGCACACAATTGTCAAAATAATTTTTTGCAAATATAACTTCCGTAGGATCATCCCAATTTAGAGTGTCCATGTTGGGAGCATTTTTTAACCAAAGAAACCCGTGGAAATGAGGAGATCCACGATGTTTCCATTCGTAGCGACTCCAATAATCCGTAGCTTGATGAAAATGTTCAAAAACCTATTCTCGAAACATTGTCTATCTCAAGTGCATATACTGTGCCACGATGTGAGGATTATCAGTTACATTTTAACGTCGCCATTTTCTCACTTCACATGGATTTGTAGGACTTGTTGCTGGCATTAATTTATGCAAATCGGGCCACTGCATATCCGCTACACTTAGTGTGAAGAATATTGTCGTACAACCAATCTATTGAATCAAGTTAGATAACTCTTGACGACACTTGTTCCAATATGCACGTGTGCCTCTTAATACCATTCCAAATCTTATTAATCTTTCTCCCAATCTCGAATTTGGAAGATGTTTTAAATGTTGTCGTAACTCTTCCATTGTTGTGGGCAGTTCACCAATATTTTTTTTGACAAAAACTAATGAGGAAGCTTGAGCACGATGTCTCATTATAATATTCAGTAAAAACATCTGAAGCGAGGGTGCCTTCCAAATCTATTATCATGATATCTAAGAAGATGTTTTTCATAATCATGTAGATGGACATTTCGCATTCGCGGTTGTAACCAATCAGCCTCTGCTTTAGGGAACAATGCTGGAAATGCCATATCAAATAATCCAACAGTGTTATACTCGTTAATTGGAGATGAGCCAATGCCAGGCCAGTTAAGCACATCAGTTGATTCATCATTTGCATTATTTTCATCTGGATTAGGATTATTTTACCATGCTCTAATAATTTATGTCTCTCGTGGTGCACTCGGAAGCCTTGATGCAAAAGAAGTTGTGTGTAAACCGTCTAACATGTCATCAACTCCTGGTATCCCTTCCAACATTGAAAATTCTGTGTCGTCGTCAATATTGGGAAGAGTAACAGAATTAAGCATATGTGAGATATCTGTTGCATTTACGGGTAACTGTTCTATTGCATCATAATCAACCCGAACATCTTGATAATATGGATCATTTTGAATCTTATATACTAAAGCATCCATAACTCTTTGTTTTCTAACAGTGAAATCATAACTGGATCCTTGTCGTCTTTTTTTTCGCACAACGACCATTAAGTCCAAGTTGTTAATATGTCGTGGCAATTTCTTAGCAACATCTTTAATATCTTGCTGAAAACTAATGGTGTGTCATCGATATTTGTATTGTCCACCTATTGAATGCATCACTTGAAAAATTGGGCTTTCACATGCTATCAACATCTCTTCAACTTGTCTGAGATCTTCAAGGACATGTGGTTGAGTTCCTAGACCGATGTGGTTCTTAGCTGAGAATCTGTTATTAGATCCCTCTCTAAGACATCGCAAACAAATTGGACCTGTACTTGTATTACGTACTTGTATTCCTGCATATGACTCCTGGTAGACATGACACACTTTCACTTTTGCTAATTTATCAATTCGCTCACAAAATTTGCGATGTCTAGTATACATCTCCTCAGATGGTACCAATACATTATGGTCAATTTTAATCTTCTTTCCTCTGACCATTACTTGTTGAGCATCTCCCACAGTTGGTTCTACTAGTTTATTGGTTGAATATTGCCTTTGTCATTCTAGATCTACATTTTGATTTCTTTGTTGTTCTCCAATTTGATTTCTGTGTTCTTCCATTTGCTTTGAATTTCTCTCTCGATATGTTCTTTGTCGTTCAATGCTTTGTTTTCTTTGTTCTTTTCGTTCTTCTGCTATCATTTCGTCTAACTTTATTTTTTGATATTCCTTTTGTCATTTTGTGTTTCGTTTTCTTTGTTCTTCTCGTTCTTCTGCTGTCATTTTGTCCAATTTTCTTTTTCGATAATGTTTTTTTTGTTCTCTTTTTCGTTCCAAGTCTTCCTCTCATTCTTTTGCTGTCATTTCCTTTGATTTTCTACATTGAGCATCTCCCACAGTTGGTTCTACGGGTATATTGGTCGAGGATTGTCTTTGTTGTTCAACATTTTTATTTTTTTGTTGTTCTGCATTTTGATTTGTTTGTTCCTTAGACTGCTTCAACTTTCTCTCTCGATATTCCTTTTGTCGATCTGTGTTTCATTTTCTTCGTTCTTCTTGTTCTTTAGCTGTCAATTCCTCCATTTTTCTTTTTCTTTTCATTCCAATTCTTCTTCTAGTTCTTTTTCTGTCATTTTGATAGATTTTCTTCGTTCATCATCTTCAAAAGTTGGTTCTACGGGTATAGTGGTCAAACATTGTCTTTGTTGTTCTACATTTTCATTTCCTTATTCTTTTGATTGCTTAAAATTTCTCTCTCGATACGCTCTTTGTCGTTTTGCATTTCGTTTTCTTCATTCTTCTCATTCTTCTTCCGTCATTTCGTCCAACTTTCTTTTTTGATATTCTTTTTTTGATCTGCTTTTCGTTTCAAGTCTTCTTCTCGTTCCTTTGTACTAATTTCGTTAGATTTTCTTCCCTAATTTTCGACGTTCTATATTTTGTGTTCTTCTTCTATTTGTCTCATCACATCCTCCGTATGCACATCTTCCATTTTTTGTTCACACTCTATGCAAGGATAAAACAAAATTCACTAAAATCAATGCAAGTATAAATCTCACTAAATTTTCAAAAGTCAATATATTTAAAAAAAATTCAATATTTTTTCCAAAAAAATAGGTGATCTAGGAGGATTGAACCTTCGACCTCACACCCATTATCCAAGCAACCTTACCACTATACCACTGGTAGTTCTTAGTACATAATGTAAATAAGTTATATATATATAGGAATATTATTGAATATGGCGAAAATGGGTGAATGGTGGATCAAGTGGGTTTGACCCCGTGACCTACCTAAAAACACCACACAATTTTACCAATGGCATACACCTGATTGTTTGTAAAATTAAATGATAAACTACATTGAAATATATGCAAGCATGTAAATATAAATTTTAAAAATTAAAATCACTGAAATCTATGCATGCATATTGTTAGCACTCGGATTTTCCTTGGGCTGTGTCAAAGAAACCCGAGGTAACCTATTTCAAACCAATCTTTAGACTGAAAGTTGGCCTCCTTCAGCCAGAGAGGGCTCTCTCGGCAAATCTGCCATCCAATGTCACCACGACAGCAGTTTGACAATGAAACTCAAGGGCCAATTTGTAAAATGAATAAAAACTTAAGGATTTTTAATGAGGTGGCTAGATCAACATGAACAGGATACCATTGGGCAATGGAGTCGAGAAAACAGAAAAATATGGACCAGCAGTTAAACAAATATTTTCATACAAAGGCAAGATAGCTGTCTTATTACAGTCAATAAGATTTTTGCAGGTGATAGGGAAAGAAATAAAGACAGTCCATTAACAGCAGGCATCAATTTTCAGATGAATCTACCGTTAATTTTAGAGAAATAAATGGATGCTCAGAAGCGAATAAATCGAGGCATGGAAACATGAATCTCAATCTATTATGAATGTTCATCTAAGCATAGAAGAAAACGACATAATGAAAGGAATGACGCAGAAAATAAACTTGCACAGGTAGAGAAAGGAAATGGTACAGACTGCAATTTTAAACAACACATGAATCTTTGAAGAAAAATCTGTTCAATTCTGAGATCTTTATTAACTTCTGAAGCCCTTCAAAACACCCAGAATGGGTTTCTCCTTACCGAAAATCCAACCCTCTTTACATTGTAAAATGCATAATTTATACAAATTTTTTCCCTATGAGCAAACCCTAACTGTATTTTTCTAAAAATAAACCACCGATACTAAAATAACAATCAAATAACTAATCGTTACTTTACAGGAATTAATTTTTAAACTATAAATGACGGAAAATCTGGAATGTTGTTCTCGGAAACTAAAAGATGGCTGCCAGCTATCTCTATTTATTCACTTCTTCCACCGATATTTAATATTCTGCCACTTGTTGATATTCTGCCTGGAATTTTGGGCTTTCGGAGATTGATGAGTTGCCTCTGCTTATGCTATAATGTATTTAGATGTGGCTCCCCAGAGATGTGGTCACATCGTTCTACTAAAGCTCGATATACTCTAAAAACTTCTTCGACCAAATGTACCAGCTTTTTATATAACATCTCTTCCCATTTGGAAAATAAATCTGCATCCTCTTCGATTTGGATCTTTGATATCCATATCTGTCAGGGTTTCATGAAACCATTTCGAATTTTTAGGGCTCAAATAGCTTTTCCCATTATTAAGAATAAGAACGGCGAGATTCTGATTGCAATATAGCTGGTTTTATTGAGCCATAATATACCATACGTTTGAGACTGTAGGATTGTTTTCTGATGAGGCCATTTCACTTAAACCTGTTACATCATTCTCCAAGAACCTTTTTAATATTCATCATATGAAATGGATTGGACAAAAATAGAAGACTCGCCAGCTCTTGGATAATGGCGTCTTATCTCTTTGATTTTAAACTTTTAGCCTTTAGCTTCTTGCTCCTGTATAGAAAACCAAACTTTTTGGCCAGGCTCACATCGCAGCGTTCAAAGACCCCATCGAATTTGGCTTAGGGTTTTGGAGAGCGTGACGGCTTTGGTCAAAAGAAGAAACAAATACTACAAATGTGACCACCTCCTTTTTATAACATTTCCAATGGATGGTATCCGCGCGGGCTTGGAGTGGTTTGCAATACAACTTTTCACGTATCCGGACGCATCAGAAATGGACACGTTGCATGGTGGTTTTTGTTCCGCGACCACTAACCGACGTTATCTCACGAACATGTGAACGACGCGGGATGGATTAGGGACCGTAGATCTTTCTCTCTGACTTTTGGCAAACATCCCATACGATACATCTTGACAGACTTGACGCCTTTGCTATGTCTTCATCTGCCGTATCAATTTCCTTAGCAACATTACTTCTGTCACCAATATTTGAATGCAGAATTTAACTGCTTCCAACTTGATATTTTCCATCTTAACTGTAAAAAGTACGTAGCCGAATGGAGGATGGCGTATTCGTTGTAAGGCTGTTGCTTCTGCTTCTTGCTGTCACTTTCAACAACGAGTTCAACATTGCAATTTTCACAGTGAAAACTATCCTCAGTAAGGCTGATCAGTTGCATGCATTTAAGGCTGAATACCTGCGACTGCAATTAGGACAGATATATTCCTGAAGTGTATTCCTGTCCTCTAGTTCATCTTTCAATCTTTTCTTCCTCCGATGGATTTTGTATCTGACAACATCGTAAGTCTGTGCATAGTCTAAACAACAATTAGAATGTGTATGGAGCTTCAGCTTTTCTTCACCTATAATCCTGTTCACGCCGATAATAGATGAACTCTGACTTTCGAGCTTTACATTCCCTATTTTTATAACTACCACTGCAATTATTATTTGTGACAATCGATGCTTCCTCAACACAGATTTTATTGAGTGTCAACAACTGGCTCCTACTGGGGATGCTATCCTCCCTGTGAGGTAGCAAAGAACATCGTAGACCAAGTGCCTGATCCATTGGGCGGCTTCCAATCCTGAAAACCTAAAACCTGCAATCTGTATCCTGTATCCTGTATCCTGTAACCAGTCCTCCATCCAAAACTGTAACTGAAAACCACTTAACTATAGAAAACTGAAAACACTACTGTACATACTGAAGACTGCTTGCCTGGCAAACTTATTTCTCCTACCTACCCTACCTTTAGAATGTCAAAGACTTTCCATCAATTAAGTAATTCGGAAATGCCAATGAAGCCAATCCATCAAATGTTCAAATAATCTGTTTCTTTCACTGTTGAAATAAGTCACTAACAGAAAATATGACAGCACCGGCAACCAATGATATTCTTTATTCTCAAAATAAAAACCCAGCTGCAAATCGAAACTGAGAAATTTCTTCATATACTCAAGTATAGGATCAAAAAAGATACATTTTATTTGAAGTACCTTTGGATTTTTTGCAACTTGATGGGAGAGCTGGAATATTTTTTCTTTCTTAACATTCTTTTCCAGAAATGAATGATTATCCTCATAATCTAATGCATCCTCAAATAGCAAACACTCTGCAAGGTCTTCAAATATGACAGCTCTATCTTTTTTATGAAAGAAACTGGTGTCTAATAGATGATTTTCTTGCGGAGAATCATCATCACTAATGGATTCTTTCAAAAGATCTTCATTACTGTCACCATTTAATTTCAGATTCACATGCCCAAAAATGGAAGAATATTGACTTACATATTTCGGAATATGTGAACACTGCAAATCTGTATAAGCAGGTGTCGTAGCATGACTCTGCAGGAGCTGATCTATTTCTTCTTCTGTTAAAAGAGGAGGTGTTTTGTGCATTTTCTGAATCAAATAACTATCGTTTTCCTTCTCTTCTGCAGATTGATCATGATGCTGAATACATTCTTCATTCGTACACAAAGGAGCAGATGAATCATCATTTGTTTCTGAATAGAGCTCATGGGAATCTACTATTATTTCTTCATTGATCTTATCTATAGCTAGCTTCTCTTGATCATCATGACCATGGGCTTGCGAAGAAAAATGACAAAATATTTCAGACAAGTCTTCATCATTCATACATTCCAGATCTTCATCAATACTTTTGAGGTACTGTATGAAAACCTCAAACTGATCACAGCAATCTTCCACTAAAGACAAAGCTGGAAAATCTACTGCATAATGCTCATAAAATGTTATGTGAAAATATTTTAAAGAAAACAAGCTACCAGGTCTTAAACTTTCATACCAATCCCTTGCTTTTCCTTCTAAAGAAGCCATGAACATCTTCATAAGACAGTCTTCATGAAACCTAATCTTCAGCTTGTGTATATGCGCATGAAATTTGATTAAATGTAAAGCAGCATTATCACTGTTTTCATCTCTGAATTTAGGCAAATAAGACTGCCAATCTATTTTAGGAATTTGATTCGGAAAACCGGGGAATATGAGACCTGCTCATAGGAGCATACCTTCTTAATAACGAGGCCATCTTGAAATACTGGAACTGTAGATTCTGATTTGAAAACTGAGGAGACTAGCCTGTGAACCAATGCAAAACTGGATTGCTTTAATGTGGAGTCGCCATGAAATTTCTGAAAACTGGATTCTTTGAAGATGGAGTCGCCAGGTGAAAGATGCACAGCCTGCTTGATATCTGACCATTGTTCACCATCAACAATCAAATCTGCAACTTTGTCGTTCATACCCAGGGAAAATGAAACCTTCGTTCCCCGGCAACGGCGCCAAAATGTTAGCACTCGGATTTTCCTTGGGCTGTGTCAAAGAAACCCGAGGTAACCTATTTCAAACCAATCTTTAGACTGAAAGTTGGCCTCCTTCAGCCAGAGAGGGCTCTCTCGGCAAATCTGCCATCCAATGTCACCACGACAGCAGTTTGACAATGAAACTCAAGGGCCAATTTGTAAAATGAATAAAAACTTAAGGATTTTTAATGAGGTGGCTAGATCAACATGAACAGGATACCATTGGGCAATGGAGTCGAGAAAACAGAAAAATATGGACCAGCAGTTAAACAAATATTTTCATACAAAGGCAAGATAGCTGTCTTATTACAGTCAATAAGATTTTTGCAGGTGATAGGGAAAGAAATAAAGACAGTCCATTAACAGCAGGCATCAATTTTCAGATGAATCTACCGTTAATTTTAGAGAAATAAATGGATGCTCAGAAGCGAATAAATCGAGGCATGGAAACATGAATCTCAATCTATTATGAATGTTCATCTAAGCATAGAAGAAAACGACATAATGAAAGGAATGACGCAGAAAATAAACTTGCACAGGTAGAGAAAGGAAATGGTACAGACTGCAATTTTAAACAACACATGAATCTTTGAAGAAAAATCTGTTCAATTCTGAGATCTTTATTAACTTCTGAAGCCCTTCAAAACACCCAGAATGGGTTTCTCCTTACCGAAAATCCAACCCTCTTTACATTGTAAAATGCATAATTTATACAAATTTTTTCCCTATGAGCAAACCCTAACTGTATTTTTCTAAAAATAAACCACCGATACTAAAATAACAATCAAATAACTAATCGTTACTTTACAGGAATTAATTTTTAAACTATAAATGACGGAAAATCTGGAATGTTGTTCTCGGAAACTAAAAGATGGCTGCCAGCTATCTCTATTTATTCACTTCTTCCACCGATATTTAATATTCTGCCACTTGTTGATATTCTGCCTGGAATTTTGGGCTTTCGGAGATTGATGAGTTGCCTCTGCTTATGCTATAATGTATTTAGATGTGGCTCCCCAGAGATGTGGTCACATCGTTCTACTAAAGCTCGATATACTCTAAAAACTTCTTCGACCAAATGTACCAGCTTTTTATATAACATCTCTGCCCATTTGGAAAATAAATCTGCATCCTCTTCGATTTGGATCTTTGATATCCATATCTGTCAGGGTTTCATGAAACCATTTCGAATTTTTAGGGCTCAAATAGCTTTTCCCATTATTAAGAATAAGAACGGCGAGATTCTGATTGCAATATAGCTGGTTTTATTGAGCCATAATATACCATACGTTTGAGACTGTAGGATTGTTTTCTGATGAGGCCATTTCACTTAAACCTGTTACATCATTCTCCAAGAACCTTTTTAATATTCATCATATGAAATGGATTGGACAAAAATAGCAGACTCGCCAGCTCTTGGATAATGGCGTCTTATCTCTTTGATTTTAAACTTTTAGCCTTTAGCTTCTTGCTCCTGTATAGAAAACCAAACTTTTTGGCCAGGCTCACATCGCAGCGTTCAAAGACCCCATCGAATTTGGCTTAGGGTTTTGGAGAGCGTGACGGCTTTGGTCAAAAGAAGAAACAAATACTACAAATGTGACCACCTCCTTTTTATAACATTTCCAATGGATGGTATCCGCGCGGGCTTGGAGTGGTTTGCAATACAACTTTTCACGTATCCGGACGCATCAGAAATGGACACGTTGCATGGTGGTTTTTGTTCCGCGACCACTAACCGACGTTATCTCACGAACATGTGAACGACGCGGGATGGATTAGGGACCGTAGATCTTTCTCTCTGACTTTTGGCAAACATCCCATACGATACATCTTGACAGACTTGACGCCTTTGCTATGTCTTCATCTGCCGTATCAATTTCCTTAGCAACATTACTTCTGTCACCAATATTTGAATGCAGAATTTAACTGCTTCCAACTTGATATTTTCCATCTTAACTGTAAAAAGTACGTAGCCGAATGGAGGATGGCGTATTCGTTGTAAGGCTGTTGCTTCTGCTTCTTGCTGTCACTTTCAACAACGAGTTCAGCATTTCAATTTTCACAGTGAAAACTATCCTCAGTAAGGCTGATCAGTTGCATGCATTTAAGGCTGAATACCTGCGACTGCAATTAGGACAGATATATTCCTGAAGTGTATTCCTGTCCTCTAGTTCATCTTTCAATCTTTTCTTCCTCCGATGGATTTTGTATCTGACAACATCGTAAGTCTGTGCATAGTCTAAACAACAATTAGAATGTGTATGGAGCTTCAGCTTTTCTTCACCTATAATCCTGTTCACGCCGATAATAGATGAACTCTGACTTTCGAGCTTTACATTCCCTATTTTTATAACTACCACTGCAATTATTATTTGTGACAATCGATGCTTCCTCAACACAGATTTTATTGAGTGTCAACACATATGAATACTATATTTCCACCAACAATATTAAAATTGATTATTATAGTATTTATATAGTATTTAATTTTAAATACTATATTAAAATTAATTTCAAAATATAATATTTTAATTTTAATTTAAAATAATATATTAACATTAAATACTATATTAAATTTTATTTTAAAATATAATATTTAAACTTTGAATTTTAAATACTATATTAAAATTAATTTTAAAATATAATATTTTAAATTTAATTTTAAAAACTATTAAATTTTATTATAAAATATAATATTTTTAATTGTTATTTTTAATGTTGTAATGTTTTTACTTTGTGGAGGATCTGTGTGGCCAAGGGAGGAGGTAGGAGGAGCATGGAGGGAGGAGGAGGGAGGGGGGAGGAGCATGGAGGAAGGGAGGGAAGAGGGAGGAGGGACGCGCAGGATCTGGGCGACCGAGGGAGGATGTAGGTGGAGCATGGAGGGAGGGAGGGAGGGAATAGGGAGGAGGGATGTGTAGCAGAGGGAGGAGGGAGCAGGGAGGAGGGAGGAGGGGCGTGCAGGATCTGGGCGGCTGAGGGAGGAGGTAGGAGGAGGGTGGAGGGAGGAGGGAGGAGGGAGGAGCGTGGATGGAGGGAGGGAAGAGGGAGGAGGCACGCGCAGCAGGGAGGAGGAGAGTCGAGGGAGGGAGGAGAGATGTGCAGTAGGGAGGAGGAGCGTGGAGGGACGGTCCAGCATGTTAAATTTTGAGCATTAATTCACAACACTCTAGGATCTTTACTAAGAGAATAACATGTACAGTATATCAATGCATAACAATCATATCAAGCATGTCAAGCATCACAAGAATCAAAACTGAGAAAGACAAGAGACACAGAGTTTCCGTGGGGAAAACCCTAAGGTGAAAAACCCCACAACTTCCTCAGAGATAGAGAGAGCAATGGCTCAACCAAAGTACAACCAACATACACTGAGATAGTCTCCTAGTAGCATATGATCCTCCTCCTCACTAGTGTGCCACTTTCTGAGTGAGAGAAGTATGAGTTTTCGAGTGATCCAAATAGAGTTCTCCCAATCTCTATTTATACTAGTCTGTTTTCCCAGTGTCCTTATGGGGCTGAATTGTCTAGCTAGGCATATCAACCATATAATATATATTTCAGGTCCGACCGTACACATGGTGGTCTAAAAACCCTTCGCCAAGTACACACACTTGCGACACTTGCCAATACACATGACGACACTTCCTTATAGAGAAATAACACATCTCTTATAAGGGTACAATAAATATATATGAAATACATTCCGAAGTTACATATACATCAACACAGCAGGGAGGGAGGAGGAGAGTGGAGGGAGGGAGGAGGGACGCGCAGCTGGGAAGGAGGAGGAGCATGGAGGTGTTAAATTTTGAGCATTAATTTAGAATACTCTAGGATCTTTACTGAGAGAATAACATATATAGTATATCAATGCATGACAATCACAATAAGCATGACAAGCATCACAAGAATCAAAAGCATGAGAGACAAGAGACACAGAGTTTCCATGGGGAAAACCCTAAGGTGAAAAACCCCACAACTTCCTCAAAGATAGAGAGAGTAATGGCTCAACCAAAGTACAACCAAAATACACTTGAGATAGTCTCCTAGTAGCAGATGATCCTCCTCCTCACTAGTGTGCCACTTCTGAGTGAGAGAGATATGACTTTCTGAATGATCCAAATAGAGATCTCCTTATCTCTATTTATACTTAACCTATTTGCCCAGTGACCTTATGGGGCCGACTTGTCTATCTAGATACATCCACAATATAATATATATTTCAGGGCCGACCCCACACATGGTGGTCTAATAACCCATCGGCAAGTACACACACTTGCGACACTTATCAATCAACATAACGACACTTCCTTATAGAGGAATAACACATCTCTAATGAGGGTACAATAAATATATATGAAATGCATAGATGAAATACATTCCGCAGTTACATATACATCAACACTCCCTCTTAACTAGGAAGGTATTTCTCGACACAGATCTGCTAGACAAGTCTCCTTCTTGGGATCATCGTCATCGATGCATCGTCATCATCATTGTCACTGCTGCTGCTATCTCAACCAATCTCTGACTCTACTCGTCATAGGAAGTTCTACAGAGCCAGTCCTATTTCATACTGGATGTAGGCCCACCACCTGCAGGTCTTCGTCATCACTAGCCATACTGTGGAATCCTCAGGAATTATTACGTGCATCACAAAACCTCGAAAGAGCATCCCAGGCTGTTACGAGTACACGGCTCTATCTATAGGATCTCCCAGGGCCATATTATATGTGACCTCACCAAAAAACCTTGCAAGAGAATCCCAGGCTGTTACGAGCACACAGCTCTACCTATAGGATTTCCCAGGGACAGATTATATGTGGTCACCACAAAACCTCACAAGAGAATCCCAGGCTATTACGAGCACACAGCTCTACCTATAGGATCTCCCAGGGACATATTATATGTGGTCATGGCAAAACCTCGCAAGAGCATCCCAAGACTTATTACGAGCACACAACTCAACCTATCGGATCTCCCAGGGACATATTATATGCCATAGGACAAAACCTCGAAACAGCATCTGCCAGATATCCCAGGGCAAGATTATATGCCATAGGCAAAACCTCGAAAGACTATCTGCAGATCTCCCAGGGCAAAATTATATGTCCTCCCAGAGCAAAACCTCGAAAGAGCATTTGCCAGATATCCCAGGGCCAAATTATATGCCACAGGCAAAACCTCAAAAGACTATCTGCAAATCTCCTAGGGCCAAATTATATGCTCATCTGCACAACCTGATCCACGACCATAGAGTGTCAACCTGATACTCACCATACATCATCCTGATGTACACATGATCATCCTGATCATCATCACTGCAACATCCTGCTGCATGTCATCTGGAGCAACATCCTGAAGCTCGTCATCCATGATCATCTTAATCATACAATGCATCTACCTGATGCATACCATGTATCTACCTGATACATATCATCATACAAGATCCACCTAATCATACATTGTATCCACCTGATACAAATACAAATACATGATACATATCACCATACATGATCCACTAGATCATACAATGTATCGACCTGATACATATACAGATACATGGTCCAAGCATCCAACATGATGCATATACAAAATACATACAAATGATCCTACTGATCATATCCAGCATCCAACATGATGCGTACATACATATAAATGATCCAACTGATCATATCCAACATCCAACATGATGCTAACATACATACATAAAAATGATCCAACTGATCATATCCAGCATCCAACATGATGTGTACATACATATATAAATGATCCAACTGATCATATCCAAGCAGAAACCAAAACATCATCCTGATGCTCATCATCCAGGGCTTACATCCACAACCATGTGAAGGATACTCCTTCCAACATGCTTGGAATGGCTTCAGCAAATGTGTCCATCACTTCTTCCTCGAAGTGTCCTCCATCTGAAGAACGCCAAGCCTCTCTCTGAAGTACTCGAACTTCACCATGGCTAGTGGCTTTGTCAGCACATCTGCAATCTGCTCGTCCATCGCAACATACAGGAGCTTCACAGCTCCTCTCTGCACCATATCCCCGATATAGTGATATTTGATCTCTATGTGTTTCGACCTGTCATGAAACACTGGGATCTCAGATAGCTTCACACAACTCTGGTTATCACAGAAGATACCAATAGCATCCAACGGAAGATCAAATAACTCAGACAGTAGCTTCCGAAGCCATACTACCTCACAACTAGCTGAATAGGCTGCAACATACTCTGCCTCAGCTGTAGTCAGTGCTACGCAGGACTGCTTCCTGCTAAACCAAGAGATCACACCTGATCCCATACTGAAGGAGCACCCAAATGTGCTCTTCCTATCTGCAGCACTGCCTGCCCAATCTGGATCAACATAACCCTGCAAGTTAAACTATTGATTCGCTTCATACTTGAGCCCATAATCCACTGTACCCTTCAGGTACATCAGAAGATGCTTTACAACAACCAGGTGAACACTCCTCGGATCTGTCAGGAACTGGTTCAATGTGTTCATAGCAAAAAAAATATCTGGTCTCGTGTTCGTCAGGTACATCAAGGACCCAATCATCTGACGATACATAGAGACATCAACCAGCTCAGATGAAGCATCACATAGAAGCTTCAGATTCGATGCCATAGGTGTGGCCATGGCCTTGCAATCCATCATCCCGAATCTCTTCAGGATATCTATAGTGTACTTCCCTTGACCAAGGAAGATCTCACCTCCACTCTGCCACACCTCCATAGCTAGGAAATAATGCATCATTCCCAAATCTTTCATATCGAACTCGGCAGCAAGCTTTCTCTTAGTATCTGCAATCAATCAGTCATTTCCTGTTACAAATAAGTCATCCACATACAGGAGTAGAATCACAGGATTCCCTTCCTCAACCTTGTAATAAAGGTTGGAATCCACTTTACTCTTGACAAAGCCCAAACTAGATAGGAAATTGTCCATCCTACCATACCAAGTTCTGGGAGCTTGTTTCAATCCTTACAAGGATTTCTTCAATCTGCACACATATGACTCCCTGTCATGTATTTTGAAACCGAGTGGCTGCTCCACATATACTTCCTCTACAACTACACCATTCAAGAAAGTAGTCTTGAAATCCATCTAGTGTATTTTCCATTTCATCGTTGTAGCTAGGGCAAGTACTGTTCTGAGGGAAGTATACCTGGCTACAGGTGCAAAAGTTTCTTCATAATCTATTCCCTCTTTCTGAGAGAAGCCACAAGCTACGAATCTTGCTTTGTATTTTTCTACACTGCCATCTGCAGCATGCTTGATTTTGTAGATCCATTTGGAAGTCACAACAGACTTCTCTTTAGGGCTTGGGACAACATCCCAAACATCATTCTTCATTATTGATTGGTATTCCTCAACCATGGCATCCTTCCATTCTTTCTTTTCTGCTGCTTCTTCATAACTGGAAGGCTCTTTGTTCATAATGTCACAAAGTAAAGCAACATAGCTGGTATGTGATCTGGTTCTCTTCTTTGCACGGTGTTCTTCTTCTGGAATGCCAAATATTTTTGCATCTTGAATGAGCTCTCTATCCCATGCAGGTTTCCTCTTGTGAGAGTTATCCTTACGGGGTGGATCTACAGGTTCTTGTGGATCTTCAAACTCATGAACAACTTCTGGAACTGCTCCAGTCATGGTAGTGTCTTGAAATCTAGTTTCCTGAGGTTCTTCATAAACTTCGATAGGTGCCTTCCTTGATTTGATGAATGCTGATTTTTCATCAAATGTTACATCCCTGCTGACATCAATCTTCTTGAACCCTGGAAAGTATATTCTGTAAGCCTTCGATCTTTCACTATAACCCACAAAGATACCCTTCTTTCCTGAAGGATCTAGTTGAGTCCTCTTTTCCTTTGGGACATGAGTGTATACTGGACAACCAAATATTCTGAGATGGCTGACTTCAGGTTTCTTACCAGAAAAGACCTCTTCTGGTGTCTTCTTGTCCAATATCTTGTGGGGTGTTCTGTTCTGCACATATATAGCTATTCTAGCTGCTTCTGCCCATAGATGCATAGGTAGATCCTAGTCATGCAGCATTGCCCTTGCTGCTTCCATGATAGTTCTGTTCTTCCTTTCTACAACTCCATTTTGTTGAGGATTATAAGGAGTAGTCAACTCCCTCTTAATCCCTGAATCACTAAAAAGCTTCTTGAAGTCACCTGAGGTGAATTCACCACCACTGTCGGATCTGAATGTTTTGATCTTCTTGTCAGTTTGATTCTCCATCAAGGTTTTGAATTCTTTGAACTTATCAAACACCTCATCTTTGTTCTTCAAGAAGTATACCCAAGTATTCCTGGAGAAGTCATCAATAAATGAGACACAGTAAACATACCCACTAAGAGAACTGGATGACATAGGACCACATACATCTGAGTGGATGATTTCTAGAATATCTTTGGCCTTGCTTTCACTGCTTGGGAAAGCCTTCTTAATGTTCTTACCTTTTGCACATCCTTTGCAAACACCTTCATGTTTGGTCTTAATTTCAGGAAGACCTTCTACAGCCTTGCTTGCAATTGGAAGTTCCCTATAGTGCATATGAGCAAGTCTTCTATGCGAAAGTTCACTTGGCTCCATGGATTCATGCACCATTGCATGTTCAGGTTTTCCCTTCAATTTATACAATCCTCCCTCTTGCTCTCCAATCACTATTGCATCATCTATGGTCTTTCCCTTTGGCCACATTAGGACTTGGCCATCCATAAATGCAACCCTCATACCTTTTGCATCCAATGCAGAGATGGAGAGTAAGTTCTTCTTGAGCCTAGGTACATAAAAGACTTCTTTCATCTTCAAAGATTTTCCAGAATCTAGGTTGTAGGAGGCTTCACCACTTCTTTTGATTGGGTATTGATAATCATCCCCAAGTTTCACCTTATGGGGTGATTCATGTTCAGAAAGATTCACAAAAGATTCCTTAAACCTAGTCATGTGTTTGGAAGCCCCACTATCAATCAACCAATCATTACAACCATGGGAGATAGTACCTGTGAGAGCAGAGATTAGAACATACTCTTCTTCACTTGATGAGTCATCATCACTTTCTGCCCTAGCCTTCTTCTTTGGAGGTTCATCATCCTCGGCAGCATGAGCATGGAACTTTCTTTTTCTGCCCTTCTTCTTCTTGTTGAAGTTGTTGTTATTATCCCTTTTGTTCTTGGGACAATCTGAAGCAAAGTGACCCTTCTCATTGCATGTGAAGCATCTTAGATCCTTCTTATTCTTTTGATAGGATCTTTTGTAGCGAGAGTGCTCCTTCTTGGGCTTGCTTCTTTTGGTGCGAGTTGCAAGAGCTTGATCTTCACCTCCCATCTTTTCCTCACGAGCTACAAGTCTAGCTTCTTCTTGAGAGCATTCCTCCCATAGTTTACTGAAAGAGATCAATTTCTTTCTTGCACAGATTCCTTGAATAAAGGAGTCCCATGACCTAGGTAGGCCATTCAGAGTGGTCATAACAACTTCACCATTGTCCACTACTTTATCCATAGCTTCAAGTTGCTCCTTGATCTAAGAGACCTTGGAGAAGTAAGATTGAATGGTTTCTCCATTCAACATCTTGACCCCTTTCAATTGATTCCGCAGAGTCATCTTCCGATTTATGTTCTTTCCTTCAAATAGCTTGGTCAAAGAGTCAAACATCTCCTTGGGTGTCTTTAGAGAAGACACATGGGGTATGAGATGGTCTTTGATAGAATCAGCAATGATTCTCTTTTCCTTGACCAAGTTCTTCTTATGCAATACCTTGGCCTCTTCATCCTCTAGGATAGGGATGTCTTCTTTTATATATGAGTCCAACTCATTCTCTTCCAAGATTAACCCAATCCTATACTTCCAAGCTCGGAAGTTATCATCCCCTTCAAGCTTATCCTCAAGCTTGGTGTGGTGAGACATCTTAAAGAGTACTTCAAATGGAAATAGAAAAGATCTAGGTCTTACCACTTGAAATGCTGAAAACTGGATATGGTCCCGAATTAGGGTTTGTCGAAAAAACCCTAAAAATTCAAAATGTGAATTTCAAATTTCTGAAAGGATAGAAAGATGTGCCTTGATGAGCTGATCATTCTGGTGCATTCAGAATTTGAGATCAGCAAAGCTTTACCCTTCAGATTTGTCTTTTTGTCCTCCCGGGTTCATTAGGGAGAGCCCTGAATTAGGGTTTGAGTTTCCCGGAGATCTACCTAGCCAAAAATCTCGATCCAAAGCTCTAAACTTTGATTTTTGCAAGGAGCTTCCAGCTATGTCTTCAGATTTCAGAAATTCCTATTTTTGTGGAAACCCTAACTTTTAGGGCGAAATCTGAAAATGCTTAGAATTGAATTTTGATTGGACAGATAGATGCGCCTTGATGAGTAAATTCAATCTACTATACTGTTTTTCCAAAATCCGTGGAGAGAAACCCAATAAACAAGAAACTCAAGTTTTCGTCACTACAAAATGTCTTCTTCTCACGTTAGCTTTGAAACCATGTTAAATTTTGAGCATTAATTCACAATACTCTAGGATCTTTACTGAGAGAATAACATATATAGTATATCAATGCATGACAATCACAATAAGCATGACAAGCATCACAAGAATCAAAAGCATGAGAGACAAGAGACACAGAGTTTCCGTGGGGAAAACCCTAAGGTGAAAAACCCCACAACTTCCTCAGACATAGAGAGAGCAATGGCTCAACCAAAGTACAACCAAAATACACTGAGATAGTCTCCTAGTAGCAGATGATCCTCCTCCTCACTAGTGCGCCACTTTCTGAGTGAGAGAGAGATACTTTTCCGAATGATCCAAATAGAGATCACCTGATCTCTATTTATACTAACCTGTTTTCCCAGTGACCTTATGGGGCCGACTTGTCTAGCTAGGTACATCAACATTATAATATATATATTTCAGGGCCGACCCCACACATGGTGGTCTAATAACCCATCAGCAAGTACACACACTTGCGACACTTGTCAATCCACATAATGACACTTCCTTATAGAGGAATAACACATCTCTAATAAGGGTACAATAAATATATATGAAATACATTCCGTAGTTACATATACATCAACAGGAGGGAGGGAGGAGGGATGCGCAGCATGGAGGAGGGTGCAGCTGGGTGGAGCTAGACATGGAGGGAGCCTGTTTGAGGGTGCAGCAGGGAGGGAGGAGGGAGGGTGCATCAGGGAGGAATTTCAATTAAAAATTTAATATAAAAATTGAATTTCAATTAAAAATTTAATATAAAAATGGAATTTGAATTTCAAATGTGTACCTTGCAGGTTTAATTCTCTAATGCGAATAGGTTTAATTCTCTACTATGATCAGATTTGATTCTCTATTACACACAGGCTGTAGTTCAGAATTTTTCGAGGCGCGGTTGTTTGAATTCATGATCAATGGTTATATGTGTTATATAGTATTTCATTTCGAAAACACATGTCCTTTCAATTTTCGTTTATTAATGGCCAACACCTTCCAATATTTAATTTTTTTATTTGTTTGTTGGTTATTAAAATTTGACTGGACAAACACTCAACAAAAACTCACACATGTTACACGATCTCCCTCATACTACAATCGACAAATTGGACAAACACTCGACAAACACTCGACACATGTTACACGATCTCCCCCATACTGGGCTGTAGAATGCCTCTCGGCGCAATAATAAAGCATCCATAACTATTTGTTTTCTAACAGTGAAATCATAACTTGATCCTTGTCGTCCTTTTTTTCGAACAACGACCATTAAGTCCAAGTTGTTAATATGTCATGGTAATTTCTTAGCAACATCTTTAATCCCTTGTGGAAAACTAATGGTGTGTCCTCGATATTTGTATTGTCCACCTATTGAATGCATCACTTGCAAAATTGGACTTGCATGTGCTATCAACATCTCTTCAACTTGTGTGAGATCTTCAAGGACATGCGGTTGAGTTCCTGGATCCATGTGGTTCTTAGCTGAGAATCTGTTATTAGATCCCTCTCTAAGACATCGCAAACAAATTGGACCTATACTTGTATTACATACTTGTATTCCTGCATATGACTCCTGGTAGACATGACACACTTTTACTTCTCCTAATTTAGCAATTCGCTCATGAAATTTGCAATGTCTAGTATACATCTCTTTAGATGGTACTGATTCATTATGGTCAATTTTAATCTTCTTTCCTCCGACCGTTACTTGTTGAGCATCTCCCACAGTTGGTTCTACTGGTTTATTGGTTGAATATTGCCTTTGTCGTTCTATATCTACATTTTGATTTCTTTTTTGTTCTCCAATTTGATTTCTGTGTTCTTCCATTTGCTTCGACTTTCTCTCTAGATATGATCTTTGTTGTTCAACGCTTCGTTTTCTTTGTTCTTCTCATTTTTATGCTGTCATTTCGTCTAACTTTCTTTTTTGATATTCCTTTTGTCGTTCTGTATTTCATTTTCTTTGTTCTTCTCATTCTTCTGCTGTCATTTCGTCCAACTTTCTTTTTCGATAATGTTTTTGTTGTTCTATTTTTCATTCCAAGTATTCCTCTCATTCTTTTGCTGTCATTTCCTTCGATTTTCTTCATTGAGCATTTGCTCAGACTACTTCAACTTTCTCTCTCGATATTCCTTTCGTCAATCTGCGTTTCATTTTCTTCATTCTTCGCGTTCTTGAGCTATCATTTCATCCATTTTTCCTTTTCGATATTCTCTTTGTTGTTTTGATTTTCATTCCAATTCTTCTTCTCGTTCTTTTTCTGTTAGTTTGATAGATTTTCTTCGTTCAGCATCTCCCAAAGTTGGTTCTACGGGTATATTGGTCGAACATTGTCTTTGTTTTTTCTACATTTTCATTTCCTTGTTCTTCTGATTGCTTAAACTTTTTCTCTCGATATGCTCTTTGTCATTCTGCGTTTCGTTTTCTTCGTTCTTCTCGTTCTTCTTCCTTCATTTCATCCAACTTTCTTTTTCTATATTCTTTCAGAATCTCCCCTAGTGTATGTTATAGGGGGCAGAGGGTAGACTAATTCCTTTAGATGCTAATAAAGTGTCATATTCCACAAAATGTATGCCTAATCATCTGAACAAGCAATCCATGATCATGCATAAGGGATTCGAAATCAAGTCAACCATAAGAAGATGCCAAGCATAAATACAATATTATCATCAAAGCATAAATTTGAATTACCATATCCATCATGTAATTTAGTCAATAATAATCCATAGAATAATATACCAAAACTTCATGAATAAGCCACATCCCATAGCTACAACCATATCATGAAGCTCCCATGATGAGGTATAATCAAAACATATAGGGAATCAAATCTCCAATAAAACGTCACGCCCAGTTGAATATTGAGATAAAAATTACAAGCGAACACCCATGGTACATCAGGGCTAACAAGGTGTAGGTGGGAGTATGTGTAGGGGTGATTCTGGTAACTTTTCCATCAACACTGTGTTCCTATTCTTTTAAAATCCACATAGACAACTTCAACATGAAGCGTCAATACCCACCCAAATAAAAACATCCTGGTTTGTTTATATAAATTTGAGGAAATTAGTAATAAAAGTTAAAAACTATCCAAAATAAGATAAACCATGGGAAATAAGTATAAATTTATCAATTGATGAATGAAATGGATGGATTTATCTTTCACAACTTGTGGTTAATATAGACCCTTATGTATTAGGTTATGAAAGGTTGGTGAAAATGAAAGCTGAACTATATTGGGTGTTGAAAGATGAAATTTTAGAATACTAGTTTTTCTGGATGAAGGTAGTCTGCCTACTTGATGGTGAGTGTCCATTTTTTCCATATTTTCTTCCTTTCACAGAACATAGTGTTTCCTTCTAGAAGAGTCTCTAGGAGTGGTCCCAAAGTCACTTGATACCGTAGGATTAAGGTTTGTCAGATCTATATGGATCTGTATAATGCTTGAACCATCAATTCCATGGTCCATGTTGATCCTGTGAAGCTTGTTGTTGATAACCAAGGTCTCAGTTTTCATAGTGGATTCCATTTTTGATATTATATTACTGATATGATTATAATTTTACTTCACAAATTTTGCTAGGATCTTCATCTTCAAGTCCATGTACTGCTATACTAGCATACCTTACACAATTTGTTCCTTACCATTTCTAAATCGTCTTCAATAATGTTTTGTGATAATGAAAAACATAACACTGCTCTGACATTATACCCTTCTCATGCAAAACTAATATCATCCTTACTCTATTTAGAAAAAGTAACGATATAACACCCTATACATATGGTCGTATAAAAATACCCTTGGTTTGCAGCAAGATAGTAACCAGGAGAGGACTGATCAACATTAGATCAACAATCGTCATCCATTAATGTCAAGGATATGCAATGGGTTTCGGTAAATACATCTAGGATAAAAAATCTAATTTAACAGTCTCTCAAACCCTAAATTAGTGTCCTATCTAGCCATACCAAACATAAGTATCTTCACTCATCATTGATTATGTAGCAAGATTCATATGGAAGGATGTTTGTAGGGCTAAACATATGCTTTGCCTTCATAGTGCACCTGGAAGTGTGTTGTTGTTCCATTGTATGTGATTGAGGCTCTATTGTATGTTTTCTTTCAGGGCTTCCACCACCAATTTGGAGTAGGCCTAAAATTCCAATGGTATAAATGATGAATCAGGGCTGCACATGCCAGTCGCTCTCATTAACTATATTTCAACAAACCCTTAACATGTATTATTATTCAAATGAGGAACGAACTTCAAAAGACAAGCATAAAAGAAGTTTCAAGAACCATCCAAAGGGTAGATGCAATGGTTAAATGTGCCCATGATTAAGGACTTGGCGTATGACCTCCTCAAAACCCCTACTCAAAGGTGGATCTCACATGAAGATGTGCACAAGTAGATGCTAGGTGGTTACAAGCACCCTTAAAATAAGATTTGGGTTCTTACTTAATCATTTCCTTTTAATTCCAGTGTTGAATTTTGAAGTTTTGGGTCTCATATTTTCTACGTTAGTGGTCAAGGTAACCCTTTTCTCTATTGAGTGATCATGGCATTATTTGAAGGAATCATTACTAGTCTCAGCAAAACAAAACACTTATCCAAAGCATTCCAAATACTTCACATTCATGTTTCTCTGCTAGATAATTTGAGGTATTTGTGCAGTAATCAAAATTTCACAACAATTCCTTCAATAAGATGGTCGCATAATCAAGAACCCTCATACATCCACACCATGTTTTGCATTCACCAACTAGTTTTCAAACTCTACCAATAACACACTGTTTCGAAACTACTAAAAAATGTCCCCATGCTGGATGTGATTCTACAATATGGAAGATAGAATGATTTTGCATTGGGTTTGGCACAAATGTTTCTCACACATGTCTAGAAAATCCTGCATGGATCTCATTTCTACTATATTTCTTCCCTCAAACAAGCATCCCAAAACCTTCAACAATGCCCAAAAATTCTATCGCCCTTAGTGTATAGGCTGACCCCACTAAGATTTAACCCTATTGAAAATGTGACAAAATCACAAGCGGACTGTGGACACCCATGCATAAATGGGGGGTAACATCTTGCTCCAAGTGTGGGACATATGCTGCTCTTAGGAGTACATGAGAACTTTAGAATATTTGGAATATACTTGTTAATTATGAAAATCAAAATAACAAAACCAAACACCACCTCATATATTTCCAAACCATCAAGTCTAGAAGCACATCGACCTACTCTAATGCTCATGCAAAAGCTTATTCATTTTCATAACTACCAATTCTAACATATGAATAAAATCATGCTAGGTGAAACCCCATCAAGGAAGAGTGCACTACCACAACACATCGACACCAAAGGAAAGGGAACATGAGATAGGTGTTAAATCCATTTAGCATCAAGTATGTCCCCACCACACATTCTACCAAAAGTGACCATGTATACACCTCCTTCCTAGTGACACCAACAATACAACATCATTACATATAGTCACTAGGAAGCATCCATATGAAGCTTTCAAGCATAGAATGACCATCAACCTGAATATCCATCATACATAAATGACCATCATCCATCAAATATTTTTATTGGATATCCATCCTAAAAAAGAAAATAATCTACATGAAAATGTAGATCCCCAAGTCCATCAAGATGCTGCAAGGTACGAGCTGAAAATACCAATGTGAAACCTCATACAATTTCGGTTGTAACATGGTACACATTTTTACTAGAATTTTTTGTACTTTTACATAGTAATATTTGAGGAATCAAAATTGATAAGTCATAAGGAAAAGCACATAAGATGACAATAGAATTATAGATAGAATTTAGAGAAGAAAAATGTGCACCTTTACAACAAAATCTTAAACCTATCCATGGTAAGTTTACCACTAAATTCAGTGGGGATCCTCACTCCAAGAAATAATTTAAGAAGTGATTAATTTTATAGAAGAATGTCTTCTGAATCTTTTATGTATATCAAACAAGGAATATATTCCCTTGGTTGTTAGAAGTAAACATCCTAGTGAGATATTATTTCATATTGATTTATGTATGACTGTAGCTTTTATTAGATTTGCGCATAGAGTCTCATTTTCAGTCACGATGGAGATGTTTCTTATATATTATTTTTTATATATTATTAGTTATTTTGTTAGTCCATTACAAATTTCATACTAAAATTTCATATGGCTATTATTCAACCATTTATTAAAATCCATTTTGAGTCTCGACCTTGAAATATGAATAAGTATATAACTTATGTCATGAATTTGAGAATTTTTGTTATTATGTTTTTCCCAAATTTTCAGGTTAGAGTCCATGACAATACTACATTTCATGTCTGCAAATAATGGAATCTTCTCGCCAAGAAATGGTCGCAGCATCTTAGGATGCAAATAATAAGAAAAACTCTCTGGGACTCGATGATTTTTTTTATTTTTTTTTAAAGAGCCGTCGCTCTAGCGATTCGCGCTAGTTGCGCCGAGAGGTGCTCTACAGCCCTTTATGGGGGAGATCGTGTAACATGTGTCGAGTGTTTGTCGAGTGTTTGTCCACTTTGTCGAGTGTAGTATGAGGGAGATCATGTAACATGTGTGAGTGTTTGTCGAGTGTTTTTCAACTTTGTCGAGTGTAGTATGAGGGAGATCATGTAACATGTGTGAGTGTTTGTCGAGTCAAATTTTAATAACCAACGAACAAATAAAAAAATTAAATATTGGAAGGTGTCGGCCATTAATAAACAAAAATTGAAAGGACATGTATTTTCAAAATGACATACTATATAACATATATAACCTTTGATCATGAATTCAAACAACTGCGCCTCTAACAATTCTAAACTACAGCATGTGTGGAATAGAGAATCAAATCTGATCGCAGTAGAGAATTAAACCTGTTCACATTAGAGAATTAAACCTGCAAGGTACACATTTGAAATTCAAATTCCATTTTTATATTAAATTTTTAATTGAAATTCAATTTTTATATTAAATTTTTAATTGAAATTCCTTCCTAATCCACCATCCCTCCTCCCTCCCTGCTGCACCGTCAGCCAGGCTCCCTCCATGCCCAGCTGCACCCTCCTCCCTACTACGCATCCCTCCTCCCTCCCTCCACGCTCCTCCTCCCTCCTTGCTATACGTCCCTCCTCCCTCCCTCCACTCTCCTCCTCCCTCCCTGCTGCACCATCCCTCCTCCCTCCCTCCACACTCCTCCACCCTGCTACGCGTCCCTCCTCCCTCCCTCCACTCTCCTCCTCCGTGCTTCGCGTCCCCTTTCTGCGCATCCCTCCTCCCTCTTTCGTCCCTCCATCCACACTCCTCCCTCCTCCCTCCTCCTCCCTCCACGCTCCTCCCTCCTTCCTCCTCCTCCCTCCACTCTCCTTGTACCTCCTCCCTCGACCGCCCAGATCCTTCCCGTCCCCCTGCTGCGCGTCCCTCCTCCCTCCTCCTTGCTCCCTCCTCCCTCCTCCTGGCTCCCTCCTCCCTCTGCTACGCATCCCTCCTCCATCTTCCCTCCCTCCCTCCATGCTCCTCCCTCCTCCCTCCTCCTCCCTCCATGCTCCTCCTACCTCCTCCCTCGGCCGCCGAGATCCTGCGCGTCCCCTTGCTGCGCATCCCTCCACGCTCCTCCTACCTCCTCCCTCAGCTGCCCAGATCCTACACAAAGTAAAAACATTACAACATTAAAAATAATAATTAAAAATATTATATTTTATAATAAAATTTAATAGTTTTTAAAATTAAAATAAACATATTATATTTTAAAATTAATTCTAATATAGTATTTAAAATTTAAATTTAAGTATTATATTTTAAAATAAAATTTAATATAGTATTTAATATTAATATATTATTTTAAATTAAAATTAAAATATTATATTTTGAAATTAATTTTAATATAGTATTAAAATTAAAATATTATATTTTAAAATTAAAATTAAACTATTATATTTTGAAATTAAATTTAATATAGTATTTAAAATTAAATACTATAATAATCAATTCTAATATTGTTGGTGGAAGTATAGTATTCATATGCGTGCATAGATTTTAGTGATTTTAATTTTTAAAATTTATATTTACATGCTTGTATAGATTCCAGTGTAGTTTATCATTTAATTTTTCAAACAATCGGGTGTATGCCATTGGTAAAACTATGTGGTGTTTTTAGGTACGTCACGGGGTCAAACACTCTTGATCCACCATTCACCCATTTTCGCCATATTCAATAATATTCCTATACATATACAACCTATTTACATTATGTTCTAAGAACTACTTGCGGTATAGTGGTAAGGTTGCTTGGATAATGGGTGTGAGGTCGAAGGTTCAATCCTCCTAGATCACCTATTTTTTTGGAAAAAATATTGAATTTTTTTTTAAACATATTGACTTTTGAAAATTTAGTGAGATTTATACTTGCATTGATTTCAGTGAATTTTGTTTTATCCTTGCATAGAGTGTGAACCAAAAATGGAAGATGTGCATACGGAGGATGCGATGAACAGATATAAGAAGACCACAAAATATAGAACGCCAAAAATCAGGGAAGAAAATCTAATGAAATTAGTACAAAGGAACGAGAAGAAGACTTGAAACGAAAAGCAGATCGGAAAAAACAATATTGAAAAAGAAAGTTGGATGAAATGACGGAAGAAGAATGAGAAAAATGAAGAAAACGAAACGCATAGCGACAAAGAGCATATCGAGAGAGAAAGTTTAAGCAATCGGAAGAACAAGGAAATGAAAATGTAGAACAACAAAGACAATGCTCGACCAATATGCCTATAGAACCAACTTTGGGAGATGCTGAACGAAGAAAATCTATCGAAATGACAGAAAAAGAACGAGAAGAAGAATTGGAACGAAAAGCAAAACAACAAAGAGAATATCGAAAAAGAAAAATTGACGAAATGACAACTGAAGAACGATAAGAATGAAGAAAACGAAGTCCAGGTCGACAAAAGGAATATCGAGAGAGAAAATTGAAGCAGTCTGAGGAACAAAACAAATCAAAATGCAGAACAAAAAAGAAATAAAAATGTTGAACAGCAAAGACAATCCTCGACCAATATACCCATAGAACCAACTGTGGGAGACGCTCAATGAAGAAAATTGAAGGAAATGACAGCAAAAGAACGAGAGGAAGACTTGGAATGAAAAACAGAACAACAAAAACATTATCGAAAAAGAAAGTTGGACGAAATGACAGCAAAAGAACAAGAAGAACAAAGAAAATGAAACGCAGAATGACAAAAGGAATATCAAAAAGAAAGTTAGACGAAATGACAGCATAAGAACGAGAAGAACAAAGAAAACAAAGCATTGAACGACAAAGAGCATATCGAGAGAGAAAGTCAATGCAAATGGAAGAATACAAAAATCAAATTGGAGAACAACAAAGAAATCAAAATGTAGATCTAGAACGACAAAGGCAATATTCAACCAATAAACCAGTAGAACCAACTGTGGGAGATGCTCAACAAGTAATGGTCCGAGGAAAGAAGATTAAAATTGACCATAATGTATCGGTACCATTTGAAGAGATGTATACTAGACATTGCAAATTTTGTGAGCAAATTGATAAATTAACAGAAGTGAAAGTGTGTCATGTCTGCTAGGAGTCATATGCAGGAATACAAGTACGTAATACAAGTATAGGTCCAATGCATTTGTGATGTCTTAGAGAGGGATCTAATAACAGATTCTCAGCTGTGAACCACATGGATCCAGGAACTCAACCACATGTCTTTGAAGATCTCACACAAGTTGAAGAGATGTTGATAGCATGTGCAAGTCCAATTTTGCAAGTGATGCATTCAATACGTGGACAATACAAATATCAAGGACACACCATTAGTTTTCCGCAAGAGATTAAAGATGTTGCTAAGAAATTGCCATGACATATTAACAACTTGGACTAATGGTCGTTGTGTGAAAAAAAGGACGACAAGGATCCAGCTATGATTTCACTGTTAGAAAACAAAGAGTTATGGATGCTTTATGATTGTGTAGAGAGGCGCTCTACAGCCCAGTATGGGGGAGATCGTGTAACATGTATCGAGTGTTTGTCCACTTTGTCGAGTGTAGTATGAGGGAGATCATGTAACATGTGTGAGTGTTTGTCAAGTATTTGTCCAGTCAAATTTTAATAACCAATAAACAAATAAAAAAATTAAATATTGGAAGGTGTCAGCCATTAATAAACGAAAATTGAAAGGACGTGTGTTTTCGAACTGAAATACTATATAACACATATAACCATTGATCATGAATTCAAATAACTGCGCCTCGAACAATTTTGAACTACAGCCTATGTGGAATAGAGAATCAAATTCGATCGCAGTAGAGAATTAAACCTGTTCGAATTAGAGAATTAAACCTGCAAGGTACACATTTGAAATTCAAATTCCATTTTTATATTAAACTTTTAATTGAGATGCAATTTTTATATTAAATTTTTAATTGAAATTCCTCCCTTATGCACTATTCCTCCTCCCTCCCTCCTGCACCGTCATCCAGGCTCCCTCCACGTGAAGCTCCGCCCAACGGCACCCCCCTCCCTACTGTGCATCCCTCCTCCCTCTCTCTAAGCTCCTCCTCCCTCCCTGCTGTGCATCCCTCCTCCCTCCCTCCATGCTCCTCCTCCCTCCCTGCTGTGCGTCCCTCCTCCCTCCCTCCACTCTTCTCCTCCATCCCTGCTGCACCATCCCTCCTCCCTCCCTCCATTCTCCTCCTCCATGCTGCTTGTCCCTCCTCCCTCCCTCCACTCTCCTCCTCCCTTCTTCACACTCCCCTGCTGTGTGTCTCTCTTCCCTCTTCCATCCCTCTCTCCATGCTCCTCCATCCTCTTTCCTCCTCCCTCCACGCTCCTCCTACCTCCTCCCTCGGTCACCCAGATCCTGTGCATCCCCCTTCTATACGTCCCTCCTCCCTACTCCCTCCTCCCTCTGATGCGCATCCCTCCTCCATCTTCCCTCCCTCCCTCCACGCTCCTCCCTTCTCCTCCCTCAGCTGCCAGATCTTGCACGTCCCTCCTCCCTCTTCCCTCCCTCCCTCCACGCTCCTCCCTCCTCCCTCCTCCTCCCTCCTCCCCCCTCCACGCTCCTCCTACCTCGTCCCTCGGCCGTCCAGATCCTGCACAAAGTAAAAACATTACAACATTAAAAATAATAATTAAAAATATTATATTTTATAATAAAATTTAATAGTTTTTAAAATTAAAATTAAAATATTATATTTTAAAATAAAATTTAATATAGTATTTAATGTTAATATATTATTTTAAATTAAATTTAAAATATTATATTTTGAAATTAAATTTAATATAGTATTTAAAATTAAATACTATAATAATCAATTTTAATATTGTTGGTGGAAATATAGTATTCATATGCGTGCATAGATTTCAGTGATTTTAATTTTTAAAATTTATATTTACATGCTTGCATAGATTTCAATGTAGTTTATCATTTAATTTTTCAAACAATTGGGTGTATGCCATTGGTAAAACTTTGTGGTGTTTTTAGGTAGGTCACGGGGTCAAACCCTCTTGATCCACCATTCACCTATTTTCACCATATTCAATAATATTCCTGTATATATATAACCTATTTACATTATGTACTAAGAACTACCTGTGGTATAGTGGTAAGGTTGCTTGGATAATGGGTGTGAGGTCGAAGGTTCAATCCTCCTAGATCACCTATTTTTTTGGAAAAAATATTGAATTTGTTTTTAAATATATTGACTTTTGAAAATTTAGTGTGATTTATACTTGCATTGATTTCAGTGAATTTTGTTTTATCCTTGCATAGAGTATGAACAAAAAATGGAAGATGTGCATACAGAGGATGCGATGAGACAGATAGAAGAACACAAAATACAAAATGTCGAAAATCAGGGAAGAAAATCTAACAAAATTAGTACAAAGGAACAAGAAGAAGACTTGAAACGAAAAGCACATTGAAAAAAAGAATATTGAAAAAGAAAGTTGGATGAAATGACGGAAGAAGAACGAGAAAAACGAAGAAAACGAAACGCAGAACGCCAAAGAGCATATCGAGAGAGAAAGTTTAAGCAATCAGAAGAACAAGGAAATGAAAATGTAGAACAACAAAGAAAATGTTCGACAAATATGCCTATAGAACCAACTTTGGGAGATGCTGAATGAAGAAAATCTATCGAAATGACAAAAAAAGAACGAGAAGAAGAATTGGAACGAAATGCAAAACAACAAAGAGAATATCGAAAAAGAAAAATCGACGAAATGACAGTTGAAGAACGAGAAGAATGAAGAAAACGAAATCCAGATCGACAAAAGGAATATCGAGAGAGAAAATTGAAGCAGTCTGAGGAACAAACAAATCAAAATGCAGAACAACAAAGAAATAAAAAAGTTGAACAACAAAGACAATCCTCGATGAATATACCCATAGAACCAACTGTGGGAGATGCTCAACGAAGAAAATTGAAGGAAATGACAGCAAAAGAACGAGAGGAAGACTTGGAACGAAAAACAGAACAACAAAAAAATTATCGAAAAAGAAAGCTGGACGAAATGACAGCAGAAGAACGAGAAGAACAAAGAAAACGAAACGTAGAATGACAAAAGGAATATCAAAAAAGAAATTTAGACGAAATGACAGCAGAAGAATGAGAAGAACAAAGAAAATGAAGCATTGAACGACAAAGAGCATATCAAGAGAGAAAGTCGAAGCAAATGGAAGAACACAGAAATCAAATTGGAGAACAACAAAGAAATCAAAATTTAGATCTAGAACAACAAAGGAAATATTCAACCAATAAACTAGTAGAACCAACTGTGGGAGATGCTCAACAAGTAACGGTCGGAGGAAAGAAGATTAAAGTTGGCCATAATGTATCGGTACCATCTCAAGAGATGTATACTATACATCGCAAATTTCGTGAGCGAATTGATAAATTAGCAGAAGTGAAAGTGTGTCATATCTTCTAGGAGTCATATGCAAGAATACAAGTACGCAATACAAGTATAGGTCCAATGTGTTTGCGATGTCTTAGAGAGGGATCTAATAACAGATCCTTAGCTATGAACCACATGGATTGAGGAACTCAACCGCATGTCCTTGAAGATCTCACACAAGATGAAGATATGTTGATAGCATGTGCAAGTCCAATTTTGCAAGTGATGCATTCAATAGGTGGACAATACAAATATCGAGGACACACCATTAGTTTTCCGCAAGAGATTAAAGATGTTGCTAAGAAATTGCCATGACATATTAACAACTTGGACTTAATGGTCGTTGTGCAAAAAAAAGGACGACAAGGATCTAGTTATGATTTCACTGTTAGAAAACAAAGAGTTATGGATGCTTTATTATTGCGCTGAGAGGCGCTCTACAGCCCAGTATGGGGGAGATCGTGTAACATGTATCAAATGTTTGTCCACATTGTCGAGTGTAGTATGAGGGAGATCGTGTAACATGTGTGAGTGTTTGTCCAGTCAAATTTTAATAACCAACAAACAAATAAAAAAATTAAATATTGGAAGGTGTCGGCCATTAATAAACGAAAATTGAAAGGACGTGTGTTTTCGAAATGAAATACTATATAACACATATAACCATTGATCATGAATTCAAACAACCGCGCCTTGAACAATTCTGAACTACAGCCTATGTGGAATAGAGAATCAAATTTGATCGCACTAGAGAATTAAACCTATTCGCATTAGAGAATTAAACCTGCAAGGTACACATTTGAAATTCAAATTCCATTTTTATATTAAATTTTTAATTGAAATTCAATTTTTATATTAAATTTTTAATTGAAATTCCTCCCTAATGCATCGTCCCTCCTCCCTCCCTGCTGCACCGTCATCTAGGCTACCTGCATGCCCAGCTCCACCTAGTTGCACCCTCCTCCCTCCCTCCACACTCCTCCTCCCTCCTTGCTGTGCATCCCTCCTCCCTCCCTGCTGCACAATCCCTCCTCCCTCCCTCCACTCTCCTCCTCCCTGCTACGCATCCCTCCTCCCTCCCTCCACTCTCCTCCCCCCCCGCTTCGCGTCCCCCTGCTACATGCCCCTCCTCCCTCTTCCCTCCCTCCCTCTATTCTCCTCCCTCCTCTCTCCTCCTCCCTCCACGCTCCTCCCTCCTCCTCCCTTCATGCTCCTCCTACATCCTCCCTCGACTGCGCAAATCCTGTGCATCCCCCTGCTACATGTCCCTCCTCCCTGCTCCCTCCTGCCTCTACTGCGTGTCCCTCATTCCTCTTCCCTCCCTCCCTCCATGCTCCTCCCTCCTCCCTCCTCCTCCCTCCACATTCCTCCTACCTCCTCCCTCGGCCTCCTAGATCCTGCGCGTCCCCCTGCTACGCATCCCTGCTCCCTCTACTGTGCATCCCTCCTCCCTCTTCCCTCCCTACCTCCACGGTCCTCCCTCCTCCCTCCTCCTCCCTCCATGCTCCTCCCTCCTCCCTCCTCCTCCCTCCACGCTCCTCCTACCTCCTCCCTCGGCCACCCAGATCTTGCACAAAGTAAAAGGATTACAACATTAAAAATAATAATTTAAAATATTATATTTTATAATAAAATTTAATAGTTTTTAAAATTAGAATTAAAATATTATATTTTAAAATTAATTTTAATATAGTATTTAAAATTAAAATTAAAATATTATATTTTAAAATTAATTTTAATATAGTATTTAAAATTTAAATTTAAATATTATATTTTAAAATAAAATTTAATATAGTATTTAATGTTAATATATTATTTTAAATTAAAATTAAAATATTATATTTTGAAATTAATTTTAATATAGTATTTAAAATTAAAATATTATATTTTAAAATTAAAATTAAAATATTATATTTTGAAATTAAATTTAATATAGTATTTAAAATTAAATACTATAATAATCAATTTTAATATTGTTGGTGGAAATATAGTATTCATATGCGTGCATAGATTTCATAATTCTTTCTAAACAAAACACCATCTATGAATTGGTATGGTGCATCTTTTAATCTTAACGCTCTGCATTTTTTAAAGTCAAGGGTTTCAGGAGCATACTCGTGAACTAAGAAAAATTTAATGTCATCATACCAGTCAAATGCTTGAGTAGTGATAACATTGACAGAACCTGTTGAGGTGCTTTCTTCGTGGTCCCACTTGATTTGTTGTCTTACAGGATCATTCAAATGAGCGGTAAGCAGACACAAAGCTTGGCCTTTGATTATCTTTGCTAGCCTGATCTCCAAATCGTATTCTTGCAAAGCCGTCATCCAGTGAGATCTCTTCTCTCCCAATTCTTTATGAATCAGAACATTTCTGATAGTTGCATAAGTCACAATCAATTTAGTCCTAGATTTTAATAAATATGGTCTGAAATGTTTAACTGATTTATAAACCGCATAAGCTTGCTTTTCAATCTGGGAGTAATTGAGCTCAGCTCCTTTGAACGTTGAACTCATGAAAGAAATTGGGATTTCAAAATCGTTTGGGTGCTTTTGTGTAAGAACAGCCGCATAGGAAAAATTAGTAGCAAAGGTGTATAAAATGAAATCTTTACTGAAGTCACGAGACATAAGGGCAGGAGTTTCCGCAATGACCTTCCTAATTTGTCTAAAAGGATTTCGTTGCTCATCGGACCATTTATACTGTGCATCCTTCTTAATCATCATTTGTAAAGTTTTAACAATTTGCGCAAAATTTAGCACAAATCTGCGAACAAAATTTATCTTAATAGGGAAATATTCCATGGCTTTGCACGTACCTGGCAACCCAGTCCTTGTGATGGCCTTTGTACATTCTGGGTCGATAATCATACCTTCTTTTGAAAAACAATAAAGCCTAACAACTTTCCTTGAGATACTACGAAGATTGCCTTCTTGGGGTTAAGCGAGATTCTGTATCTCCTACAGCGTTCAAATACCTATTTCAGGGCAGACAAATGTTCATGTCATTTTTTAGAGAAAATATTAATATCATCTAAGTATACAACAATATAATTGTGTATAAGTCCTCTGAAATCTATGTACATTGCTCTCTGGAACATATCTCCTGCATTAATTAGCCCAAACGACATTCGTCTGTAGGCAAAAGTTCCCTAAGGGATCCTGAAAGCTGTTTTTAATCGATCATCAGGAGCAACCAGGACTTGTTGTATCCTGAAAAACCATCAAGGAGAAAACATCTCTGAACCAAAAACTCTCTATAAGTTTTTTTCCATAGGGGGAACAGGGTAATTATCTTTCTCAGAAGCTTTTTTAAGATTTCTAAAGTCAACACAGAGCCTAATGTCACCATTTTTCATGCGAACTAGTACTAGGTTAGTGATCCACTGTGTATGCCTGCCTGGAAAGATAATTCTCACTTCCAGTAGCTTTTCCAGCTCCTTTTTTATAGAAGGTTCCAAGCTATTATGCATCTTCCTCAACCTCTGCTGGTAGGGCTTAGTGTCTGGCTTCATTGGAATGTTTTGGTGCATAATATCAGTGTTGAAGGTTTTCAGCTCATCATATGTCCAAGAAAAGACGTATTTAAATTCTCTGCATAATTTGATAAAAGCTCTCTCCTCTTCAGGTGACCAGTCAACCCCTAGGTTGATCATATGAGGTTTATGTTCACTTCCCAAGTTCATTGGTTCAGAATTAAGAGAAGAAATCTGATTTTTACAATTTATATTCTGCTTGAACTTATCTTGGAGGTCGTAGAAATTTTCCAAGTTGATAATTTACTTAGGGATCAAACTGGCAGTGCAAGTAGGATCAGCTAGAGATTTCTCATGCTCAGCTTCATCAATGGAAACGTCTTGAAATGTATCCTGAGCTGTAAGAAAGTTTAAAATTTTCCTATCATCATTAAACACTTTCCAATTGGTTATATTTCCTGAAATCAAAGGCATGTACATTAATTCAATAGAAAATGTATTTGGTGACAAACTTTCTGGAGGTATCAGCCTGGATGCAGTATTAGCTAGCAGGTCAGCATCAAAATTCTGAGATCTAGGGACTGACATATTAAAAGCAAAAAAATAATTAGTTAAATCCATTACTAAATTTCGATAATTAAGCAAATGAGGAGATATGCAATGAACCTTATTTCTTACCTGCTTAACTATTATTTCTAAATCTCCATAACACTCAATTACCTGGGCATTCATGTCTATTGCTTTCCTGAGTCCCTAGACTAGGGCCTCATACTCTGCAATGTTATTAGTACTAGGGCTTTCCTTGTGGATCAATGTTGACACAACCTGCCCCGGCTCCATATTTAGATCTGGAACCATCGAAAAACAGAGTCCAAGCATTCAAATCTAACTTAAAATTTGTATTTACATTATACACATTATGTACAATATCACCTGAGAATGGAACAGATGTAAAATTGACAATCTGAGATTGATTCTGTACACTCTCAGCAGGTGAAAAATATGCAGGTAAGTCTCCAAAAAACGTATCAAAAGTGAAATGTTCCACATGTGAGCTAAAGTATGCAGCAAGCTCATTGGGATCATGCAAGTCTGTAACAATTTGCTTCATATAGGGCTCCCTGCTGATTTTGATTATGTTTGGCCTACCATTGTAAGGAAGCCATAGGTGATACCAGTCAGTTGCAAAGTGACCCTTAATTTTTTCCGACCAATCTCTACTCAACCACATCCCATACATCTCTGGGATGTCAGCCACAATGATATCCATAGTCTAGTGGATCCTGGGATCAGTAGATAATGTTAACATGACATTTTTTGGTTCTCCCACTACTTTGAATTTAGATTGGTCAAGCTAAACAATCTGAGTAGGGAATGGCTCCCAAGAGGCATTTAATCTCCTACAAGCTGACAAAGGAATCACATTGGATGAAGCCCCTAAATCTACCATACAATTATGAACATTCCTATTAAATATCTCAAAGGTTAACAAAAAGGTAGGTGTCTTTTTTCCAACAGGTTTTGGTGTATGTCTCCAGATTATTATTTTGAGTTTCCCTGGATTTGTTGACAATTATGCTTTTGGGAAAGTTTTCCCTCATAGAAGGAATCTTTAACAGTTCAAATAGAGAGATATTAGCTTTCATCTTCTTTAGGTCATCGACCAAGTTGTATTCTATCTCAGGGATAAGCATGTCCTTTTGTATGGGTCTCTTGACTCTATTTGGAGTGGGTGTAGAAGTGGATGCTTCTTGTGCTGGTTGTCCTTTACTCCTTGTGTTGTAGGGGTTTTGGACATTGAACATTGTTTCAGGTTTGTCTTCTTCTTCATCCATTGGGAGTTCTGAAAAGAAACTAATGGTTATATTCATCTATTGGTCCTTTTCCTCATCTGGAGGTTCAGGATCTAGATTATCCCGTTGTTCTTGATCTAGATGATGAGAGGAATGATGGGATTCTGAAACTAGGGATTTGAATATGGATAGGACTTCCTCCGATGTCAATCCTTCCTCAGGATTGGATGGGACTTGGTTTTGTTGAGGTTGATAGGGTATTCTGAATGGTTGTCTGTTGAACCCCCTATTTTTGTTCTGGTTCTCTTGAGGTCAACCATTTCCTTAGAAATATTCTAGAGAAATTTCTTCATGTCACCCATCTCGGAAGGGTCTTTATCTTGTGCAACAAATTTTGTTGGGGACATCATTTTTCTTATGTGAAGTGGAAGGTTGTTCTACTAAAGCATCTAGATTATCCTTTAAACCAAAAATATCCTTCTCAACTTGAATGGCTTCTGCAAAGGCTTCTTGCAAGGTGTTTCTGTGTGCCCGTTTAACCCACATGGCAGTGGGGACTGGTAAACCTTTGACATAGTATGTAACCAAGAGTTCTTAGGCAGGAAGAAGAGTAATAGGTATTCTATTTTTCAAATATGAAAATATATGGTTATAATATTTTACTCTTTCTTTACCTCGGATTTTCATAGAATACAAATCAATTACCAAGTCTTCGGGTGTTTTATCATCTCCAAACTTTTGGATGAATATTTTCTCAAAGTCATCCCATGAAGTGATAGATCTAGCCTCTAAGGAAAAGTACCACGTGGATTCTTTCCCTTGGAAGGTATATGGGAACAACCTACAAACTACATCTTGATGGATAACATTTCTAAGTCGGATGGCCTGCATGGACGTCTTGATGTAATCAAGTGCCAGTGACTTCTCATCATGGTCGAACTTAGGAATCCATTTTTCAGGATTTTTAGGGAGTCTATGTTGATCCTGTAGAATAAAAACGACATTATGCTCCAACCATGGTCTATTTTGGCCTTTTGCCATTGGTATGTCCTCTGAAGATGAGCTCGAAGATAAATCACTATACGAGGATTCCTTAGACGAAGATGACGAAGACGGGGGTTGGTGGTGGCAGTGGTCCACCTGTTGTAACTTGTGGTTGATTTTTTTCTGTATCTTCGAATAATGTATCAAGATTGAAATTGTGGCGAGGTGAGTTATGTTGTTCAGGATTCTGGTCACCTGAGTTCCGGTTATCAGAGTTATTGGTTTGCGGGTGGGTGTTCTGGTGATCTTGAATTGCTGCTAGCCCAATATTATGTTCTCCAGAGATTCTCTGTTGCAGCCTAGAACCACTATCAGAAGAACTTTTGAGAAATTTATCAAGTGTGAGAGGTCCCCTAGTGGGTGATATAAAGACAAAATCATCCCTTGAAGCTTCCTTCTCTATCACAGTAGTTGCAGGAATGGTTTGAGAATTATGTAATGGTTGCTCTGTCGACGTTGAATCTTGTATATGGCTATGTGTAACAACCGGTGTTCTTGATGGAGGAGGTCTATTTATGTTCTTTTAGGCATGGATGGTACATGGACCTCCTTCTAGCGCCATTTTTTGATGCCTTGGGGGTGTAAGTGTTGGAATTGTGTCCAAGGAAAACTACAGGGGATGAAAACCCAGCCAAAGGCTTCAGATAATCCTACGCAAGTATTACCCTATCCTTGAGTTGTTTGGTGTGGTTAACACCGATGGATACAAAGGCCTCTGCTGGCACTTGTGAGTGTTTGATCCTAGAAAGGATTCATCTTCCTATAAGGAAAGACAAGAGTTTTACTAATCCTAAGTGCTATTTTACTGTTAAAAAAAGAATCGAAACTAAGTTAAATCTACTCTAAAGAGGAGTGTTTTGTTTATGCACAAGGCAACTTGATTTGAAAATACCAAAACCTTTTCACCAATTTAACAGACATGCAGAAATGGATGAAGATTTAGTAACTTAAGATAAAATCAGCAAAAGACATTTAACCAATAATAACTTAAGAATTAAGTGTGTACAAGCTAACCTTGTAACTAGAATGTTAATTGACAAATTAACATTGATTTAATGATTTCTGTGAATCATTTTCAGAAATAGATAAAATGTTTAAGTAAAGACATTCACTTAACACATTCAGTTACATAGATAATAAGCTGAGAAAAATTGGAACTATAGATCAATGCATATTATCAATTGCAAATGGTAAACAATATTCAGAAATGTGTTGGAGCACAAACACAATGCATCAAAGACATTTGACAAATTATAACAAAGGAGGTAGCTGAAGAAAAAAGACTATGTGTTAAGGCCTGCAAAACATTACAAAGTCTGCAACAACAGAGCATATCCAGTCTCTTTTGGAGATTATGTCTGCCTACCTTCGTTACCCCTCCTATAAAATCTAAAACCTTTTAAATAATTACAAAATAATTATCCAGGATCCAATATCGCACAGAGAAGGGATAATCAAAACTAAATTATCATAAAATGGAAAATGAAAGGCAGCCACTTGGCACAAACTACTAACAATCCTTATACATTGGGACAATAAGCTAATTTGAATCCCATTTGGGCATCATATAATTTTTCAAAAGATCACAACGTATGCTATTTGAGAACATCCTGCCGTAGACTGTTGGAAAATCAAAACAAATTATAAGATGTTGATGGAAGCTGGCAAGGGAACTGTGAAATCTTCCCTAGATTCAGGAGGACCAAAAATATCTTCAAAAACTATAAAATCAGCTAATGGATCATCCTTGAGAGGAATTGCAGGAATCGTAGGTGGCAAATTGATGTTCAAGTCCCGAACAATTGTATTGTCTCGATCAACACATTCTTCATCTCCTTTCTTCTGCTTCTTAAAAAGAAGTCAATCATGTGTAAATTGAATCTCACCATCTTCTTCTTCACTATTTGTGCTGCCATCAGAAGCATCAACATCAAATGGTGGAGGAATAGGTTCAAAGTGCTCGACTGGCTGAGGTTCTTTCTCATTACCAAGTTTGACAGAAATACTACAATGTTTCTGCATTTTACTTACAACATGTAATTGTTAGCAGAAATTTTAAAATATCAGTAAAAAATTTGCATATATCACTATGTACCAGCAAATTATTCATAGCAACCCTTATCAGAAATGAAACCACAGGATTTGGCATCGACTGAGCATAACTAACTGGCATGATTTGCAACCTTACCGTGTGCATATTACAATCATGATCACTGCAAGTGAAACATCAGTCGGCATGCATTAATCTGAAATTGATGTACAATCGGATAAATTTACATAAGAACACATGTGATTATTAATTAATTCTCAGATTTTTAATCATTAAGCAATCATTGGATTCAAAGATTTCATGTCTGATCATGCAAAACGTAGTCGAAAAACATATTGATAGGGTATTCTGAATGGATGTCTATTGAACCCCCTATTTGTGTTCTCGTTCTCAGTATTAATTCTCTTGAGGTCAACCATTTCTTTAGAAATCTTCTGGAGAAATTTCTTTATGTCACCCATTTCGGAGGGGTCTTTATCCTGTGCAACAGATTTTGTGGGGACATCATTTTTCTTACGTGAAGTTCAAGGTTGTTTTGCTAAAGCATCTGGATTATCCTTTAAACCAAAAATATCCTTCTCAACTTGAATGGCTTCTTGCAAGGTGTTTTTGTGTTCCTGTTTAACCCACATGGCAATGGGGATTGGTAAACCTTTGACATAGTATGCAACCAAGATTTCTTAGGCAGGAAGAAGAGTAATAGGGATTCTATTTTTCAGATATGAAAATATATGGTTATAATCTTTTACTCTTTCTTTACCTCGGATTTTCATAGAAGACAAATCAATTACCAAGTCTTCAGGTGTTTTATCATCTCCAAACTTTTGGATGAATAGTTTCTCAAAGTCATCCCATGAAGTGATAGATCTAGCCTCTAAGGAAAAGTACCACATGGATGCTTTCCCTTGGAAGGTATATGGGAACAACCTACAAACTACATCTTCGTGGATAACATTTCGAAGTCTGATGGCCTGCATGAATGTCTTGATGTGATCAAGTGCCGGTGACTTCTCGTCATGGTCGAACTTAGGCAGCCATTTTCCAGGATTTTTAGGGAGTCTATGTTGATCACGTAGAATAAAAATGGGATCCTAGTCCAACCAGGGTCTATTTTGGCCTTCAGCCATTGGTATGTCCTCTGAAGATGAGCTCGAAGATGAATCACTATCCGAGGATTCCTTAAACGAAGATGACAAAGACGGGGGTGGTGGTGGCGGTGGTCCACCTATTGTAACTTGTGGTTGATTTTGTTCTGTATCTTCGAATAATGTATCAAGATTGAAATTGTGGTGAGGTGAGTTATGTTGTTAAGGATTATGGTCACCTGAGCTCCGGTTATCAGAGTTATTGGTTTGCGGGTGGGTGTTCTGGTGATCTTGAATTGTTGCTATCCCAATATTATGTTCTCCAGTGATTCTCTGTTGCAGCCTAGCACCACTATCAGAAGAAACTTTGAGAAATTGCTCAAGTGTGAGGGGTCCTCTAGTGGGTGATATAAAGACGAAATCATCCCTCAAAGTTTTCGTCTCTATCACACGAGTGGCAGGAATAGTTTGAGAATTTTGTAATGGTTTCTCTGTCGACGTTGAATCTTGTGTATGGCTACATGTAACAACTAGTGTTCTTGATGGAGGAGGTCTATTTAAGTTCTGTTTATTCATGGTTGGTACATGGCCCTCCTTCTAGCGCCATTTGTTGATGCCTCAGGGGTGTAGGTGTCGGAATGGTGTCCAAGGAAAACAACATGGGATGAAAACCCAGCCAAAGGCTTCAGATAATCCTACACAAGTATTACCCTATCCTCGAGTTTTTTGGTGTGGTTAACACTGATGGATACGAAGGCCTCCACTGGCACTTGTGAGTGTTTGATCCTAGAAAGGATCCATCTTCCTATAAGGAAAGACAAGAGTTTTACTAATCCTAAGTGTTAGTTTACTCTTAAAAAAAAATTGAAACTAAGTTAAATCTACTCTAAAGAGGAGTGTTTTGTTTATGCACAAGGCAACTTGATCTGAAAATACCAAAACCTTTTCACCAATTTAACAGACATGCAGAAATGGATGAAGATTTAGTAACTTAAGATATAATCAGCAAAAGACATTTAACCAATAATAACTTAAGAATTAAGTGTGTACAAGCTAACCTTGTAACTAGAATGTTAATTGACAAATTAACATTGATTTAATGATTTATGTGACTCATTTTCAGAATTAGATAAAATGTTTAAGTAAAGACATTCACTTAACACATTCAGTTACATAGATCATAAGCAGAGAAAAATAGGAACTATAGATCAATGCATATTATCGATTGCAAATGGTAAACAGTATTCAGAAATGTGTTGGAGGACAACCACAATCCATCAAAGACATTTGACAAATTATAACAAAAGAGGTAGCTGAAGCAAACATACTGTGTATTAAGGCCTACAAAACATTACAAAGTCTGCAACAACAGAATATATCCAGTCTCTTTTGGAGATTATGTACCCCTACCTTCGTTACACTGCATATAAAAACTAAAACCCTTTGAATAATTACAAAATAATTATCCAGGATCCAATCTCCCACAGAGCAGGGATAATCAAAACTAAATTATCCTAAAACGACCAAGGAAAGGCTGCCACTTGGCACAAACTACTAACAATCCTTATACATTGGGACAATAAGCTAATTCTAATCCCATTTGGGCATCATATAATTTTCCAAAAGAACACAACATATGTTATTTGATAACATCCTACCGTAGATGGTTGGAAAATCAAAACAAATTATAAGCTGTTGATGGTAGCTAGCAAGGGAACTGTGAAATTTTCCCTGGATTCATGAGGACCAAACATATCTTCAAAAACTAAAAAATCAGCTAATGGATCATCCTTGAGAGGAATTGCGGAAATCGCAGGTGGCAAATTGATGATCAAGTATTGAACAATTGTATTGTCGCGATCAACATATTCTTCATCGTCTTTCTTCTACTTCTTAAAAAGAAGTCGATCATGTGTAAATTGAATCTCACCATCTTCTTCTTCACTATTTGTGTTGTCATCAAAAGCATCAACATCAAATGGTGGAGGAACAGGTTCAAAGTGCTCGACTGGCTGAGGTTCTTTCTCATTACCAAGTTTGACAGAAATACTACAATGTTTCTGCATTTTACTTTCAGCATGTAATTGTTAGCAAAATTATTAAAATATCAGTCAAAAACTTGCATATATCATTATATACCAACAAATTATTCATAGCGACCCTTATAAAAAATGAAACCATAGGATTTGTCATCGACTGAGCATAACTAACTAGCATGATTTGCAACCTTACAGTGTGCATATTACAATCATGATCACTGCAAGTGAAACATCAATCGGCATGCATTAATCTGAAATTGACGTACGATAGGATAAATTTACATAAGAACACCTGTGATTATTAATTGATTCTTAGATTTTTAATCATTAAGCAATCATTGGATTCAAATATTTCATGACTGATCAAGCAAAACGCAGTTGAAAACCAGATTGACACTTGGAAATGATGACCAAAGATCAAAAAAGAAAAATTCAAATCATTCTGCCAGATGCAATCGGGGCCATTGGATCACCGTAATTCAATGGTCGGGATGTGAGATGTGGGATGCCAATTGTGGGTGTCCATTATTTGTAAATACATACCACCTCTCCGCATTCTTCAATCCGCATTTGCGGGTCATGTGTTGCGGAGAGGGAAAACTCATAAATGTGACCAAGGCATTTCGCAATCCGCAATCCGCAATTTGCGGGTTGTGGGTTGTGAATGCATGAAACACTTTTATTTAACAAACCTTTTCCGCAATCCACAATCCGCATTTGTGTGTTGCGGGTTGCGGAAAGACAAAATTCAAGTGCAAAAGCTCAAGCAATTTGCAACTGCATTGTGGGTTGCGTATTGCGGGTTGCATAAAGGTTGGAATTTTGACAAATCATTCCTTTCCACAACTCATAAAACACACTAAAAATGCATGAATTTTGAGAAGGAAAATTACTAAGTGAATTAAATCACAACAAAGGAAGCAAAATAAATGGCAAACAGGATGAACAACCCCAAAAATTGACTAAAACACTTCCATGTAAACTTGGGGCTCCCATATTTTGAAGAAAACATGGGATCTGTTGTGCCTACAACAAAACCCTAGTTCATAAAACATAGGTCTAGATAAGAACATGTTGATATTTGCAATGAGAAGCTTGAAATAATAATGCATGCATGGCCATATAAAGTTGTTTGCAACATAAATTTCATGTTTGATATTTTTTTACAATCATGAATTGAGACATGGATCAATTGTAGTGGTCTTGAATTTATGAGTTGAAAGAAAAAAAACACATTAAGACACCTTAGTGCAAGAATATTTACTATACCATATTAATCTTAAAACATAGTAGAAGAATACATTATTGATCCAATAACTAGTGTAAAGTGGTACATTTATAATCATATGGAGGAATATAAGTGTTTGTTGACATGTAATTATCACTTCCCTCCATATTGGACTAATACATTATTTTAATGGTTAAGGTGGTCAAACCACTGCCATGCTTATGCTAATTTGGTTGCATCAATTACAACACCAATACATTAGTTCTTTAGTTCAATGAGATGTTGTATGTGTTTCTTTTTACTCCACCTAGACCAATAGGAACACCATTTATATCTAGGAATTGTCACTACATTGTGAAAAACTCTGAGGAAAAATAGAAACATAGTGGACAAGCTTCCAAAAACTCAAGAACCTCATGCATCCCATGTCCTTCTTACCATAATTTTATCATGGGATTCCCAATTACTCTCATATATGAGACTGGGTGTAGTCATACTACTACTCTTAGAACATAATATTAGATCAAACATATAAATAAACTAAAAAAAACTTATGAAATGTACACAATGGTTTTTTTAAGCATGATTTATAGTATCCCATCCTTGAAATCTTCTAACAACTCCCTAAGAGAATATGCACTTTTTGCATGATTGGGTCAAGTATTAAAACCCATAAACCTTGGGATTGTGGGTGGTGTGTCCATGTCGAGCATGGAAACACACACATGTCGGATCTCACGGAACTCAATTTTGATGCTTGGTTTACTTTTAATCCCCTAATGACAAAATCACCAAGTGTCCCTGAAAGGATTTAGGATGTGACCTGCAACTCACCATAAAATGATGATTGTGGCTCGTATCAATGAACCATTGAATCAATTGGGTCTTTGATAATGCATTCCATCTAAGGTAACCTTTCTCCCATGGGTCCATCACCTAGTGCTTGTCTTTTTTATTGATCTCATGAACTAGGGATTTTCTCAATAACTGGCTATGCACTTTTTCCAAGATTGGATCAGGTACTAAAAACCCTAAATATCGGGACCTTGGGTGTTGTTCCCATGCAAATCATGGAAAAAAACACATGCACCATCTTATAGAATTCAATTTAGATGTCGAGATCTGTTTTTATGCCCTAATGGCATAATCACCAAGTGTCTTTAAAAGGATTTCACAGGTGACCTACAACTCGCCATAAAATGATGATTGCCATTTGGGTCAACAAAACATTAAATCAATTAGGTCTATGATAATGCATTCCATATAAGGGAACCTCTATCCCATGGGTCCGTCACCCTATGCTCATCTTGTTCATTGACCTTAGGAACTAGGGTTTTGTTCAATAACTCATTATGCACATTTTGGATGATTCGGTCAAGTACTGAACCCCTCAACCTTGGGAATATGGGTTTTGTTATGATGTTGGTAATGGCCAAGCGCACATGTAGGATCTTATAGAATTCAATTTTTATGCCCTAATGACAGAATCACTAAGTGTCCCTCAAATCCTTTAGGTGGCAGCCAGCAACTTGCCGTAAAATGATAACTGTGGCTCAGATCGACGAACCCTAAACTACGTTGGGTCCATTACAATGCATTCCATTAAGAGGAACTTCTCTCCCATGGATCCATCACCCAATTCTTGTCTTGATTGATTGATCTTAGGAACTAGGGTGTTTATATGTAAGTGATTATACACTTTTTTCATGATTTGGTGAAGTATTGAAACCCATTTACCTTTGGAGTGTGTCTGGTGTGTCCATGATGAGGATGTCCAAACACACATGCAGGAGCTTATGAAACTCAATTCCAATGCCTAGTTAAATTTTTTTTCCCTAATGACAGAATCACCCATGTGTCCCTAAAAGGATTTAGAAGAAGACCTACAAATTTCCATAAAATAATTACCGTGGATCATATCGATGACCCATCAAATCCGTTGGCTCCATAACAATGCATTTGATCTAGGGGAACCTCTCTCATGTGGTTCCATTTCCTAATGATCATCTTGCTCATGGATATAAAGAACTAGGGTTTTTCTTAGTAAATGACTATGCACTTATGCATGATTGGGTCAAGTACTGAAACCCCTTGACCTTGGGACTGTGAGGTCTTCCTCAATGATATCAGAAACTATTTTTTTCTTAGTTTCTCTTGAAAGGAGAAACTAGGATTAGCCTCATGTGACACGATGTTTGTTTGGAGACGGAACGAGCAATAGAATGACGATCGTGGCTCGGATCGACAAATCGTCGACTTCGTTGGATTCAGGACATCGGTATAGTGCTAGGGGTACTCCTCTCCTCTGGTCCCATGGCCTAGGTGTCATCTTGTAGGTCCATTTTGGAAACTAGGGTTTTGCTCAATAAGGGATTGTGCAATTTTTGCACATTGGGGTCAAATTTTCAAAAATCATCGACCGAGAACCTATGGCTAGCGTTCCCTATTGAAACCTTCTTAGACACACTTGCAGGACTCCCCAGAACCCAGTTTTGTTGCACGGTTGGAATTCTATGCCCTCGGAAGGTATCCAACAGGTGTCCCTGAAGGCGTTTTGGATGTGAGATGGAACGAACCATAGAATGACGACCATGGCTCGGATAAACAAACCGTCGACTCTGTTGGATTCAAGACATTGCGATAGTGCTAGTGTTGCCCCTCTGCTCCAGTCCCATGACCCAAGTGTCATCTTGTAGGTCCATTTTTGAAACTAGGGTTTTGCTCAGTAAGGGAGTGTGCAATTTTTGCACATTGGGGTCAAATTTGCAAAATCATTGACCGGGAACTTATGGCCAGCATTCCCAGCTGGAACCTTCCTAGACACACTTGCAAGACTCTCCGGAACCCAGTTTTGTTGCATGGTTGGAATTTTATGCCGCCGGTAGGTATCCAGCAGGTGTCCCTGAAGACCTTCTGGATGCGATACGGAACGATCCATAGAATGACGACCATGAATCGGATCGAAAAACCGTCGACTCTGTTGGATTCAAGACATCGGGATAGTGCTAGGGGTGCCCCTCTCCTCCAATACCATGGCCCAGGTGTCATCTTGTAGGTCCATTTTGGAAACTAGGGTTCTACTGAGTAAGGGAGTGTGGAATTTTTGCAAATTGGGGTCAAATTTGCAAAATCATCGACCGGGTACTTATGGCTAGCATTCATAGCTGTAAACTTCCTAGACACACTTCCAGGACTCCTCGAAACCCGATTTTGTTGCGCAGTTGGAATTCTATGCCCCCGGTAGGTATCCAGCAAGTGGCCTTGAAGACCTTTTGGATGTGATACAGAATGAGCCATAGAATGACGACCATGGCTCGGATCGACAAACCGTCGATTCCATTGGATTCACGACATCGGGATAGTGGTAGGGGTGGCCCTTGCCTCCGGTCCCATGGCCCAGGTGTCATCTTGTAGGTCCATTTTGGAAACTAGGGTTTTGCTCAATAAGGGAGTGTGCAATGTTTGCACATTGGGGTCAACTTTTCAAAATCATCGACCGGGGAATTGTGGCTAGCGTTCCAAGATGGAACCTTCCTAGACACACTTGAAGGACTCCCTAGAACTTGGTTTTGTTGTACGGTTGGAATTATATGCCCTAGGTAGGTATCCAACAGGTGTCCCTGAAGGCCTTTTGGATGCAAGATAGAATGAGCCATAGAATGATGCCTGTGGCTCGGATCGACAAGTCGTCGGCTCCATTGGATTTAGGACATCAGGATGGTGCTAGGGGTGCCTCTCTCCTCCGGTCCCATGGCCCAGGTGTCATCTTTTAGGTCCATTTTTGAAACTAGGGTTTTGCTCAATAAGGGAGTGTGCATTTTTTGCACATTGGGGTCAACTTTGCAAAATCATCGACTCGGGACTTCTGGATAGAGTTCCCAACTGGAACCTTCCTAGACACATTTGCAAAACTCCCTGAAACATGGTTTTGTTCCACAGTTGGAATTCTATTCCCCCAGTAGGTATCCAGCAGGTGTCCTTGAAGGCCTTTTGGATGCGAGACGGAACGAGCCATAGAATGACTACCATGGCTTAGATCAACAAACCGCTGAATCTGTTGGATTCAGGACATTGGGATAGTGCAAGGTGTGCCCCTCTCCTCCGGTCCCATGTCCTAGGTGTCATCTTGTAGGTCCATTTTGGAAACTAGGGTTTTGTGTAGTAAGGGAGTGTGCAATTTTTGCACATTGGGGTCAACTTTGCAAAATCATCGACCCAAAACTTATGGTTAGCATTACCAACTGGAACCTTCCTAGACACACTTGCAGGACTCCCCGAAACCTAGTTTTGCTGCACATTTGGAATTCTATGCCCCTGGTAGGTATCTAGTAGGTGTCCCTGAAGGCCTTTTGGATGCGAGACACAACGAGCCATAGAATGATGACCATGGCTCAGATCGAAAAATTATCCACTTAGTTGGATTCAGGACATCGGAATAGTGCTAGGGGTTCTCCTATCCTCTGGTCCCATGGCCCAGGTGTCATCTTGTAGGTCCATTTTGGAAAGTAGGGTTTTGCTTAGTAAGGGAGTGCACAATTTTTGTACATTGGGGTCAAATTTGCAAAATCATCGACCGGGGACTTATGGTTAGTGTTCCCAACTAGAACCTTCCTAGACACACATTCATGACTTCCCTGAACCTGGTGTTGTTGCACGGTTGGAATTCTATGCCCCCGATAGGTATCCAATAAGCTTCAAATATGATTGTTCCATAACCAATCAATAATAATTAAATTCAATATGAATTTACAATTCTGTTTCCTACAGAAATTGATTTTCTTAGCAATGAGTCTCTTCTCATATTGTTTGGCTCTTGTAAGTGGTATCACTTTGCCCATTATGGTTTCACCGTTGCTACCATACATGAACATTCACCTATACATGTCCTCCTGACACAATTCTATAAAAGCCAAACAATCATTAGCAATTATAAGCAAATTCTCAAATCTGAAATTTGTAAATCTGTTTTCCTACAGAAATTAGATCTGCAACCATGAGACTATTCTCATAAACTTAAACCAGACAATTTTCAGATTCGTTTCATGCATAAATTTACAACCATGAGAATCTTCTCATAACCTTTGGATTTTGCACATGGTAGATCCCGGTCTTTACTATGGACTTATCCTCATTGCCATACGCAAGACTTTTCTACCTGAAAACTGAAACTTCAAACAACCAAACACGTTGTGAGTATCTATGCACATAATCGTTCATTGCCATAACAGTCACTGAAGTGATCTCAGAATTATAATACTCAATAATTCAAACACCTTCAGCTATTCAACATATGAAATGCAATGAGATATATATTCATTTCTATATATGCATCATTATCACAATAGAATTTCAAGACATAGTCACACTATCTATGCAACTTAAATAAATCGTAAATACTCATTTTTTTTTTTACAGTCATATCATTCATACAACTCTGTCCTTCCACAGAACATTCTAGCAGCCCATCGATCATGATTTGGCTCTTCATGTATTTACTATTCTGCATTACCATAATCAGGACCACCAGTCCTCACTTGCTTTGGTTATTAGGCACATAACCAACATACACATGGCATGATATAATTCATATGAATGCATTGAGATTTCTAAACAGTCATAGGGTGTAAGGATCGTTTCCTTCACTTGCCCACACCTCACCAAGCTTGGTAGGTCAACAGTCCCAATTAGCATTCAATACCACATGCAAACTAAATCAATATAGCTCAAACATAGTTGAAGGAATCTTACCAAATCCTCTTTCAACATTCATGCAATTAGGCTCCAATAATCATTACCTGCATGGTTACCATTAACATCGCCTGATGTTACCTGATCGGTTGGCCTCTTACCAAGGCTGTTCAGTCCTTTTGCCAACTTTATGATCATAGATTTGTTGCACCATCCTTTCTGCATAAGGTTGTTGGCTTCATGCAACAACCTCCTCAGCGCATTTAGCCATGCTCTTTGTTATCTTGGTCCTACAACCAATGCCAACATCAATAGTGATTATCAACCACAACACTCTCCATTAGTGGTTCATTGCAGATGCAGACTTCATTATTTTACCAATATGCAATATCCCATTCATGCACAAGCATTTCTATATGCACTATGCAATGTTTGTTAAGATGCCATCTAGTGCATATACATTTATGTAATCCCTTACATTCTTAACATTTTTATGCCATATGACAATTTCATAATTATAAGTATGATAACAAATAGGGGTTTAAAGAATTCTCCCTTTTTCGATCCCTCATTGTAACATGGAATTCCTCTTCCATATCATGCAATTGTAGAAATTGCCCATATTGACAACAAAATTTGTTTGTCAAAACAGACGCGGGCGCTCTTCTGCACTAAATATCTATAATGTATGTAGACCTCATTCAAACTCTGGTCATGCATCATTGTTCCCTGTTGGACAAGCTTTCCAATCCCTGTCTTCATGCTCCATTCCGACATCAGGTGCGGAAACTGCATCTCTTCAAAAATGACAACTTTCACTCCAATTCTGCACATTTTACACAGTTGCATTTTTGGTCTAGAATGCCAACTCTAGCCACCTATGGAAGAAAATATAAGAGGAATAACAAAAACTTATCTACCGGACGAAGTTAGTCCATATAACAAGGAACACTCAGCAATTCACGGATTTTAATTCCGATGCACCGTTCATCTTCTATGAATTTCTCGGTTTTACTACTCACTTTTCACATTTTTCCAAAACTCCAAATTTTGGGCCAAAAATTGCTATCTCCCAAACGATGCATTTCTGGGAAATCTTCGTCTAACGGAAACTGTCCGTCTTACTGAGAATATGAAATGTCTAGTTCAGTAAAAAAATTGATTCCCACATCTAGGGTCACTTTTACTGTACATCAGCTTTTCAAAATCCCGAAAAAGTGGCCCGGAACAGTGCTTTTTGGCCTTCTTGCTCACCCCGACTCCACATCCTTTGGATTTTTGCTCCAAGATTCTGAACTTAACATCGTGCCTGCTTCATGGCCACACCTGATCAATTTCAGCTCAAACCGACCTTCTATCAAGCCTCGGGATTCCGTCCTTCAAAAGTCACTATTCCCCGTTTTCTGTCAAATCAGAGAGTAATGGGATCGGGGTCTTCACTAGTTCTTTCATGGCCTTCGTCAATGGCCTTCGAGCCCCACAGAAATCATTCCATTCTGAGTCCGGATGTTCCTGCTATTCAAAAAACAAGTTTTCGTCACTTTACTCTTTTTTTTTTTTTCGGGTGCCGATCACTCCCGCAATTGCGGGGCGATTCACCGAATGCTCCCGCAATTACGGAGCCATTCGGCGAAGGCTCTTGTAGTTGCGGAGCCATTCGGCGAATGCTCCCGCAACTACGGAGCCATTCGGCGAAGGCTTCCGTTGCGGAGCCATTCGGTGAATGCTCCTGTAATTGCGGAGCCATTCAGCGAAGGCTTCCGCCGTTTCGGAGCCGTTCGCGGAATGCTTTCGCCGTTGCGCGGAATGCTTCCGAAATTTTGGGGAGGTTCGCGGAATGCTTCCACAATTGCGGAATGATTCGGCGAAGTCTTCTATAGTTGCAGAACGATTCGGCGAAGTCTTCCGCAGTTGCGGAACGATTCGCCGAACTCTTCCGCAATTTCGGAACGACTCGCCGAACTCTTTCGCATTGCGGAACGATTCGCGGAATCCTTCCGCAATTTTCGGAAGAGAATTCCTTCCGTAATTTCCTTTCGATGCCGACACTTAGAAAATTTTTCCGCTTTTTCGGAGCATTTCGCCAAATTTTTCCGCGTTGCGGGACAACTCGCGAAATCCTTCCGCAAATTTCGGAAGAGAATTCCTTCCGCAATTTCCGAAGAGAATTCCTTCCGCAAATTTTGGGGCGACTTCCCAAACTCCTCCGCGTTGCGGAAAAACTCACAGAATGCTTCCGCAGTGTCGGAGCAATTCGCCGAATGCTTCCGCAGTTGCGGAAGACATTCGGGAATTCTCTCCGAAACGGATTTAAACGAATTTTTTTCAAAACAAATTTTTCAAACAGACTTAGGAAAAATTTGAAAACTTTATTCCTTTCAGAGATGACTGCAATTGGATTTGGCCCATAGAGGCCCAATGCTGCAACCAACAGCTCTGATACCAAATGTAATGTCCCCTCCTATCATACCAGCATGATAGAGAGGATCATTGTGCTAAAACCGGGCAATTGGCCCCGATGCTTACTAAATGAAACATCCACATATATAAAAAGACAGGCATGCAAATGTACAATCTAAGCAAACACAGCAGAAGTAAATCATGTGCAGAATTAACACACATCCATCATACATTCCCGATTTTTATGCCATATCATCAATTTAAGCAATATCAAATTTGCAAATGAGAATACTTATCTTAAATCAAGTAATCCCTGAGCAACCAGCTATGCTTCTGCAACGTTCCACCCAACTGTAGGCCAGTCTGCTCCTCGATCTCTCAGCACCACTGCCACCCCCGAGCTGGGCATGATCTCCACAAGGAAAAGGGGAAAACGGGCTCTCACATAGCCAAAGGTATACCAAAATCAGCCAAGCCAATCAGCAATTGGGTTTCTCAGGCTGATAAGTGATGGATGCATATAACATCAAAAGCATAAGTGTTGGGCATGAGAAAAACGTTTTCCACAGTGGAATGCATGAGATGGGGTTTCAACTAACTCAGAAAAACGTGGGAACCCACAAAAACGAAATGGGAAGTTGGGGAACAACCCAGGTAAGCCAAATCCGTTTTTAGAAAAACGTCCTTGGACATTCGGGGCAAAAACGACCTCCATACAGTCCCCAAATCGTGGCCCTTTTTTCCCAAGCTACTGTATATGCAAAAATGAACTCCCAGGCATAGAAAAATGCAGGATTTGGATGAAAAACGTGTAGGGAGAGACCCAGCTAGCTCCCACTGCGTGAATGAGTGAAGACTGTCTGTTTAGAATCGCTTTGGGCACCATTTCGTGGGTGTTTTCTTGCCCAAGGAGACAAAACACGAATTTCTAGGTTGATGGCTTGCCCATACATGGAAATGGATGCCATACTTCTTCATTCCCAAGGTATTAACTGCCTCCACCAACTCTTGGAAGAATTAAATGATTGGGTGCATGAGACCAAATGGGTAGTTGAGAGTTCATGGGCTTCTTCAATGAAATGGCTTAACACCATGGCTCAAGGGTTTGGTTATTTTTCCTCCCTATTCCTTGTAAAGATCATGCCCCCATCTCTTTGTTGCATTGCGTAGCTGATTGTGGGTTTTTCATTAAAATTGCATATTTACATGATGTCCGATTTTACATTGTGCACCACTAGCACAAGAACTCCATGCATCTATTCTAATTGCCGATACATAGGACGATAAATCAATGGCGGGGCCTTGGCCTTGAGCTCCTCACCATGACTAAATAACAATATTTACATCATTTACAATATTAATGCAATAGGGTCAAGCTAGGGACATTACATTCCCCTCCCCTTGGAATAACACCGTCCTCGGTGTTCCAACACTTCAGATTATATACCCACTTTACACATGTCCAAAATTCACAACTGGTGGCAGGTCTGTCTTGCGTTTTATCTCTTTACTTGAACTTTTAGGACCAAGTCCTTTGGCTTCCACAAGCTGCTCTTGCTGGCTTGATCCTCTAGTTCTGCAGATGGGCATCGCTTCATAGCAATCCCTTCCGTTTGTTTATCTTCCAGCTGATCTACAAGTATGGAATTTCATGGATGCCATCTTTCTTGTGGTACCGGCAACTATCTGTGAGACTTATCATGGCAATTCCTGTTAGGACAAGCATAACACAATAATAAAATTGGTCAATTATTTTCCTAATTGACTTGGAATGTCCATGATTTACTCCTGAGACTTCCACACATTTCATGCTTTAAAATGTGCTAATCTTAATCCATCCATACTATATTTAGTTTGGCTTTTCAAATTGTTGTAGACCCGCCATTTTCCTCTTTTTGTCAAGGTTAAATAATGTTTTTATTTCCAATAAACGACCACATATAAAGATCTTATAATTATTTCTATAACACCACCCACAATGCGGATAACGTTTTACTAATGAATTGATACCACATAATTAAGTTTGAATAAAGTTGTCACAGTTTTACCATAATTTCATTTCATTTGTCTGCCCCACTCTCCACCCACTCGATTGTCAACAAAATCAGATAACGTTGTTCAAGTGAATATTTGTCTACCCCAACCATTCAATCATCAACAAAATTTGTCGGCATCTCCAATGGGACTTCAACAGAGAACGACTATATATATGTATGTGTACATACCGAAGAACACACAACTCTGCATAGGCCTTGGATAAAAGACTTTGTAGTCCCAGAGCGAGAAATGGATATGTTGATGTTGTTGCTTTTGTGCTACATGGCTACCTCTCTACTTGCAGCAACATCTATCCATCACTCAACGTGGAAGCCACATGCCCATTCTCATCTGTATAACCACATGCCCACTGGATTCACTTATGAATGCATGGTGGAGGAAGGTGGTTTCGTATTATCATCAATGGACGCCCATCATAAAAGGGATCTCGATGCTCTCTTGTCCTTCCAAAAGGGCATCACATACGATCCACTCGGAAAGCTCTCCAACTGGGCAGCCAAGAACTCCAAGAGTATATGCTCCTGGTATGGTATTCGTTGCAGGCCACACACAACAAGAGTGGTCTCCATTGACCTTCGTATATTAGAATATTCCGAAGCTCAGTACCCCTGTCAGTACACTTGTCAGGAGGCCTCCCTTGTGGTAGATCTTCAAACACCTTTTTGTGTTTGTGGAGCAATATTTGGATGTATTCTGGATGATGTGATACATCAATGTTCCCTTTAGTGGTGACAAAACATTCATCATCCAAATCTATGTCACCATGCCTCAAAACTTATCTCATGCTATGTGTAGAAATTTCTTGTTTTGGGTAGGTGTTGACACCTCTCAAAACCACTTGTTTCCCTTCGGTATCTTTGAATCACATCTGAGGGATCTGGTAGTTTACCACATGCTCACCAATGGACAACAGACATTTTACTCCCAAAACCACATTAGTATCAACGACATCAACAATATAAAAACTATTAGTCATAGTATGGTCTCCAATAGTTACCTGTAGCTTGGGAATCCACCAGTCACACTGCATAGTGTTTTTTTTTCCTAGAATATTGACTGTGAAACCTCCAAATTTTTCAGATGGTAGTTTCCTCCTCTCTACCATGGCTCCATTAATAAAGTTATGTGTGGCACTCCCATCAACCAAAACTGATACTTTCTTCTGGTTGTGGGGGTAGTAGCGGGGAACTCCACTCAAAACTGCAATTTTTCCTTCTGGTTGCAGGGGTTATTCTTCTTCTGTTGTCTCATACCACTCTTATGCTTGTACTTATTCTTGTACTTATGCACCCATTTCTTCCTCGTCACTTTCAGAAAAAAAACTTCTATGTCATGGGCCTTCCCCTTTGCACATTTGTGGTCCGGAACCCAAGGTTATTAACAGGAAAAACATAGTTTTTTCCTCCTTAACTCATCCTGATCTCGGAATGAGTATTCCTTCTTGTTTGGGGCAACCTCATTTCTAAATGTTGTCTTTTTGTTCTGAAATTTAGCAGGTGCATTAAAATTTGGTGGATATCTGGTTCTTGGGATTGCATCTTGCAGATCTCTTGTTCTGCTCACTACTTCTTGTAAGGTGGCTGGTCGGTAAGCTTTAACTAGCCCTTTTAATGGTTCTACTAATCCTTCTGTTAACAAGAGGATCAAGCGTACTTCATATATATCAGTGACCAACTTTTGGAACGCATATATATAAGCTTCGAGAGTTCCAGTCTACTTAACATGTGCCAATTCCCTAAAGGAGATTTCAAGGTCCCTTCTATCGAATCTCTCCATCAGTCTCTTGGTAAATTCTGCATAGTAGGTCACTTGATCATGGCCCAAGGTCCTCATGCCATGGAACCACCAGTCATTAGATTCATCTTGCAAATGTAAGGTTTCCGTTCCGATGGAATCCCTTTCATCCATTGCATTCGGCTGGAAATAGGTGTCTAGCTTCTGTACCCAAGAGCTAGCAGAACATTTTGATGACCCATCAAATAAGGGTAACTGGACCCTACTAATTTCATTCCTTAGCTCATAATTATTTGTTGTCTGCTTATGTCCTCCTCTTGGCTGATTTCTAAAATGTGCATCACAGAAATCCTTGAAAGGCAATGCCCTTCTGCACTCTTCACTCAGAGTTTGGTATTCTACATACCGATCCTCCCATGCAATGACTGATTCAGTGGGAATTTCAGGATCCTCCTTATGCTCTTCAAGGAACTTGGGCATGGTCTGCTGGGGGTGATCCTTGGATTCATTTTTGAAATCATTAGTCCTATTATGAGGCCCAGTCTTTGAAAAGATAAATCCACTAGGGATCTTCCTTTCATCATTCTAAGAGCCACTGTAGCTCCCTTCTGCATCTTTCTGTCCTAACTACTTAGCCAAAAATTCTCTGGTTTCTTGCCCAGATTGAATGATATTATGAGATATGTCATGTAGCTCTTTTAACATACTTTGCACAAAAATTCTGAACTCTTCCTTATCATTATTTCCCGCTTGTATTTTCCCTCCAATAGATTCTACCTCTTCTTCCACAAAAGGTTCTTCATGGTTCTTTCCTTTGGGGATTGGTATTCTCTTAGGACTCATAACCAAAATTGAAGAGCAGGTTCATAGGAACATGCTCTGACAACACTGTAATATTCCAACCAAGAGTTGGCCAAAATATTATCTCCAAAGTCATATTTTATCAAGCTTTTACTAGTAACTTTTAAGCAATTTCTTGAGTTGAGCAAGATGTAAGTAAGGGGGACTGATACAATGAGTGAGGATGGTAGGGGTGAATTTCAGTTCTAGACTTTATATGGGAGTGTGCAGCAGCAAGCTAATTTTTTTTCTGAGCAGTGAGTCTTATGCACGATGTACTGAAGCCATTCACTTTTCAACAACAAAATACTATGTTTCCTACTTCGAGGCTTCATGGGCTTCCAGCATATGCATACTAGACTGGGTGGGGTTTCTCAAAGTTGGTGGAAAAGGTATAAAAGTTAGTTAAACTTTTAAAATGCACAGTAATGGTGTTCTAGTGAATTTGGGGAGTTTCAAAGTGATTTGGAGGCCAAATGCACAATGGGGATTGTTGAGCTAGTCAATTTCCAAGATCTTCCAAACAAGTTTAAATATATCCAAAACCCCAGGGAAAGGGTTGGGATGGATTTTATACTATTTTATTAAGCTCATACAATTGACAAAAAGTAAAACCGATGCTCAAAAAATAAATAACAGTTAAATGTGTAAAACTAGTCATAAAAATGGACACAATGAGCTAGTCTTTCATTCTTAAATACCAAACTTCCTCCATAACTCATTAAAATCTGTTCTGAGATTATTAAATGCTCTGATATATATTATTTATCAGCTACAGGTCGAAATGTAAACTTTAGAACACATATCGTACATATTTTATTGCTTTCAAAAATTACAATACCTCACAGGCTAGAAATTCCTTACACCTTGAGGGAGAATGAAGGTAAGAAATGGGAAGATCAGTGTATCTCTGTTCTGAAGCTAATATCAGACCACCCACAGGTCTAAGGACTGTTATAGATTGTTCACTGAAATCCTGGAAGTATCTGGGGTGCATTCACTGAACTATCTCCATCCTCAAGGGAAATCTCCTCCAAAACTAGCTGAGAATTGGTGTAGAAGTGGAAGCAGAAGTTGTGGATCAGATATGAATCTGATCACTGGTCATAAGAATATATGATATCTATAAATTATGGCACATTGGTCTTCCTAAATACCCTAGATGCATTCGCTGAAAACTAGCTCGTCCTTCTAGTGGTTCCCCTCCAAAACTAGCTGCAAATACATTGAAATTGTAGCCTCCTTCTCTAGATGGTTGAAGATCTTCAACTGTGTACTGATATGGATCTGAATGGATGCAATAACACTCTTTATATCTAAATAGTGATTAACTGGAAACTATGGATCCTTGGGGTAGATGCCCCAAGAAAGAGTTGAGGCACATCACTCAACAAAAGAGAGACTCGGAGCTCTCAAGACAAAATTCAAATTATCAAAAGTTCTGAGAGGGAGTTGGAAACATCATTAAATAGATGAGTTAACTTGTTCCTCAAGCCAGCCACATCTGTGGGTGAGGGAGGGTGCATTCCTTGAGAGTAATTGCAACTTCCTAATTTCCAAACCTTTCCTTCTTTTGCTCCTTCAAAATGATTTTAGCAAGTGCGCCCTTCTTAGCCTTTTGGGATGTTGCCATCTTTTTCTGACTTCTTTTCTTATGCTTTCCTCTTTCTTTACGTTCCTCCTTTTCTTTTGCCTTGTTTTTGCTTGATTTTGATAGTTTCCATTTTATTCTTGTTTCCTTCTTTCCTCCTTTGGATTCCTTGATTTTTCGGAGATTTTCGACTAAGGTATGAGTGGTCCACTTGAACCAATTGCGCCCTCATAGCCAATTCATCATCAACTTGCCAACATTTATTAGTAATGATGATGAATTAATAATAAAAATAATTCAAACTCATAAATTTAATTAATTATTTAATAATTAATTTATACTATAGTATTATGCCTCAAAATTACCCCATTAATTAAATATTCATTTAATTAATTAACTTTGACCCCCTAGGGATGGAAGGATCCAATTAGTGACCAAGGCCACTAGGGAAGGGACATGACAGGGCACAAGGAATATAATTTTTAGTCACCCAGTTCCACCATATTTTGGCACTCAAGATTTCATTACTTTCAGTTGGATCTCTCAGGCCCAGTCCACCATCTGGTTTAGGCATGCAGATAGTGTCCCACTTAACTAGGGACCATTTGAAATGGTTTTTGTCACCCCCCCCAAAGAAAGGTGCGTTTTAAGATTCAGATGGATTTTAAGACCCACTTTGAAGTTGCTAGAACAAAAAAGAGGTAAAGTGGCATAGCTTGAAGAACATACTTGATGAGGGTAAGACGCCCAACAAGATTGAGAGACTTGAGGATCCAAGAGGAGAGACTAGTTTCCATCTTGTTAAGCAGTTCCTTCTAAGAAGAATGTTTGATGGCTGAATCTATTAGAGGGAATCCCAAATATTTAGAGGGGAGGGAGGTGATGGAGAATCCAAGGATTTTGGAAATATTCCGTTGAGTAATGATCGAAGTTTTAAAGAAGAATATGTGGGATTTTTCAAGGTTAACTGATGTTCCCTAAATATTAGAGAAAAAATTAAAATGCATTTCAAGTATCGAGCTTCTTGCAATGAGGGGTGACTCAAGAGTAGGTTATCATCAATAAATTGTTTGTGTGTGAGTGGAGGACTATCATGCAATGTAATACCTTTGAGGAGGCCTCTAGAACAGTGCGACTTAAGCATGTGCCCTAGACCTTCTGCCATCAAGATAAAGAGAAAGGGGGAGAGGGGATCTCCTTGACGGATTCCTTTGACAGGAGAAAATGTGGCCGAGGGAGTGCCATTGATGAGAATATAGAAGAAAAAAAAAGTTGAGATCAGGGAGAGAATCCATCTAGTCTAGGAAGGTTCAAAGCTAAAGGCAAGGAGGATATTTTCAATATATTTCCAGCTAAGCGTTTCAAATCCTTTAGAGAGGTCAATCTTGAGGAGCATTCTTGGTTTTTGGAGGTTTTTAGGGAGTGAATGACCTCATGAGCCAGGTTGATCCCATCTAGAATTTGTCTTCCCTCTACATATCCAGTTTGGTTAGGGGAGATGAGGAAATGGAGCAGAGGTTTGAGGCAATTAGCAATTACTTTGGAAATGATTTTGTAAATGACGTTGCAGAGAGAGATGGGTCTGTACTTACTTGGGGAAGCATCATTTTCCTCCTTTGGAATGAGAGTAAGGAAGGTGGTGGTGAGCGCTGGAAGAACCCATTATTTTCTACACGATTCCTCCATAATATCCCATATTTATTCCTTTAGAAGATCCCAACAATGGTGAAAGAATTCAATAGTGAAGGCATCAGGACCTAGAGCCTTTCCTTCTGCCATTTGTTGAACTACCATTTCAATCTTGAAAGGGGTAATGGGTCGCATGAGGGTTACATTCTTCTCATCCATTATTAATTTCAGGATATGAGTGGCAACCTAATCTATGTAAATACTTATGTTTGGGGTGTCTTCAGATAGCAGATCGTTGTAGAAGGTGACCATATCCTACTCTATTTCCTCATGCATTTCCACCCTAGTTCCATCCGTTTTGTTGAGAGTGTTGATTTTGTTGTGCATTCTGTGTTGTATGGTACGGTGATGAAAGAAGGATGTATTGTGCTCTCCATCCTTCAACAAATTGATTCTTGATTTTTGGTTTTAAAGAGTCTCCTCCTACTTGCATCACTCATCTATTTGGGCCTGAATCTCTGTTTCCTTTTGCTTCTCTCCTCTGTACGACCTTCATTAATCATTTGTTCCTGGCGAGAATCCATTTCCTGATATAGAGCAGTTTTGGTTGTCTATATGTTTCCAAACATGTTCTTATTCCATATTTTCAGATTCTGCTTGAGATTTTTGAGTTTTTGTTGAAGCCTAAGTATCCTGGAGGAACCCGAGACTTGGAATCCTGTCCACCAATTTTTAATTGTTTCCTAAAAATGGGGGTGTGAGATCCAAAATTTCTCAAAATGAAAGGGACGCGATAAGGATGCTCTTTCTCCATTGCATTTCAAATTGATTGACAAATGATCTGAACCTGAAGAGGGAAGAACCATGGCGATCAGATTCATGGTGGTGTCTATTATATCCTTTGAGATCAAAAAACAATCAAGTATGGATGTTATTTGGTTGAATCACCCTCTTCGGTTGTTCCAAGTGAAAATGTCATCGGTTGTCTCAACATCAACCAACCTATTATTTTCTATGAATATTTTGAATCTTTCATCTTCCTGAGAAAGGATCATATGCCCCCCTTTTTTCTCCTAAAGGTTGGTGATATGTTGAAATATCCAGCCAAAATCCAAGGTTGACCGAGGGAGGTGTACTTGTACAATTCCAAGTAATCTAGAAGATTGATTTTCTTCTCCGAGGATTGTGGACCGTAGACATTAGAGAGTCGCCCATGAAAATTGGTTCATGTAAAATGAAAGGAGGTTGATATTGAGTTTGTTGTGACTATAAAATCATTGAGATTTACCTCTTGGGAGCTCCACATTAGCGCAAGGCCCCTCGAAGCTCCATTTTCATATACTACTACTGCTTTGTTTCCTTTATAAAGATGCACCATGAGGGTCTCTATATTGTTGCGGCTACATTTAGTTTCTTGAATGAGGATCACTGAGGGATTTTCCTAGAGTATTTTCCTACAAAGCATTCTGTGTTTGGTAATATCGTTGATGCCTCTTGGATTCCAGGAAATTATCTTCATTAAGAGCTTGGAGTACGGGAAGGAAAAAACTTAGTAAGATGGGCATATTTCCCTCATTCAACTAGTTTAGTGCTGAGGTTATTAAGGTGCTCCAGATCTGTTTTTCTTCCTCGCTTCCTGGGATCCCTTGAGGGTTTATTTTGGATTTTTTACGAGAGATTGAGAATACCCAATTTGGATTTGGCTCTGGCTTTTCCTAATGCCTATTTTAGTAGATGGATCTGCTTGGATGAGATTGCATTATAGGCCTTAGGTCTGCATGCTTCCTCGATTCCTAGGAGGTCCAAATCCCCCATATCAAGATCGCTCATATCCTCATCCATGACCACATCTAGATCTAGGTTTGTAATTACTGTTTGGGTTTCATATGGAAGATCCTTTATTGAAGCAGACAATTCTTGTGTCTCATGGACTTTGTTCCTTGATATGAGTCGTACACTACCTTTTAGTGGCTTGTTGGTCCTCTGCATGTAAGATTTAGGGTCCTCAAGTTGTTCAGAGAGAAGATCAAAGCTGTTGTTGGTGCTTGTTGTGGTTGATTCGCTTATCATAAGGTTTTTTTGGTTTTGGAAACACCTAGGTGGTACCTTCTTGAAACCCTCCCCCACTGCCTGCGTCTTCTTGGGATCTAGAGCAGGATTTTTTTGGGGGGAATCTATATAGAGATGTCCATGTTCATGACATTTTCTACATATAAAGGGGACGTGCTCATAATCCGTTGGTTGGATCCATTCTAAATATTCATGCACTAAGCAGATTGAGTTTGGCAGAGCTCGAGCTATCTGCATATAGACAGAAATTCTTGCATATGAGGTATACATGTTAATTTTGGTTTGAACCTCTATATTGAAAAATTATCCTAAATAAATAGCTATTTCTCATAGAGTTTCCTCATCCCAATTGTTTTGAGGTAGAGAATACAAGTGAATCCATAATAGAGCCTGGGTGAAGTCTTCTGTATTCATATTAAACCTTTCAATCCACTTGCGAATGAACAGTCTAGCTGAGTTGAACAAGTATGGTCCTCCTTCCACAACTTTGTCTTTGTCCTCGATCCTTAAGAAAATGACTGTGAAAAATCCCTTGGATCCAAGCTACAGATTGAAATGGGATTTTAGCTTCCATTTCGTGGTTACCCAACTGGCCATCAGAGCTTTTTCAATTGGCCAGATACCAATGAATTTGTAGATGAGTGCATGGTCTTTCATGTACTGGATTCTGACATTTATCCTTTCTGGGGGAAGCTCTATTCGAGGTCGGTTCATCGATTTGGATATGCATGTGCTGGTTGTTTTTTTCACTCCCGAAGCAAAGTCCTCCAATGGTGCTGTGGTTGTCTCTTCCTCCTTCGAATCCTATCACTACAGACTGTTGTCAGTGGTCTCGTTGGGTTGCGCAGCTGGTACCTATTGCACGATCATGTCAAGGTTTTTTTTGGGGGGGGATATTCCCCCCTAGGATGGGCCATAGAACTGCCAAGGGCAGAGCACAAGCTAGAGCCAGGTCAGAACCAGAGAGATGCGGTTGGTAGGATTTTTGTAGGGTGGTGTCCTACGGTCATTGTAGATCCAATCCTAAATCAATCTCAATTATTTTATGCCATTGAGTAATGAAATTAAGTTGAATTAGATTGTTAGTATGGTCAAATCGAAAAATTTTATTAGTAAGGAATAAGCTTAAAAAAGGAATTCCCTCCTTAACTATTAAATTGGATATTTTATCTTTCCATTAAATTTTCATTTTACATTTTCAATAATATATTAGAAATTAAAAATAACAACTCTACATAATCTTGAACAAGCAAATAATAAAAGATGTTTCATATTTAAAATTGGAAACTACCATTAACAAAGAATAAGCCAAAAATAAGGAATAAAATTAGAAAAAACTGGGAAATCTTCCCTCCTTCCCTATTAAATTGTATATTTGATCTTTCGACTAATTTTGCATTTTACATTTTCAATAAAATATTAGAAATAAAAAATAACAACTCTACATAGCCTTGAGCAAGAAAATCAATAAATATTGTTTCATATTTAAAATCCGAAACTGGCAAGGAATAAGCCAAGAAAAAAGGAATGAAATCATAAAAAACGAGGAAACGTTCCCTCCTTACATTCATGGAAGTTGCCATGCATTAATGTTAGGAAACATTTTTTTGGTCAATTTTTTTAATATTAATTTTCATGGTATGTCACCAATCACATTTGAAAGAAATTCATATAGAGTTTTAAAATAAATAAAATTGTTACATTGTGCAGTAGGGAAGATAGGAAAATTTGTTGACACAAAGCCAAATGCACCACAAAGAACGAACGAAATTGAGGTAAAATCACAAATTCTCACTAACAAATGTACATATAAATACACATGAGATGACAATTGGTTTCATCTTTCAAGGAATCGCTTGTACTCCTTCATGACTGTAACCATCCTATTCATTGGTTTCCAACTCACATGAATGGTAACAATAATACTAGCCTTAAAGCATTAAGTATTCCAAAAATCGCCCCTTAATCCAAAGGGGTGTATGTGAGTCCAAGGAGAGATATAAAATCTAGAGAAGGACAACTGCAAAAGGAAAAAGAAGCTCTCTGAATCAAAGGTTAGCAGAAGCTGAAGTCTTCTAATGTTTAGACAGTTATCTCTAAATTCGCCTCACTCATAGGTTCTTTCTAGAACTTAGCTCAAAGGCTCAACGGTTCTCTATGGAAAGTGGTGGTTTGAGGACCACCAAACTTGTGTCTAGTACAAGCAATAGAAGGATGATGTCTTCTACTGAATTGATGGTTTTAGGTTAACCACAAACCAAATGAATCTCATTTGAGCATGCATCTAACTCAGCTTCAGTGGTGCAGCTCTAACTATGGTTAGGTGGCTATAGCTCGAGGCTTTGGAAAATGGCACAAAGTTCTATCTACGACTATCGAACTACAGGTTCGAGTATGGATAAATCTCCACCAGAACTCACATTAAAAGAAGAGAACTCATGCTCAGAAGTTCACGCACAATTTCACCATGCAGTATTAGTCCAACGATACTCCAACACACATCGATCAAATTCTCGTCAATACAATGAAACATAGGTATTCATGCAGGCTCAATATTCAGTCTCCAAAACAAAATGTATCTCCATGCATACATGATAGCTCAGTGATGGTTCCAATGCACCATGCATTTGCAACATCACCACACTCGACAAATCAGTAATAGTTGTGGAAAGTAACAGCTCCATGCTAGCAGCTCCAGTCTATATTGAATGCCAAGTGGTTGGGAGTCTAGGACAAGTTCGCGAAAGGCGCTACAATGAGAATTGTGTAGTGGAGGAGGATCGCGGTCTTTTAATCTGGGATTAAGGATGGGCGGTGAGGATGCATTCCTTTGGCATATATTTCTTTTAAGATTCGTCTAACACACAATTCGATGGCGGAGATTTTATGTAGGTAGAAGTATAACGAAACGACAATGACTAATCTTCCGTTTTTTTTGTTTAATCCAAGCCTCTTGCCAAGTGGGAGCTTCAACTGGTTAAATTAATCGGAGCCTCTTGCCAGATGAGAGGTTCAACGGCTTAATCTATAGTGGAGGAGGACCGCAGTTAAATGAATGGTCATCGTTCGCCGAAAGCGCTACAATGAGAAATTGTGTAGTGGATGAGGATGGCGGTATTTTAATCTGGGATTAAGGATGCGCCGTGAGGATGCATTCCTTTGGCATATATTCCTTTTAACATTCGTCTAACACACAATTAGATGGCGGAGAATTTATGTAGGTAGAAGTATACCGAAACGACAATGGCAAATCCTCCGTTTTTTTGTTTAATCCAAGCCTCTTGCCAGGTGGGAGCTTCAACCGGTTAAATTAATCGGAGCCTCTTGCCAGGTGAGAGGTTCAACGGGTTAACCTATAGTGGAGGAGGACCGCGGTTAAATGAATGGTCATCGTTTCAATTTAAATTTCCCGCATTATGGAATCATTAAAGCATGGCATTATGGAATCATTAAGGCATATCGTTTTAGTTTCAATTTCAATGGAATACCTAATGTATTAGGTTACTCTATGTCTTTCAAATTCTTTTGCGGTTGACATTGTTTTCTTTTGCAGGTCCAGGAATAAGGAGGTTCGGGCTCCACAACAGATTCATCAGATGCCAGTGAAAGTTCATCCGGATGATGCTGTGATGGCCGTCTCCTCCAGATCTCCGTGAAATGATCACGAAAATAGGGTTTCTCAAGTTCATCCGGGTGACGCTGTGATGGTCGTCACCTCCAGATCTCCCTAAATGAGAAGTATCAGAACCTGAGAACTCTGGTTCCTAATCCTACCAAGGTACTTTTCTTCAATTCATCAGATTGAATACAATAGACTTGAATGCATTATCAACTAGGTTTTGTGTGAATGCATTATTAACTTGCATTTGTGGACAGTTTCATATACCGACCCATTTCCTGATTTTTTTTCTTTGTAATTATATTATTGTCCAGATCCTAGCAATGCAGACTAGAGTCCTTCAATACCCTCGTTAGGCTTCAAATTCAGACTGTGAGGGTATTCAGATATGATCAGCATTCGAGCAAGGATTTCATCTAAGCCCAACATTCAGACTGTGACTTTTCTTTGAGCGATGGGGTAACTGAAATTAACGAAGGATCGATGAAGCATTCCGATTTTCCTCCCATCGTAGTGTACCGAGATGAAAAGGGAATATTATGGTCCCAGAACAACAAAAGATTGTGGTTGTTTCGAAGGGCTGGGGTGGCGAGCATTCGAGCAACGATTTTGTCTAAGCCCTTCTCCAGGATGCGTCCTCCACGAACTCGGCTACATGCAACGTCTCAAGCTAATTATTCTCCAGAGATTAGATATGGCAAACCCGGAACGTGCGCCATTTTGTGAACGTTTATATATGGATATGCATTATTAGTATTACAGTAGATCTAAACCAAGATCTCTAATGGCATTATATGGATAGGTATTTACTATTTTCATGGCTTTGCAGGAGCTCCTTCACTTTAGTTCCTTCCTGCATCTAATATTGTAAACTTATCTATTGCATTATGTTTTCTAGAGCTACTTTTATACTGTGATGTTAGTGAATGGTTACACGATATGGTTTCCTGGTTTTTATCCCGTTTCTGTATTTATGGCTTTGTCATGGATTATATGAAAACGAGCTTTACTGTTAGATCAAGTGCTATATATAATAACTCTGCTTATATAAATAAAGAGCGCACTTATAACTTGGAGCAATCTTTTCTTCTGAAAAAACTTGGAGCAATCTTTAGGACAGAGTGGCAGAACACAGATACTTTAACATTTTAAATCTATATCCCTACCTTTCAAAATTCGTTATGACATTTTGTTTTGTCTTTTATGTTTCCAATATCCAAAGGCATGTATTTTTCTTTTATGTTTCCCTGCCTTGAAAGATCACAATGGACATTTTGAATATCTCAAATTGCATGTATCGACGATTCTTAAGTTTTGAATGTGAGTTATAAGATTAAATTTTAAACTTTTAACGAAAAAACAATCATAACAAAGGATTCAATTGTTGGAATTGTTAAAACTCTAAAAATTTAATATAAAATAATCATAATGTATATCATTCAAAACAATAATTTCATTCAAAACTATAATTTCATTTACTGTTTTCAAACTACTAATAACTATATATATACAATGATATTATGCTGTTTTCAAACTTCTAAAATCCTGGGTATGGGAGATGGCTGTAATCCTAATATACTAAAATAACAACAGCACGTCCAATTTTTATGCCCTCTTACTCAACACTTGAGGATTGAAGTAGTCTAAATATCTATAGGAATGAGAAAGAAGTGGTACACCAGTAGTAAGTAAATCAATTATGCGAGGCCGATCTGAGACTCTCTGAAAAACCATAGAATTTGTAGAACAACGTCAAGAAGTTTGATGGCAATAAACATGATCCACAAGGTTTATTCATATTACATTTTTAAACAACAATATTTGCATATAAGATGTAAGATATAACATTAACTTCTGAATATTTTTTTATTTCTGAATTTCTATTTTTGATTTTATTTACATTTACATATTTCTTATTTTTCAAAAAAATTACATTTAAAGCATATTTTTATCATTTTTCTATTTAATTTTTAAAATTTATTTATTTGGTCATACTAAAATATTATTGAATATTATTTTTTTGGGAAATCTTATTTCTTATTTTGAAGTGTAAAATATAAATAACCAACATTTAACCTTTAACTTCTTTTAAAATTACTTAGTTGTATAGACAAATTAATTTTTTTCCCTAAATAAATATAAATATGTATAAATTAACTTCTAATTTTTTTAAAACACTATAAAATAAAACATAAAACAAAACAATATAGTTTTTAAGTTTTGATAGTCTATTAGCAACAACCACATTTTTAAATATGGTTGATATTTGCTGATCAACTACTTTTAAAAGTGTGATTGTTGCTAGTACTAAAGCCTTGTTGCGTTAGAAGAATTAGTATGACAGATGCAACTTACATTTTTCTGTGAGGATTTTCTTGAGTTCGAAGGGAGCCATCCAAAATATTGGAGAGAGCAAGAGCCATGCACGAAAATTAGGGTTTAGTTGCAACAGAAATTAGGGTTTGCATGAGCATGAGTTAGAGACTAAGCAATCGAAGAAAAAATGTCAATGCATAGCCAGGAAAATGAAAACTATGGAACTAGGCACAAATGTCTGATTCACGTAGGGTAAACCCGCCTCTAGCATAAGGAATGTCACGTCACTACAAAAGGAACACAAATCACTAAGACTAGGAGCACTCAGGTCCTAACCTTGCACACATAACATGTTCGGATGCGCTGATATCAACCAACAAACGCACAGGTTTAAGCTCCAACCGCAGATATCAATAAAGACGGGCTTGAATGGATGGCAAAAATTGAATGGAGATAGAGATATAAGGGAGAGTATGAGATTTTCAGCTCAGAAAGGAGGCTTTGAGCTTATTAAAATTGCAGAAAATCACTCCTATAAAATGCACAGCAGTATGTGCAATTCTTCTGTGCTGGAGTGCGAATAAGGTTAACTTAGTCACGTAGGAGAGGAGACTTCATACAAGCGAGGAGCATGAATAGTCTTACTAGTCCTCCATGAATAGTCTTGCTAGTCCGAACAACTTAGGGGAGAATGAATAACGTAACACCCAGATTAGCAAATGGCAGACTTGCAGATGGAAAACTGGCAGAGCATGACTAGGGACATAATGAAGGTCAACAAATTTAGCAGAGAAAAATGGGTCTGACATCACTGTTAAGCTGCCAACTATGGCAGATAGGCAAATTGGTTAACACAAATCCAAATACACACAATGATGTACCACAATGAACACAAGGAAAAAATAGAATTGACCTAAAAGCACAAATTCTCATTAACAAATGTTCATATAAATACACATGAGATGACCTTTGGTTTCATCTTCCAAGACGTCTTTTGAACTCCTTCATGACTTTGCCTATTCATCGTCACTCTTGATTTCGAATGGTAACAATATTACTAACCCTGAAGTATTATGTATTGCAACAAAAATAATACGAAAATAAACTAAAACTTTATTTGCACTTTAGATATGTTTAGATATTAAATGTACTTCCATGAAAATAATGAGAAAAAACGAAAACAATAATCTAGGGAGTAATAATTCAATATATATATATATATATATTATACTTTATTTTTTTGTTTCCATGAAACTCCCTCACTCTATCAAAATCACACCAAGGGATCACATCCGGCATGGAGCACACCAACCAACAACTTTGTTGGATTTTGGAGTGTCTTCTCTCAATTAGTTCACCCCTAAATGGGAATAAACCTGGATTGCCTTGCACCTTAACCAAATAAGCTAGCAAAATTTGACATAAAATATTATATATATATATAACATCAAATTTATAACTTAATATTTATACTTTTATTTATTATTAATTTTAAAAATTATTATAAATTTTATTTTCACCAATAAAATATAAATATTTTGTAACGCTTTAATAATATATTATCATAATTAAATTATGACATGACATGTAATATGTGTTAGTGTGCATAATCGAATATGTAAAATGCAAAGTCTTATAAGAATGAGATACCATTAAATATTTTAAGAAACGAGTTCATGGTAAGTAGTGAAAGAGGTTCCTGATGAAGGATGGTGTATCCTTAGCAAAACCTCTTAGATTTGATGTGAAAAACTTGTTGGGTGAGTGGCTTAGGAGTTTTCTTGGAGTGTTGGTGGTCCTATCTTGTAGCTAGCTCAAGAATTTTTCATTGGAGGGTGTGATTATCCTAGCTAGTGTTAGAGCACCATCTATTCATTTTCCATGTGGAGAGTGATGAAAATCAAGGTATGAATATTGATAGTGGATGGAATCTATAGTCCAACAAATGGAAGGAATCCTTGTCTCTCGTTTTCTTAGATAAGTCTGGTGGACTAGTGAGTCCCACTCCTCGAGTGAAGTCGATTAAGTAGGCCATGGCATTTTCTCCTAATAAGAGGGTCTCTTACTGAGATAATGTAGCATTGATCAATTGGTTTCATATGTTGGGAAACCATATCATCCTTGAATCAGTCTCTCCCTTCTATCTTGAAATGCAAGAGGGATGACAATCCCAAGATGTAAGTAGTTTGTACATGGTGTGTTACAAAGGATTATGTTGGATTTGTCCCTTTAGAAAGAAGTCAAGTTTGTAAGATTTAATCTTCATAACCATATGATCTATTATTGGAATGGTCCCTTCTAGACCATAGATTTTGTATAGGGAAGGGGGGTGGGGTGTTCCTTGATATTTTCCCTTTCGTGCAAAATTTTTTTATTGGGCATGGATGTGATCCTACCAATCATTGTGTCTCAATTACTCTTTTGGTCCAAAATTGATTGTTGGTTTCTATTTTGTCTATGTATCCAATCTTAATTCCAAATGGAGTTGTCTTTGGAATTGGGTGGCTTCCTCCCTGCCAATTACAGATTGGAATATTGGTCGAGACTTAAAAATGGTTGAATGGGATGGTAGTCAAGCTGGTGGTGCTGGTTCAACGTTTAGTGGTGTGGAAAAACAAGCCTAAACAAGGTGTAAAATAATGATACATATTTTTTATCCCAACTCGGGAAAAGGAGTTGGATTATGGAGGTTGGTTCGCCTAGTCAAATTTTAGAAAAGGAAAGACAACTTTCAATTGAGATTAGATCATGTGTATGGCCCTCACGATGACATTTCATTTCCCCCCCTATGCAAATGGTAGATGTTTTGATTGAAGTTGCAAGCTTTGATCATTTGCCTATTTAAACTATTATTTTATTGGGTCATGTAATGTGCTCAACTAAGCCCATTCTTAGTTAGACTAGAATTAATGTTTAATTATTATTATTCTATGCCATTATATCATTTTATAGAGAGAGTGGCTATTTTGATACTTTATGGATATTTTGGCATAAGCCAACTCATTTTTTAAAACTATTTATCACTTAATCCATAAATAAACTCCATTTTGAAAAGCTCATAAACAATATATATGTGCTTTACTCCTTTATTATTTTTAAATAATTAATAACAATATATATGATTTACTCCTTTATTATTTTTAAATAATTAATAACATTATTTTTAAATAAACTAATAATGTGCATAAAATACTAATCAGATGAGTTTTCATACACTTAATCCAACTATTTAAATCCCTAATTACAAGAATTTGTGATACACTTAATCCAACTATTTGGTTGGACCTTATTTATACGGATAGAGGAAATGAATGACTTGTGCGTGTAGTGACAAGAGAGATGGAATATGAATTTTTTATATGCCATTGACCATCGATTACTTTTGTTCGTTATTTGGACTACATCGGGTAATTATAAGAATGTAGAGTTCGGATTAAAGCAAAAAGAAGCAGAACTGTAAAATGACAACAAATTTAACTATATTATGATAAAGGTTTTCTAGAGTGAATGTCGTTAGGTTAATTATGCCCATTACAAGTGACAAGATTAAATAGTGATATAAGAGGATCCTCACAAATAAATTGTTTGTAATTTTCAGTTCCCACTGCATTTTCTTTCTATTTTCCACATTTCACTTGTGTGTTAAACGCCCTTAGACTGCAACATGCAGACCTGTCTCCCCAAATCCTGCACCCAATACCAAATTTGAGCTATGTCCGCAACAATATTATTCATATTTTCGCTGCATAGAGTATTCTTAAGCATCCCAAACAATATATTAAATGACAAAAACGGATGACTTCCTTACTCTCAATTAATATTGTTTACGTAAGGCTTCACCCTTTTCAAATGTAGAGAGAATAAAATTATAAGAATTGGGATGAATTGGGGTGAATTCTACATCCCACGTTTAAGCAGTTGTTTCAGACCAACATTATGTTCCTTGGCCAATTTGTTATCTATATCCAGACATTTGCTGTTGGCTGTACTATACCCAAGAAGCCAAGATGGAGTACATCCGATGGAGATGTCTAATAAAAGGAGTTTTCACACACACATATTTAAAACTAAAAACATATGAAACTTACTATAAGTATCGGTCATATTTGTTGAGCAACAACGTAACTAGGTCCCGAGCAGTACTAGTATTTTGGTATTAAGCGTTCTATATGTAGTTATTGCCTCTAACAGCAATATAGTATAAGAACTTGGCAAGGGAAGATTCAACTGCAATATGTGTGTAATATGAAGTCTTCGAATACCATTAAAGTTTTTAAAGAACAAGTTCCACCTCCACATGATTTGAACATCCGTTTTCGTTTTTGGAGAAGATGTGGAGCTAGCATTTCACCATTTAAAATTTAACACATCGTGCTAGATCTTTAGCAATTTTGTTGATTGAGCATCTCTAAACCTTCTCCTTATAATAGTAAGCTACCTCGGCTAATTCCATCTCCAAAACTAATAATCTCGGCTAAAGGGAAGTTAAAGTGCTGCTCCGTCCTACTCTCAGCCATCCAAACAATCTTATGTGGAACCTGGGTATTGCATCGATCCCTTTAAGTATGGTTTCCTCTGCTTATTTGAAATGGTTTCACAAATTAACTGCCATAAATTAAGTGCCATGAATAAGTTATCTATTACTTGTTCTCCATACTTAGTTGTCATCCATTGTTTATGCTTTAGCTACATGTGACCTTCTTTAATTAAATAAGTTGTCTCACTACCTGTTATCTATGTGTGAACTAGGAGTTATCCATATATCATTATCCATATATATATAATTGTTTATTTTGAATTAAGGATGCTCATAAAATCTATTTAAACAATACACTTATCTCATCTTTTATCAATCTAAAAAAATATATATAATATTCTAAGATATAAACACCTATATATATATACAACATGTCTTACTGTAAAATTGAAACATAATTCTAAAAAAAATCAAATCGTTGTTGTTGCCATCTTCGTTCAAATGCGAGTTAGAGAGAGAAAACAGGTATCATAAAAAGTCAAAGGTCCAAATATTTTTATTTAGTAAAAAAGTGAACTTTGATATATGTATTTATGAGGTTACAATTTACATACACACAATATTATGTATATACAAAATACCGTTTAAATTACCCGATAAAGAGAGGATGGTTGAGCATGGCTTCATTGTCAAGGTCTTTCTTTGAGTTGGAATGAGAGAGAAAGAAACAAAAGATAAGATTTGAGACTATGGGGATTATAGAGATTAAAAGAAGTAAGTGAAGATTCTAATTTTAAAAATAATAATAAAGTTAGAAAAAAGTGAGATACTTATAAATAAAGAAAAATAGTTTTATTAGCTTAGCTTATTTGAATCTAACTTAAGATATAGAGGTCAAGAAATGATAAGTGGGCTTTTTATTAATAATTTGATGGGAACTGGGCAATTGCTATAAAGTTGGCCCATGTTATGAGTTACTTATGGAGAAAGATAAATTGTCGTAACTATCCAATTAAGTTATGTGAACATTGTTCTATTCACCTAGTCAATTGGATAGGGGGATTGAGGCCAAGAAATAGGTGGGGATTTTTTTCAATATTTTTGTGGAAATTTGATGATGTGATAGAGTTGGGAAGTTGTGAGGCAATTGTAGATAAAAACAAATGGTAGTATTCACTCAATTGTTTTAAGTAGATTGGGGGCATATATGCCAAGAAATAGGTGGAGATTTTTTCAATAATTTTATGTAAATTTTGCTGACATTAAGTTGGAATGTTGTGAGGCAATTATAGAGAATGAGGAATTGTCATATTCACCCTACCAACTTGAGTGGATTGGAGGGATTGAGATAAAGAAATAGGTGGGGCATTTTTGAATAATTTCATGGAAGCTTGGCAATGACAATAGAGTTGGAAAGTTATGAGGAAATTATAGTGAAAGTGAAATGGTTGTATTCAACCAATTGACTCAAGTGCACTAAGCCATACAGGCAAAGTAATAGTGATGATTTTTTCAATAATTTAATGGAAAATTGGAAATAATATTAGAGTTGAAAAGTATTGAGGCAATTATGGAGAAAGAGAAATGGTTGTATTCATCCCACTCAATTAAGTGGATTGGGGAATAGAGGCCAAGAAATAGATCGACATTTTTTCAATAATTTTATAGAATGTTGGTGATGGTGAAAGAGTTGGAAAGCTGTGAGGAAATTGTAGAGAAAGAGAAATGAACTTATTCACCCATTTGTTTTGAATGGACTAGGGGAATAGAGGCCAAAACATAGGTGGGGATTTTATCAATAATTATATGGAAACACGGTGATGGAAACAAAGTTGGAAAGTTGTTAGGAAATTATAGAGAGAGAAATTCTTGTATTCGCCCAACTCAAGTGCACTAGGGGCATAGAGGCTATGAAATAGGTGGAGGTTTATTTACAAAAAGTTATGGAAAAATAGTGGTGGAAATAGAGTTGGAAAGTTGTGAGGCAACTATAGAGAAAGAGAAATGATTGTATTTACCCAATTGAATCAAGTGTGTTGGGGGTATACAGGCCAAGAAATAGGTGGCAATTTTTTCAATAATTTTATGGAAACTTGACAATAGCAATGAAGTTGAAATATTCTAAGACAGTTATAGAGAAAGATAAATGGTTGTATTCACCCAACTTACTTGAGTGCACGAGAGGTATAGAGGTCAAGAAATAAGTGTGGCTTTTATCAATAATTTTATGGAAACTTGGTGATCACAATAGAGTTGGAAATATGTGAGGCAATTGCAGAGAAAGAGAAATGGTTGTATTCACTCAATTGACTTTAGTGCACTATGGTCATATTAGCCAAGAAATAGATGGGGATTTTTTCAACATTTTTATAGATTTTCGATGCTGACAATAACATTGGAAAGTTGTGATAGAGTATGGAGGAAGAGAAACATCATATTCAACCAACTCACTCAAGTGCATTATGGGCATAGAAGCCAATAAATAGGTGTAAATTCTTTTAGTAATTTTATCGGAACTTTGTGATCACGATAGAATTAGAAAGATATGAGGCCATTATAGAGAAAGACAAATATTTGTATTCAGTTGACTTACTTGAGTGGATTCATACATAAAAGATAAGGAATAGATATGATTTTTTCAATAATTTAATAGAAATTTAACTTTTTTAATTAATATCAATTTATATCTACATCCCATATCATTTGATTTGTAATTTTGATAATAAAACAATTCAAAGAAAACTGAAAAACATATTTCAAATTATATTTATAAAATAAAGAAAAAATAATTTTAATTCAACATTTCTTAAAACCCACATTTATAACCAAATTTATTAAACATTATGTTATGAAACACATAATCAATTAAACATCATAAGAATAAGAAACTAGAATTAAATATATATAAATATTTCCATGTTTAAAAGATCTTCATTCATCTAATTGATACTCATTTCTTTTGAATTTTCTTTTTATTTTTATATCATTTTTTTAAATGTTATAGAATATTCATTAAAATCATAATCATATATATATATATATATATATATAAAAAGTGATAATTTTATTCATGTTAAAAGTTACATCCATGAAAAGCCAAAGCCAAAGGCTATTTATGCATTTCTGTAAAGTTGTGGGGAGTATTTTCACCCATTTGTACATTCCATATTTTACAAAAGAGGGCAGTTATACTACTTACTGAATTCTTGTATTCCATCATCAGACTAGCTCTGAGAGGTTCTAGTATTAAAATCATTATCTAAGATTCATCTCCCTTGTGGAGCAATGACTGTTGTGATTGATGTGCTATATGATGTGGGTCCCTGTTTGTAAATTACATGTTGCTTTTGCCAAGGAGTAGGCTAACTTGTTGTGCTCACGATAAATGTACCTGTAAACAATGTCGGTGAAATCCTGGGAGAGAAATAGTATCCTTTGCAAAATGTGATCCAATATAAGATGGTAGTAAGTGTTATCCCTATTAATATGATCTACGACCACTTTTGAGTCTGTGAGGACCAGTAAATGTGATATGTTGTTCTCCCTTACCAATGCGATCACTATGAATACAGTTGTGAGCTTTGCATAATTGTTGGAATTGTACCCAATGCCTCATCCATATGAGATGGATCGATCACATAGGAAAATTTGCTCCTTGCTTCATTGATCCCCAGATTTCCTTCTGATGATCTATCACGGAAATAGTGGGCAGTAGATATGTTCATGATAAGAGGGGGGATCACCCTTAGTCTTTGTAGGTTATGTTCCTTTGACAGGGGGAAGCATACTTGATCTTGTAAACTGTTCCAAACATGGAAGGAGATTTATTGTTGAATATAGCTTGATTCCTAGAGATGCAAATCCGCCATCCAACGATTGAGGGAGCTAGAAGACAGTCTTCATTGGTGCATGATACCCTCCAATTGTTCCATTCTTCACTCAAACTATCACCCTCCCATATTGGCCAAGAGTTTGCTCCTGATGGCCTAGTAAGCTTCCGAACCTTGTACGTGAATGGGCAGTTGACCAATAAGTTAGATACTACCTCTTCATTTTTTTGGCAATGTGAGTAGATACTAGGACCATGATACTCGCTTTTTAATCAATTATCCCAAGTGAGGATTTTATTGTTTAGAGAAAGGAAGTGGAAAAGCTTTGTTTTTGTGGGAGCATGGAGTTTCCACAATTTTGACCACCACCATTATGGGTTGACTGCATCATCATTTTCTAAGACATTCTATCCCCTCTTTACCTGGTATGATTGCAGGTTTGTGAGTCCATGATAAAGACTCAGGATCCTTTGAAAGAGTGATAAATTACTCCTTAATAACCCCAAGATGTTCATGTTTCAAAACTCCTCATTTTTCTCTTGTAGCCCAATACTTTGTGCTTATTTCCACGAAGGGGTCCATATAAATTCCTTGATCTCTTCATAGATTTCAAACATATACATGAGATTTTCGGAGTGAGGAAACTGAGTCAACTCTCTAGGAAGGAGGTCTCTAGTATCAAGACCGATAACAGGGTCCTCCATTAACAGGATCCCATGCAATGTTATATCCCCAATGATGTGGAAAGATTGGTTTATAGCCCTCCAGAACAATAGTCCATTGGTTTGAGCCTAATGTGGAGACCGCATCCAAGAAATTATATATATATATTGGTCCATTGCTCTGAGCATAATGTGAGGACGACATCCAAAAAATAATATATATATATATATGAATAATTTTTTTCTTAAACATTTATATATATAATTAATGTTTAAGAAAAAAATATTCTATTATATTTAAAAATGTATTAATAAGTATAATAATAAAGTTATGGGTTGTATTTTTAGTTTAAATTTACTTTGGTGTAAAGGACAACAAATTTAACACTTTATCACACAAATAATCCAATTAAATCCAATTGACATACATGTATATATTCCATTATTTCAATTACATAAATTACTTATCATACTAAAATATATTATATTAGATATTGCAAAATATATTTGTTTGTTTTATTTTTTGAAAACTAAAAAAAATTATTGTTTTTATCTATTTTATGGTTATCTATACAAATATTTACAAAAACGCTAGGCTCTATCAAGCACCGAGAGGGATCAAATCTCTCGAGGTGCAAACCTCTCCTTGAGTGCAATACCTGAGAAGAGGTTTGCACCTCGGGAGATTTGATCCCTCTCAGCGCTTGATAAAGCCTAGGATTTGGATCTAGGCTGGTTTCAGTCGTGGGAGGTGACACAAAACTGGAGTTTGATCAACATTGTAAGGAACAGGTTAAGTTGAAAACACAAATACATTTACGAGGATTATCTTAACGTAAGTAATAAGTATTAAGGATTGAGTAAATTGTTAAACTGGAAAATAAAGACACTAATTTTGAAAGGATTAAAGAAATGAAAATATGGTTCACATCATGATCACTCTCAATCTATCTTCTTCATCTTTTCTTATCTTCACACCTGGTAGTTTTGACATCTTCTCATATTGACCATATGAGAACGGAGGTTGAAATCGTAGACCTGCCAAATATTTAACTCGAGATATTGCTGTAAATGTCATACCCTGCCTCTCTTGCTTTCCAATACTAATAGTAGCTTTCTCCAATGTCAATCCTTGTGACTTATGGATTGTTAAACCCCAAGCGAGTTTCAATGGAAGTTGTTTTTTATTACCTCTTTTGATAGGTGTAATAGGAACAACTTGAGGAAACGAGTCATCCCATGGTCCCCCCACATAATTATCAAATTTTATTAAAACATACGTCGGTGGTTCTGGAGGGGAACTTCCAAGGTTATATACAATTTGTTGTATAACTCCAAGAGCACCATTGACGAGTCCTGCATCAGTCCATAGGTTTGATGTGAGCATTACCCTTGCTCCTATGGCTATAAGTAATTCATGTTCTAACCCTTCTTCGTCTCCTTCCATAGAATAGTTGCTTCTTACAGATGTTGCAATACTAGTCGCAATGGGACAGTTTAGGCTTCTTATTAAAGGCTTGTTATGACAGTTTACATCATCATTTGTCGCAAACAAATGTATCACCTTATCGAAGGACTTTTTCATTGTAGCATGTAAGGAAGTATCTGTATGAGTCATCAGTAAATTCCAATCCTCTATTGTTGGAATTGCATCTCTAATATTCATTAACACATTACGAAAAGATATTTGTTCATTGCTTTGTCCATTTTGTCGAAACACAGTATCGAGGGTCACAACTGTTATGAATGTGTTCCACAATTCTTTTGCAATACCTTCTGATGCATATACAAGCTTATCCATGATAGGTGGTAATTGTCCCAAATCACCGACCAATATAATTGATCTTCCACCAAAAGGTATATTAGCATTTTCTGGGAAGGCTTGGTGAAGTCTTGATTCTATTTTGATTAGTATATTTTTTCCTATAAAACTCATTTCATCGATCAAAATATATTTAGCATTCCTCTACTCTTCTTGTAAGTTAATTAAATTCGCCCCTCATAAAGGATTCATTTCTTTGATTGGTATATGAAGTGCAGAATGAACGGTTCTTGCGGATATTTTGAAAGCTGCCACCCCCGTAGGAGCCAGAAGAAGTAATGAACTTTTCCCTGGATGAGAGAGATTATCAAGTGTATTTTTAATGGCACCAATCAAATATGACTTTCCGGTTCCGGCAGTTCCTTGAATTATCATGCATAGTGGATCAACACTCGTTCTATTATGCTCAAGGATAACATCGTATGCTATTCTTTGCTTATCACCCAAACTATCAATTGAGTAAGACTTTGCATGTTGATTAGTAGAAATCATTTTCATTGTTCGCATATTAGAGATGAAATGAATAGCATGACTGGAGGTATCTTCATCTACAAAAGCAGTGTTCCAATCATTCATACGATCAAGATCCCTATGTCCAAGCATCTCAAACTCATTATAATTTATAAATTGATTTTTATATAATCCACATATGATCTCCCATTCATGTTTCCTGGAATCTCTATGTGGAATTGGAGGTTCTTCTTCCTCGTTGGGTTCAACTCGACCTTTTGTAGGAACAGGTTAGCGATCAACATGTCAAGGTACATATTGCAAATTTTCCCAATTCTCTACTATTTCATCAGATGCGTGGCCTATATCTCTTTGAAAGTCACGAAATGTCTTGTACAAAACCAACTTGGACCAACAGAATTCGACAAACTTCTCATATTTTCGATCAGGAATAGAATTAAATCTTGGAAACACACGTACAATAGATGCATTACTTCGTGGTAACCATTTTTCCCCTCGTCGACATTTGTCGTATGACCAATATTTTGCAACATCTATTAATGTAAGTTTATCCATATTCTCCAGTCGCTTAGTATATGCATCAATCCGAGAATTATCATTGTCGACACTATATGTTTCAACCTGTACTTGTTTGAAAACCTCCATACCGACATTTAGAACCACAAAATGACAGCTACATTCTAAAAGAGGAAGATCTAGAAGCACATGGCATGTCTCATGTGCACCAATGTCCCTATCAACATTGGATTCACACAACAAAGTTTTATATGCACGTGCCGCTGGTTCGTTCGGATTCTGGATAGAAGACACCCGCATCAACATATGGTGGAAAGTTTCAGATCCCTTTTCTGATTTAGCAAAGTATTTCGCTATGTAATTAGTAACGACGCACTTGGAAAGTACAGGCTACCAATCTATGTTAGCCCTCCACATCATCAGTGTTTCACGATTGTGTGGATTGACTCTGTCATCATTTCATGTAGGTTCATACTTTTTTTCTCCTTCTTCATCAATGTAAAGTTTTGATTGGTCACATAGATCCCATGGTGCGTGGTACTGACATACCAATTTCCCTCTCTTCTTTTGAAGACAACTTCTCTCATTACAGGTAATATGATGCTCAACACAGTTAAGAAGTTCTTCATAATCAGTCATAGGATCCGATTGCAAAATTTGTTCTGTGCCTTTTACACAAGGATGATCATCTACATTATCTCCAATTTGAATATTTGGTTGATGTCCCTCACGTGGATTTACTGCATGCACACAATTGTCAAAATAATTTTTTGCACATATAACTTCCATAGGATCATCCCAATTTAGAGTGTCCATGTTGGGAGCATTTTTTAACCAAAGAAACCCGTGGACATGAGGAGATCCACGATGTTGCCATTCGTAGCGACTCCAATAATCCGTAGCTTGCTGAAAAATGTTCAAAAACCTCTTCTCGAAACATTGTATGTCTCAAGTGCATATACTGTGCCACAATGTGAGGATTATCAATTACATTTTGACGTTGCCATTTTCTCGCTTCACGTGGATCTGTAGGACTTGTGCCTGGCATTAATTTATGCAAACCGGGCCACTGCATATCTATTGCACTTAGTGTGAAGAATATTGTCGGACAACCAATCTGTTGAATCAAGTCAGATAACTCTTGACGACACTTGATCCAACATGCACGTGTGCCTCTTAATACTATTCCAAATCTCATTAATCTTTCTCCCAATCTCGAATCTGGAAGATGTTGTAAATGTTGTCATAACTCTTCCATTGTTTTTGGTAGTTCACCAATATTTTTTTTGACAAAAACTGATGAGGAAGCTTGAGCATGATGTCTCATAATGATATTGAGTAAAAAATATCTGAAGGGAGGGTTCCTTCCAAATCTGTTATCATGTATCTAAGAAGATGTTTTCCATACTCATGTAGATGGACATTTCGCATTCGCGGTTGTAACCAATCAACCTCTCCTTTAGGGAACAATGTTGGAAATTCCATATCAAATAATCCAATAGTGTTATACTCGTTAATCGGAGATGAGACAATGCTAGGCCAGTTAAGCACATCAGTCGATACATCATTTGTGTTATTTTCATCTGGATTAGGATTATTTTCCCATGCTCTAATAATTTCTATCTCTCGTGGTGCACTTGGAAGCCTTGATGCAAAAGAAGTTGTGTGTAAACCTTCTAACATGTCATCAACTCCTAGTATCCCTTCCAACATTGCAAATTCTGTGTCATCGTCAATATCGAGAAGAGTAACAGAATTAAGCATATGTGAGATATCTGTTGCATTTTCAGGTAACTGTTCTACTGCGTCATAATCAACCCGAACATCTCGATAATATGGATCATTTTGAATCTTATATAATAAAGCATCCATAACTCTTTGTTTTCTAATAGTGAAATCATAACTGGATCCTTGTCGTCCTTTTTTTTGCACAACGACCATTAATTCAAAGTTGTTAATATGTCGTGGCAATTTCTTAGCAACATCTTTAATCTCTTACGGAAAACTAATGGTGTGTCCTCGATATTTGTATTGTACACCTATTCAATGCATCACTTGCAAAATTGGACTTGCACGTGCTATCAACATCTCTTCAACTTGTGTGAGATCTTCAAGGACATGCGGTTGAGTTCTTGGATCCATGTGGTTCTTAGCTAAGAATCTGTTACTAGATCCCTCTCTAAGACATCGCAAACACATTGGACCTGTACTTGTATTACGTACTTGTATTCCTACATATGACTCCTGGAAGACATGACACACTTTCACTTTTGCTAATTTATCAATTCGCTCACGAAATTTGTGATGTCTAGTATACATCTCTTCAGATGGTACCGATACATTATGGTCAATTTTAATCTTCTTTCCTCGGATCGTTACTTGTTGAGCATCTCCCACAGTTGGTTCTACTGGTTTATTGGTTGAATATTGCCTTTGTCATTCTAGATCTACATTTTGATTTCTTTGTTGTTCTCCAATTTGATTTTTGTGTTCTTCCATTTGCTTCGACTTTCTCTCTCGATATGCTCTTTGTCGTTCAACACTTCATTTTCTTTGTTCTTCTCGTTCTTCTGCTGTCATTTCATCTAACTTTCCTTTTTGATATTCCTTTTGTCGTTCTGTGTTTCATTTTCTTTGTTCTTCTCATTCTTCTGCTGTCATTTCGTCCAACTTTCTTTCTGATAATGTTTTTGTTGTTCTGTTTTTCGTTCCAAGTCTTCCTCTCGTTCTTTTGTTGTCATTTCCTTCGATTTTCTTCGTTGAGCATCTCCCACAGTTTGTTCTACGAGTATATTGGTCAAGGATTGTCTTTGTTGTTCAACATTTTTATTTCTTTGTTGTTCTGCATTTTGATTTGTTTGTTCCTCAGACTGCTTCAACTTTCTCTCTCGATATTCCTTTTGTTATTTATATATATGTATTTGGGGTATAAATTTCATAGAAAAATTTTAAAAGGGTAATTTAATTATTTAAATGAAAAATGTTTATGGTTATTGTGTTGAGAAGGCTCATTTTTACAGTTTGAGTGAAGGGAAATTGTTCATAAATAAAAATAAATAAATAAATGCATAAAAGAAAAAGAAAAAAAAAAAGAAAAAAAGAAAAAAAAGAATGCATGCATTAGTGTGTTGTAGCATAGTGGAGTCGGCGTGGGGGGAAGTGTGTGTCTAACCCATAAAAAATAAAAAATAAAAATGCATGCATTAGTGTGTTGTAACATAATGGTGAAAGATGTGTGTAGTTTAGTGGTAAAATATTTGCAGATTTAATATCTCTAGACACTTTATCCAAACTGATTTAAATGAATCTATACTGATATATATATATATATATAGATGGTAAAAATTTCAAAGAATGAGATTGAAAAATTTATTTAATTACCTAATTTTAATGTGTTTTGTGAAATGCATTTTATCATATAGATAAATTAACATTAATTAATTAATTAAAAGAAAGAATATCAATTTATTGTTAAAGGAAAAAAATATTTGTCAACTATGTTAATAAAAAAATTAAAAATAAAAACATTTAAATTGCGTGAATCATTACTTTATAAAAAGTAACATTCCTTAAAAAATACTAAAGTGTTCATTTAAATTGTGCTAATGATAATCCGTCCATATTTCGTTTGGTTTTTCAAATTCGTATAGACCCGCCATTTTCCTGTTTTATTTCCGATAAAGATCTTCTAAATATTTCTAGATCACCACCCACAATGCTGGTAACGTTTTATGAGTGAATTTATACCACACAATTAAGTTTCGATAAACTTGTCACGGTTTCGCCATAATTTACTTTAATTTGTCTGCGCCTCCTGCTCAATGGTCAACAAAATCGGATAACGTTGTAGGAGTGAATTTATACCACACAATTAAGTTTTAGATGAAGTTGCCACGATTTCCCAAAATCGCTCGTCATCTCCACAGGACCGCTATATATATGTCTATGCACATAGCCATGAACACACAACTCACGGGCTTTGAATTAAAGGCTTTGTAGTTCCAGAGGGAGAAATGGATCTTCTGATGTTATTGCTTCTGTGCTGCTGCATGGTTCCCTCACTGCCTGCAGCAACTTCTGTCCATCACTCAACATGGAAGCCGTATTCCCATACTCATCATCATCATGATCTATATGACCACATGCCCACTGGATTAACTTCGCTTCAACGTCACTCTGATTGTGAACGCATGGTGGAGGAAGGTGGTTTCGTATTATCATCAATTGGACGCCGGCCATCATAAGAGGGATCTGGATGCTCCTTCCGAAAGGGCATCACATCCGATCCACCGGGAAATCTCTCCAAATGGACGGCCGAGAACTTCGAGAGTATGGTATTAGCTGCAGACCACACACCACAAGAGTGGTTTCCATTGACCTTCATCGATCAGGAGATTACGAAGCAGCTTTGGAAGGTACTCTTTCTCAGTCTTTGGGCAATTTGTCTTTATTGTGCACTCTCAATCTTTCTGGTAATTATTTATCTGGAAGAATTCCACCTGAGTTGGGCCAGCTTAAAGCATTGCAAGTACTTGATCTCAGTTACAATTGGGATATCAATGGTTCTATTCCGGTCGAACTGGGCCTACTGCAGAGTCTCCTCGCCCTGAATCTTTCTTATAATAGGTTGACTGGAAGAATTCCACCGGATTTTGGCCAACTTAAAGCATTGCAACTACTTGACCTGACAGATAATTCTATCAACGGTTCTATTCTAGTGGAGTTGTGCCTGCTGCAGAAACTAGAGTACCTGCTTCTCGACTACAACGAATTCTCAGGCAGTATACCATGTGAGATGGGTAATCTTACTCAGCTTACACATCTATCGATCAAGTATAGCCCTTATATTTCTGGTTATATTCCTTTTGAAATATTCAGGCTTCCCCTCTCCTATCTATCTCTTGGTTTTAACTTCACGGGGAGCATCCCTAAAGCCGTTGCTAATTTGACCAGATTGACTCACTTAGATCTTTATAGAATAGAAGTCACTAACATGCACATGATTGAAGCCATGGCCGAAGACAACATACTTGAAAACATTGCCAATTTGACCAAGTTGAACTACTTAAGTTTGTCACGAAATAGATTTTCTCCAAACATACCCATTTCTAACAATTTGTGTGAGTTGACCCATTTAGATTTTGTTGAAAACATACTCCCTAGTCATATATTTCAATCCATTTTTAGTTTGACTCAATTAAACACTGTATATATTTTTTCAAATAGGATTCAGAGTAGCATTCCTATATCTTTGGCTAATTTGAGTCAATTGGTTGACCTGGAGTTGAGTGATAATATGCTCACGGGTTCTATTCCTGAAGCCATTGCTAATTTGAGTCAATTGGTTTACCTACATTTGAGTCATAATATGTTTACAGGTTCTATTCCTAAAGCCATGACCAATTTAAAGAAGCTTGAATCTCTTTATCTCTCAAACAACAATCTTACCGGGAAAATTCCAAAAGCCATAGGAGAGCATCATTCATTAAAGTTCTTACATTTAGATTCCCACAAATTCATTGGGAAAATCCCAAATAGCATAGGTCAGTTAAAGGCTCTCAGAAGATTAAACATATATAATAATAGTTTTTTTGGGACTATTCTTCATAGTATTAATGGTTTGGTTTTACTTGACCACTTAGATATATCAAAAAACTTGGAGGGGCCTATTCCCAATGAGGCCATCGACAATTGGACTTCTTTAGTATTTTTCTCTGTTCATTCTAACAATTTTTATGGGAGTCTACCCTCATCTTTGGCTAACTGTACTGATCTTTGTTTCCTGGATGTAAGGAAGAATGGATTTACAGGGGAGCTTCCATATCTTGCAAATTTGGAAAACTTGAATATTTTAAGCATTGGATATAATAATCTCCATGGTAGTATTCCTCAATGGATTACAAATCTCACTAAGTTGTTTATATTCGATTTATCCACCAAGAAATTCAGTGGAAGAATACCATATGATCTTGAAAGGCTCAAGGGATTTGCAACATCTACATGGGGCACACTTAAAGGTTATGAAATGGAAATTAACATAAAAGGATTTGAGTATAATCTCTCAGATATCTGGTTTGATAATGTAATATTTGATTTATCAAGGAATAATCTTATAGGAGAAATACCTGTAAGCATAGGATGTATGATTAGCTTGCGATTGATGAATTTATCTGGGAATCAATTGGAAGGGAAAATACCTACATGCATTAGTAAGCTATCTCATTTGGAGCAGTTGGACTTGTCCAAAAATAAATTGAGTGGAGCAATTCCTTCAAAACTCTCTCAATTGTCAATGTTGGCCATTCTAGACATTTCGTCTAACAACCTTTGTGGGACAATCCCAATAGGGAGACAATTTAACACTTTTAGTGAGGCTTCATTTCAAAGAAATAAGTGCTTATGCAAGTTTCCTCTACCACCATGCAATCAAAAAGGATAAGCCAAAGAAAATACTTGTTGGAGACAATGACAATGGGAATATTAAAACAGGATGGTTCAGCCATGTAGATGAAGAAGTGTCTTTGGTTGCATTGGGGATAGGAACGAGGATTGGATTTGGAGGAGTTATTGCTATGTTCATTCTTTGGGACAAAGCAAGACATTGGATAATGAATCACCTCAATAATATGCAAAGGCCCTTTTATGGCCTCTCCGATTCCCTACACAACTCAATAGCACTTATCCATATGCCTCACTATATTAATATATGGAATGTTCCTTATGATATAGTATTTGGATGTCCTTTGTTCATGTATATCTTCATCAATGTAGTACCATTAATGATATAGTATTTGAATTCCATTTGTCCATATGCATCACTTTCCTGAAACTTTTATCATATCATGTTTGAAAATGAGTGAGCTACCTTTCCACGAGATGTAAAAAATAAATCAGTTTTTTTTAATTATTAATGTACATTTGTTTTGTTGAAATTTTTACCTTTAAAAGAAATCACAATAAAAACATGTTTTAAAATTATTTTCTTATAAGGTAATAAATTTAAGTGCAATTTCAATATCAATTGTCATGCTTCTAGTTAAGGTTTCCAAGTTTATGTATCTTAAAAAGGTATAAGACTCGTTATCTGTAACTATTAAAGATTACAGGAAACTAAACACCGTTTCTTTTCATTCGTGACTTTATTCACCGTTTCCTATCTCTTATTGGAAACATTTTTTTGTTTCTTTTCATTCGTGACTTTATTCACCGTTTCCTATCTCTTATTGCAAACATTTTTTTCTTTCATTGGACAAGTTTTCAATCGATTCTTTTTGCATAAAGAACTTGATAAAAATGTTAAATAAAAGAATTCTAGAATGTGTAAGCTATGAAGGCGACGACAAGAGTGTGAATAAAAAATATTATTTCTTCACTATCACGTAACTTTTATTTGATTTATTGAGACAATATTTCCATCGATTTGAGAATGTGTCAAAATACTCCTGTCTACCCCGAGAATTTGATGGAATGTGAAATGAAATTTTATATATGCTTACCATTTTACTTGATAAATAAATAATTTTTTTTCCGTAACATATTCACATCTAAAGTTATATTTTGGGAAATCTCACGCACTACTGAAATTTGAAATTTGATGTATGCTTGTATCATTTTACTTGATACTTGATAACTAGACGAAATATTTCAAAGTTATAATTTTTAAAATTTTAATTGAGGTTTTTAATTTGTGGAAAGAATAAATGGTGTGTGGGTTTATGTTTAAATTTCTTTATTTTTATTTATGATTTGTATTGGTTTTTTTACTAATAATTAAACAATTAAAACTTTTTTATCATATCTATCAACATTCACCTGCCACAAATTAAGTGGTTGTGCTAGTGTTATACAATTAAATATACTTTAAAAAAAAACAGAAAGTGAAACAAGATTATATTAAAAAGTTGAGCATAACTATCATTTATAGAAGTTTAAACATCATCAAAATTCTAACCGAGATTGGCAAAGTCCATTCCATATATTTCTTTGTTGTATACACAAATTTCCCAATAGTTTTTTCATGCACTTATATCGCATGGAAAAATACATAACAAAAGGGGCTACAGAGGATTGTCATCTAAATCCTATCAATTTTCCCTCGGACTGACTGAATTATTGAAACTTTGTCCATGGGCCTAGCTTCATTCGAGGGAGACGCTTGATAGTGACTGCATTGGTTCATTTTGACCAATTGCTCCAAGTCCTTTGCACGTCTCATATGTAGGCCTCCACATATCCTCTGTAGGAAAGGCATCAATTCTTATGTCTTGAGGGGAGTCCCAAATAACTCCTGTTCTAATTCTCTTACTCACATGATTTACCATGTCGTCCCTTTTCTTGGGTTTTTCCTAAGACAATGACCCCAATACTTAGTTTTAACAAGGAATCCATTTCTTAGTCGAGAGTTGGGAGTCAAGGACTAACATGCATGATCTAGCTTTGTTCCTTGGTTTTCCATATCATCAACAAACCAATTATTTTCTTGCTTGATGTGATAAAAGGAAACTAAGCTTGGATTGATGAGAAGGTTGAGAATTATATTCTGCGCTCTTCCACACTTTGAGGGATTGGCCTTGAAGGAATTGAGTATTTTCTTGATTACAATTTTGGAGTCTCCAAAGATGAGGATAGTTGAAATATTTAGCTGGGTAAAAAATTCCATGCTTTGCAATAGGGAAAACCATTCTTCCTAATTATTTTTCTTCATTCCCAATCCCCATGCAAATCATTTCACTATATGTCATTTAGGATCCATTAGACACTCCTGCCACCCCAGTATTTCCCTTAGATGCTCCATCAAAAATCAAAGAATAACAATATTTTTTTTTCATCCATTATTCAAACTCTGTTTTTCCCATGTGTATCTCCCAATTGGATGTTTACCTTCTCCATGTGATTTTGGATTGAAGATAACTCTTGGGAAGAAATTATTTGATCCAAATTTCTTCTAGACTTGATAGAGATTCATTATCTAGAATGCACTTTGCATTGTTTCTATAAAGATATTTTTGACTCCAATGGTCATTCTGCTTGGTTCCAGTTTTTTTGCCTCAAAGATTACTTTGTTACGTGCAACTAGATCTCCCCCCCCAAAAAAATCGGGAGTACATTCCATACTTTGAGGAGAGTAGGATTCTTTTCGAGGGATCCCATAAAATTCTCTTTCCATTTACTAAAGAAATCCAGAGTTTGTGAGGGGAGGCACAAGTTCCCACTTAAATATCTTAGCAAAATCCCCCAAAGCGATTGAGCAAAATTAAATTCAAGGAAGAGATGATTGATAGATTCTTCTATGTTTTTACACAAAAGACACAATGTGAGTCGTTCTATTGCTCTTTTTCTTAAATTATCTACTATAAGGATGTGTTTGTGAGCCAACATCCAAGAAAAACACAATAATTTGTTAACACTATCTATATTCCATATCCTTTTCCATATTATAGAAATAGCTAGCTGAGATATATTGGTTAATAGTTTCCTATACCCTTCCCTTATAGTATACTTCCCTACTACACTCCAACCCCTAGAATCATTTTCTCTTTTATGGGATGGAGCTCTTCCTTCAAGCAAGAAGAGTAACCGATCATATTCCTGAAGTAAATAATATGGGATGTCCAAATTTTTCCAATATTTCCAAACCCCATAATCCATCTAGTTTAAAATACCAAATAAAGTGTGATAGCCATTAGAAAAGATCCAATCTATAATAGCAAGAAGGTCTAGATTTGAAAGGAGGCATGGGGGTCCCTAAGATACTATCAATCCAAAGGTGAATTCATTTTCCATTGTCTGGAATATAGTGAAGATGATATTTGATTAATACAGATGCACATTTACATAGGATCCACATGCTTGTACCTTTTCCTGTGATTTTCTCATCCAAGCATCTTAGTCTTGACCTCCTTATGTATTTTTTCTGCAATATTTCTTTCCACCACTACTTTCCTTCAAAAATCATTCTCCAAAGAATTTTGGACCCCAAATCAATATTCATTATTCTGGGTTCCCTTATTCCTACTCCACCATTTTCAATCAGAAATCTAATAGTCTCCCATAAAATTGAAATGAAATTTCTTGGTGGTTTACTGCCCTGATTTCCAAAGAAACTTATAGATTTCTTTCCTTCTTCTATTCATTACACTCATAGGAGCTAAAAAAAATAGTAGAAAAAAATAGAAAGGGAAGAGAGAACTCATTTGATAAGAATAATTTTACCTTACATGTTAAGCGATCTTATACCCCAAGATTAGACTTTCTCTTTGATCTTCTAAATGATTTTTTTCCATTATGCTGACTTGACTCCTTTGAGAGTGATCAGAAATTCAAGAAACTTAAAATATGTCCAATCTAATTTCACCTTGAACCCAATAATTCTCAAAATAGAATTGAGCATCAAAGGGGATCAATTCCATCCATATATACTATTTTCTTTTATGTTAGCTAGCCCCCCTGAGGCACTTAGAAAAAGATCCAGTGAGATCTTAAATTTACACACGATCTGTTCTAAGGCACTTCTAAGAAGAATGGTGTCATCTACAAATTGTGCATGACTGACTACCTGTGTGGCTCCTCTAGCTATGGTTATTCTTGGAATAATTCCTTCTTCTCTTTGAGTATTAAGATGTTTGCTTAAGGATTCTTCTACTATAATGTACAAAAAGGGAGATAAAGGTCAACCTTGTCTTAAACCTCTAGAAGCATTGAAGAAGGGAGGTTTCCCGCCATTGACAAGGGGGTAATCCATGGTTTCCCGATACAGGATTTGACCCATTTGATGAAAATGAGAGAAAACCCAAATTTTTCCATAACCAAGAAAAGGAAATGATGCATTACTCTATCAAAGGAATTGGCTAGATCCAGCTTTATAGCCATTCCTATCTCCTTCCTATTTAGGCTAGAATGAATAGCTTCCTGGACTATGAGAATGTTGTCAAAAATTTTCCTGCCTTAGATAAACCCTCCTTGATCAGATGTAATTAAATTTGGGAGGATTTTTTCAATTCTACGAGCAAAATTTTTGGTTAAAATATTGTAAGATGAGTTACACAATGTGACACGGGTTTAAAATTGTCTCTAGAATTTAGTCGACTATCCCTAGGAATCAAGGCTATAAAGGAAGAGTTTGTGGCTCCTATTATTCTGTCTCTACCTTTCGTCTAGTTTAAGATTCTACATATGTCTTTCTTTATAATGTTACAACAAATCCTGTTGAAACTAATTGGGAGCCCATCTGGATTGGGTGCCTTGTCTGGACAAAGGGACCAAATTGCTTCTTGGAATTTAGATTCAAGAATTGGCTTGCATAAAATATCATTTTCTTCTGAGGAAACCATCCTTGGGATGGATTCACACATAGAGTTAACTGTGATTGGATCAACTTCCTCTCCTTCTGTATACAATCCCTAGAAGAAATGAAATGCCTCATTTTTATCTCATCGTGATGAGATAATGTATGCCCATTCTCATCAATTAGTTCCATAATTGTATTTTTCCTAATCCTTTCTTTGCATTGATTATGAAAGAACTTAGTATTTATGTCCCCCTCCTTTTTCCATAAGATTCTAGATCTTAATATCCACTCCTCTTCTTCTTTATGGGATAGGGACTGAATATTACAATCCAATTTTTGCTCCCAATTTTGAAAAAAGAATTATGTTACTGAGCTTCTTTCTATTTCTTTTTGGAACTTATCCAAAGTCTCTTGAGCAAGTCTTCTCTCATGACTTCGGTCCTTTTAGTCTTTTTTAGCCTAGCGCTTAAGAGCCTCCTTTACTCATCTCATATTGGACTCCTAAATCAAACTTGGATATCCTTCAACATAGGTGTCCCAAGCTTGACATAAAATATTCATAACTTCTTCTGATTTTAACCAAACTGCATTAAATCTCAAATGAATACGGCCTTGATTCTCGAGACAAGACAAGAATAGGGAGATCAGATTATGATCAGAAATACTGAGGCAGTAATTTAAAGGACAAGATTAAAGCATTCATCATAAAGGAGTTACTTACCAAGAATTGATCCAATCTTGCAGCAATATGGCTTGGCTTGATCCTTCTGTTGCTCCAAGTATATCTTCCTTGTTTGGGTTTGAGGTCTATTAGGTTACAATCACTTTGAAGATCTTCCATATTTTCCCCAAATTGGTCTCTAACTTTGGATCCTCCTCTTATTTCACAAGGGGAAACAATAGTATTGGAATCCCTAGCAATAATGTATGAATTTCCCTGAATTCCAATATCCCCCAAAGATGAGAGGGACTACCAAAAATATATTTTCTAGTTGTATTCAATGGTGCCATACAAATTAAAAACCCTTTAGGTTTCATTGTTTTCCATCACCTCCAATTCAACTAGCAACCAATTTTTATTTTTGAGGGACGAGATTAACTTAAATTTACTTTGATTCCACTAGGTTACTAAACCTCTTGAGGCTCCTTGTGTAGTCACTACTAGCCCTTCTCATTTTTTCCATATTTGTCCCTTTTGCTTGATGTGTGCTTGATATTGGATTCCTCATCCATATTCATCTCCTGGATTAGAAATATGGAGGCATTTCCGTGTCTATACATAGTTTTTATTGCTTCCAAATTTCGCCTCCCTCCTAACTCACTACATTTCTAGGAGACCACTTTCACTATTTCTTGATATTTGGTGGGACTTGTTTGTCCTTATTTTCCTCCCGTTATCCTTGTATTTGATTCCTTGATGCTACAATTTTAATATGTTGATATAGACTAGTTTTCTTATCCTCCACCTTGTCCCTAGTTGTTTCCATTTCTCTATGGATCTTATTTGTATTTCTTCCCTTTTTGGACGGGGGAATTAGTTCCTCGTCGTTGCTCTCTAATGTCTCTTCCTGGATGGATTTTTATCTAGATCTAGTGATTGCTCCTCCAAAATTTAAAGACTTACCTCTAATATGATTTCCACATAGGTTTGCAAAGGGAGAGTAGGAATGTAGTTTTCTTCTTGTCTTATTTCAAATAGAACTGACAGAGGTTCCTTTTCCCTACTTTTTTGAATTATTTGATGGGCTTTCTCTTCTTCTTTTAATTATTTTTTGAGGATGTAAAAAATATGAAATTTGTTTGCTTCCACTGACTCTTTCTGTGTATTATATTGTGGAACGACTCCTGTGTTCTTCCCCTTCTTTTTAACTTTATTCCATTATTCATCCATTTCACCCTCTAGATCGTGTGGTGTTTTTTGGGACAATGCTTTGGGAAGTGTCCATACTCATGGCATACTTTTAATTCGAAGATAAGTTGTTCATATTCGACCATCTGTAAATGATTCCATCTGTTTGTTAATATATGTATTGATTATGGAAGCCCTTTTCCCAAATCCACCTCCACACAAATTCTTTCATGGGAAAATAGGGGGGTTTGGTTATGATTTATTGATGTATATTCCCAAAGAGTTCCTGATGGATCTCAAGTCTTCATCACTCCAACAATGAAGAGGGATATGAGGGATTTTGACACATACCAACACTACTAAGGGAATATCCTTTTCAAGGTCAAAAGAGACATGCCATTGATTCAGATACATTCCCCTTGGCCCCATAAAGTATGGGCCATTGTGGAATATTAAATATCGATCCTCATTCTTTTCAAACAGGAAGACAAAGAACCCTCTTCCACAAAAGTTCTATTGAATGTTCCCTTGAATCAGCGGCCTCCACTTTTGTTTAGACATACTTCAATGGATCTTGAAGAGGGCCATAATCCAGCGAAGTGGCCAACCAATCCCTGATTTCTAGCACTATTTCCAGTGCTTCAATTTTGAAGAGTTTAATTTTACTTCTGTAACAACTGATCTCTTGAGGAATCTAGAGTCGTGATTCGATTTTCCTACTAAAGATGAGGCCGACTAGACTGATTTTATGAACCCTTCCTCAAGAACTTTACTCATCTCCTCTGTCTCAATGTCGAGAGGAGGATCCATGCCTGAATACCATAAACCATATCTTTTAGTGTAAGTACGTTACAAATTTTATATGATTAAATATGCATTAGGAATAATAAATTTATATAATTAAATATGCATTAGGATCAAATATGTAATTAAGTGTGAGCTATTTATAGTTTCATAAATGTCAATTAATAAATTAAAATAAAATTAAAAAAATAATACTAGTTTGATATTTTCATTAAATTAAGTTTCAAGTATTTAATTATATTAAGTTAGGTGAATTAGTTTAATCGGTTAAGTGTTGTGATTTGCGAGTAAAAAGTCATGGAGTCAAGTCCCAAACCTAGCTACCACTTAAATTGCCAAAATTGCAATATTGATACCATCCTTCAAGTGGATGTACAATTTATAAACAAAAAGTAATTAATTAGATTTGTTTTGGTTTATTCAATTGTTTATGTCCACCAACAATCCAACTAGTTATATCTTGGAATATACTCTTTGCATATTTTAAAATATATCTTCTGCGTCCTTTAAAATATATCTATACTCGTGATTAAAAATATATATCCATGTGTTTATTGAATAGTTACCCAATTCGAGCGAATCAGGCCCATTAGTAAGGGGATTTTGAAATTCAGTTTGTTTCTCGATTTATTCGGTCTAGTTTGGTTCGTTGTGGTCCAATTTTGAACTCTAAATTCCACTTACTGCGTGTTGTGATAGGTTTCTTTACAATCTTCGCAATTTCATATTGTCAATTCAAAAACCTTTATAGAGAGGGGGGTTAATTATGTTTAATTTGTTGGAATCGTTTCTTTTGTGTTTATAATATGTGACATGGAGCCCCCTTTTTAATCTTTCTATTATGGTATTATTAGTGAATGCCTCTTAAGAAAGAGACTTATCATTGATAGGTGGAGCTAGCAACAAGGAGGACTTCAAGATCAAAAGCAAGGTGACAATGTGAGTAGTGGAACCAAGTTGGAATGAATTTTTTACTTGATTTGATTCGGTGCACATAAACCAAAATCACTTTTAAGATAAAAATAGTTTGAGGTAGATTCGCTACTTTGTTTGTACCAATATTTTATTTATTATTAGATGAAGATTTCGAATTAAATGATGAAGAAAAAGTGAAAACCACTGTAATAAACACATGGGATATTTTCGTTTGCACTATAGTCAAATCATTCTTCATTGCTATTCCACTCGAGTTTGTCCAGCTTAAAAGCATCGCAAGTACTTGACCTGAGCTAAAATTATATGATCAATGGCTCTATTCCAGTCGAATGGGCCTACTACAGAATCTGCACACCCTAAATATTTCTTTTAATACTTTGAATGGAATAATTACACCCAATTTTGGATATCTTAAATCATTGCAAGTACTTGGCATGAGCATCAATTCTATCAACGGCTCCATTCCAATGGAATTGTGCCTGCTATAGAAACTAGAGTGCCTACTTCTCTACAACAACAACTTCTCAAGGAGTATACCACATCAGTTAATTTCAATCAACATACACATATATCCATTTATAGCCTTTATATTTTCTCTTATATTCATTCTCAAATATTCAGGCTTCCCCTCTCCTATCTATCTCTTGGTATTAAATTCACGGGCATAATACCTAGAGCAATCGCTAATTTGACTGGATTGACTCACTTACGTATTTACAAATTGAAGTCACTAACATACTTGAATAGATTGGTAAAGACAACATACTCGACATTGCCAACTTGACCAAGTTGAACTACGTAGTTCTTTTAAGAAATATATTTACTCCATATCTTTCTCAAAACATACTCCCTAGCAATATACACTCAAAAACTGGAATTTGTGCCATATTTAGCGCCGGATTTTAGTGTAATCTTTTTCCAATTGTGATGAACTATCTTGCGCTAAACCTTGCATTGTTGTGCAATTTCATAAAACACCGAATTTGGCATCCTTTTTTGCATCTTTTTTTACATCCTTTTTTTCGTCCAATTTTTGCCGAATTTTTTGCATCCCTTTTTGCATATTTTTTTGCATCCTTCTTTATGCCCAATTTAGTATCTACTATTTCATCCTTTTTGTGTCATTTGTTACGTCCTTGTTTGTGCCCCATTTTGCATCCAATGTTACATCTGGTTTTGCACCTAGTTTTACATCAAGTTTTGCACCCAATTTTGCACCATGTTTTGCATCCAATTATGTGTCCACTTTTGTGGCTAGTGTTGCATCTAGATTTGCATCAGATTTTGGGCTCAATATTACGTCTAATATTCTTCCTAATTGTGCGTCTATTTTTACATATAGTTTTGCATCCCGTCTTGTAGTCAATGTTGCATCAACATTTATGACTTTTTTTGTGTCTAGGTTTGTGTCCATTGTTGCATTCTAATTTACGTCTTCTTTTCATCTAGGTTTGCACCTAGTGTTGCACCTCTGTTGCACCTAGTGTTGCGCCTAGTTTTACGTCTAGTTTTGTGTCTATTGTTTCATCCAGTTTTGCATCCAATTTTGCATCTCATTTTATGTCTTATTTTGCATCCAAGTTTGTGCCCAGTGTTGCATCTAGTTTTGCACCTAATATTGCACCCCTTTTTATGCCTAGTTTTGTCTAGTTTTGTGCTGGGTTGTGTGCCCAATTCAACGCTCAATTTTATGTCTAGCTAGGAATCCATTTTCGTGCCCAAATTTGTGTCTAATGTACAACCCCTTTTTGCATCCACTTTTGTGTTTGATGTGATGTCATTTTTTGCATCATGTTTTGCATCCAGTTTTGCATCTAGTGTTGTGTCTAATCTTGCATCCACTTTTGTGTCCCATTTGTCATCCAAAGTAACGTCCATTTTTTGTTTATCTTTGCATCCACTATTAATTAAGAATATTAATCCCAATTATTGATAGTGAATATATCAATTTGCTTTAGCATCCTTTTTATCGATTTCAATTAAATATTGAAATATATCAAAGTTTTCAAATATAAAAAAGAATTCAAATTTATAGCATAACATCTTTGAAGAAGTTTAAGGGAAATTCACAACATCCATCTAGAAGTACTAATATCACCATACATAGTACTTCTTCAGCAAAAAAACATTGAAAATTTCCAATATATATAAAGTAAGAAGACACAACTTGTAATATCATCATCATCTTTAATCAAATCAATTAAAATTCAAATGTATGATCAACACATCAAAACCTTTCATGGATATCATTATAGTAAAATAAAAAGAAGCCCCACACACACACACACACACACACACATATATATATATTAAATACCAATATGATAAGAAATAAATTGTATGTTCTCCATATATAAATATAAAATTCAAAATGACAAATATATCATGGTTATATATCAACAAAGATACATGTAAATATAATCTAGAATGTAGCATGCTCATGCATAGCATCGGGATTTAGGTAGCACAACCAACATCATCATAAGATCATGGTCATTATCCTCATCATGATCATCAAACTCACCATCTTTATCAACCTCATCACCAGCATCATCTTCATCATCATCGTCGTCGTCGTTGTCATCATCATCATCATCATCATCATCATCACCATCTTCTTCTTCTTCTTCTTCTTCTTCTTCTTCTTCTTCTCCTATATATGAAGCATTCTCAACATATTTCGGATCATCCTGTATGGGGTCATCAATTGTTATGATTTGAAAAAAAAATCAATATTAGATGAGTATTTTTTTTTTGTTGGCAAAGTGGTGGAACCTCCTTGACTAGCAAGTTTTCCTTTGGCTAAGTTACCATGAACCAAGGGCATCTAAGCCATCAAAATCACCTGGGGATCGCACCTGGCCTGGACCACACCAACCCTTAACATGGTTGGATTTTTTGTTATCCACGAGAATAGAACCAACGACCTTTCCGCTTAGGGGGTATCTTAACCATACCCCGCCACCAACTGTTCTACATCTCAAAGATAATATTAGATGTTAGTATTAATTTAATACCACAATGCATATTTCTATTATATTTCTAATATTAACTCATACCAAACTAAAACAAAGTATAATACAGTAGATTTGTCCTAGCTATGAAAGATGTCTTTCCATTTAAACCATCAAGCTTTCCAAGCTTTCCTCTGCTGATTAAATCATGGTAAGAAATGAATATTTGATTTTGTCAAAAATAATGAAATCCAACAAGATAACTTAATATGCTCTTTTTTTATGAAATCACAAATTGGTTCTTATTACACAAATTGTTAAATGGTTTTTTATATATTGTATATGAAATATATTTGTATATATTATGTTATTTTATATATTAAATGTTATATAAAATGTTATAGTTCATAAGTTGTAAATATTAGATACATATATATATATATATATATATATATATAATATTTTTTATATATTATATATTTTTATTTATTAAATGTTATAAAGTATTATGTATAAATATGTTAAGTGTTATTTATTATATATAAAATATAAAAGTATGTTTGTTAGATTAATATATTATAAAATATTTATATTTTTAAATATGTATATTATTAGACGAATCTAATGGTGAACTCCATTCAAACCTAGTTGTAAAATTCGAATTCGAATTGAATTCAGTATTTATTGAACCCGAACCTTGTGACATCACTTCCAACAAAATCAAAGACAAAGTGTGAAAGAGTACACCACTGAATTCATAAAAATAGCTATTATGTTGGGTATATCTCCCAAGAATCTGAATATACACCTCAAGTATATATGTGGCTTACATAGTCATTTTCAGAGGCAAGTGATGCTCTTAAAACCTAGTACAATTGGTGAGGCATGTGTGCAAGCATAGTATATGTAGAATACATGAACAAGTCCCCAAATCTCCTCTAGGTTGGTCACTCTTCTCCTCGGGATGTCTTATGACGTTGAAAGATGTGTTGGTTTCCATTTGTCAACCTTTAATGTAGGGTTCCCTCTTGAATAAGCTATCCTTCCAAGAAAAATGATAAAGTATGCTAGCAAGTCCCAAACCCATGTTTTTTGGAATATAAAAAAGCACTAAGATGTCTCTTGAAAGGTGGATGGTGCCTCCAAGCATTGGAACGAATTTGAGTTCTAAAATGGGCCTCCTAAGGAATATAACAAAATAATAGTTATAAAATTTGAAGGAAAATATTATCTAATGTAAGGCTAACAACCCAAAATTTTCTCTAATGTAAGGCTAACAACCCCCTTAAATAGATTATCTAACACAAATACCACCACCTCCAATTGTGCACATTCAAGACCTCTTCACAAGGAATCCCCTTCTTCCTTGGAATAAGTGATCCTCAAATACTATTAACCAACTTCTTTAAGTGTGGCATGCCTCCCTTCAATGGATCTTTTGAGCATGGCATTCCATATAATATGCCACAAAAAATTGTCGCTTTCCATGCAAAGCATTTCTACAAGGGGTCTACTTCAATCATGGAAGTTAGATCTAGGCTCTAATTGTTGCATGCTAAGTAGGGATAATGCTTAAATCATCAACCTTAACCTTCACATACCTATGAAGGCTCAAACCAAATATTGACTCCTAATGTCTCTCCATAGTGATAATAAGACTTTGGCTCTCAGATGACTTTATTGTCCAAACTATCAGAATGCTCTTCAAACATGACTTTAGCAAAACTAATACCTAATGTACACACTTTCATATCCTTTTGTTGTGTCCATCATAGCATGCAAGAAGAAACGCACCATCAACTCCAATCTGCTTTCCAAAACCATGAAATGACCCTATTGCTACAAGATCTAAATAAAGCTACTATTCACAACTTCTTGAAGAAACTTTTGCATTTCTTCTATATCATTCAATTCTATTGCAGTTGCAAATTGTAACTTCCCTGCTTCTTGAAAATAATCATACAAGAATTATCTTCGCACTTTTAGTTGCTCTTGTAAAAGTTGTCAATCATTAATATATAACATAGCAAAACCAAAAAATAAAACTTGCATTTTGATGTCACCAACTATAACACCACTAAGAAACATTACCTTGCAACAAGTCAATTGTGGAAGGAATCAACTTCATCATGTAGTTTGTGATGATATTCCTACAAAATAACATTTTTTCTCATAAATCTCTTGCATTTTTCCAAGAGCCAATTCTTCATCATCATCAAAATCATCCATGGTGAAAGGAAACATGGATACTTTGTAATGGTCAATATGATTGGGAAAATGTAGAATGTGTAAACAAAATACAATGAGTGAACTCCTCAAAAAGCAATAATAATCACTTCTCTCTTCTTCAACAAAATAATTTAGGGTCAAATAATAATGTCCACCCCTAAAATAAAATATTCAAGTTGCAACAATATCCTACTTATCATTCCATCCAAAAAAATATCTCCAAAGAAAGTTGTTGAAAGGGTTATTTTCTTTTTGAAAATTATCCTTCCATGACTTGTTTTGTAAAGGAGAGGAAGTAACTTAAACATGTATGTTGTACGTAAATTGCCCCATTTTCAAACACTTACATTGGAATCCAATAAACCAAGAATACTTGAATTTGATCAATTTGTGGTTCAAATTGCAACTATGACATTATGGCTTATTTAGAGGCTGAAAACGATAGGGTTGTAGTTTTAGGTTGATAAAATTGTAGTTTTGCAATTTATTGAATTTACAATTCCTAGATTTGGGCCAAAAGCATGCTGAAACGGACGTTAGAAATCGGGTGTTTTAGTGAATTTTTATTCCATGTAGTGTTGTACTCCCTAAAATCAACAAGATTCAATATTTGAGTTTGCAATTCAATGCTCAAATAACTACACTAAAGGTGCCTTTGAATGGAGTGGTACCATACCTTGTCGTTCAAAAGAAGGTGTTTTAAAAAATTGTTTGGTTAGCTATTCCCCTCCATGTGTTCCTTTGAGTTTGCAATTGTTCCCACTGTCTTTCCTTCATGACAAGAATTAACCATGTCTATAATCAAGTTGGTGTAATTTCTCAACACTAGTTGAGTCCCTTTGGTTTGTAACTCTAAGCCTCATTAATAGGTTGATAAAAATAAGAAAAACCCCTTTTATGTTGTCTAGCACATAACAATATTTCAAAGATTCTAATCCAAGGTTCCAAAGCATCAGAGACAAAATATCCAAATTCTACTCATGTATATACCATATAAGAGTGAATAGGCCTTCCATTGAAACTACGCCCTCTCTAAAACAAGATCAACCCTATCATTTAACGATCATACTTCATAGTATTTTCAGTTGATGGTTTCTAATGTTGGAGGATATTCGCATACTTTGGAACTGTTATATATCAACCTTATTAGCTTGCTAAATTAAATTTGTTTGTGATGACACAAATAGCTTAATCAGGCTTCCTATGTTTCATGGGTTTTGACATTTTGTAGGCAGCATAACAATCCTTTCTCTTATATGCAAATATATTAACCAATAAGATCATTTATGCATCATTCTTGACTTTTATTTCATCAAATCAACCCTCTATCATTTGGACTGTTGCAACATATATTACTTTGACTTAAGGTTTTAAAACTATTGGAAGTATTTTCACATCATGTGGCCAACCTAAGAGCCCTAAATGGCCTTCGAAATCCTCTTTTGGTGACTTCTTACCAGCACGTATCTTGTTGTAGTTAATATAAAAATAACAAACTTATCACTGCTCCTTTATATCAGATTGCAAACCTGCTTTTTATGTTGTGTATTTAAGGGTACTAGAATTATGCACTTTGGTGATATTATAGGGCAAGTTTGACATTAATACAATCTATTGCTTGACTTCCCTAAACAGCCTATTCATCCCTCATTCTCTACAATGCCTCGTGCATCATATTACAATAAAGGTCAGAAAGTATTGAGCCTATAGAAGGATCCCTTTCTTTGAACATTATGGAAGTAGTACGAGAAGATCAGTCAATTCTTTTTCAATTTCCTATATTTGTTTGATGGAGTGAAATTATATGAACATGGATACATGATTTGAGCACTTCGTGATGCATCTATTAAACTTAGTCAATTCTTAGAAACCTATAGACATTGTGGTTTTGATAAAAAAGGACCTTCCAATGACCAATTTCCAGTTGGTTATGAAGGCAAAATATTTCGTTTATGAAAGAAAAGAAGGGACCTATTAAATATTCAATCATTTGTGTGCAAGTAAAAAAGGAGAACCCATCTATCTCTAGACTCATCACAAGAACATGTCAACATACATGAGATTCATGTCAAATAACAAAGTAGTCAAGTCAACACTTGCATTCAAGCATATACAAGCAAAAGTAGGATTTTGGAGGTGAAACCAGTGGGAAAACCCATCTTTCTATAAACTTAGCAAGTGCAAAGGTGATTGGTATTGCATATTCCTCATTCCTCTTAAAATCACCTGCAAAACTGAGATGATTGATTGTATTGAAAAGACAGGTTGCGAACTGTCCTATGTACCTAGAGACATATTAAAGGGCATGGACCGCCAACACAAATAAAGGACTGGCCATCTTTGACTTTGGTGCGGTGATCAAGTTTACAAACAAATGGATTTCATGAGAGAGATAGAGATTGTCGAGCTATCTTCTTGCCAGGAAGAAATATGCACAAATCATGGATGTAACATTAATTTAAGGTATTTTCTAGAAAGCATCGATTATCAAGTTTATTGAGAAATGATAATTTTTTACCATGTCAGGATGATCATATTTACACATCTAATTAAGGATGAAATAAGGATTACCAAAGGGCTAGACCTCCTCTACTTGGAGGTCTCTACCATTGGTTAAGGTTGGACCTCCTATACCTAGAGGTCTCTACCATTGGTTAAGCATTGTTACTGTGTTGAATATCTTCAAGTGTCCCATATCTTCTTCCTTTTTGGTATCTCAAACTTGTACCCATGACTGCATTCAAGGATTCTAGAGAATCACCCTTTGTTTTATGTGCTCACTCATCATTATGTCGATCCCCAAAATGTGCAACAAAAGGGAAAACTGAGGAAGTGATCCTTCTATCAACCCCCATATATCTCATTGTAAACGTTGAATGGGTGATAGACAAATATATCATACTTTATAGGAACTACGCAGCTTTGCTCAATGAATTTATTTGTTGTACTCTTTACTTGATTACTCTATTATTTGGAGATGTTAATGAATAATCATTTACTTAGCCAAATGTCTTCATTGTTATTTTTGGTGTTAAGCTGCAAGAGTCGATTTGCAACATTAACTGAAAATGAAATGGACTGTTGTATTTCTCCATTCCCATTACGAACCCCAATTAGCAAATATATTAACTCCATAACCCAGTGGTTGCAACACTAGTGATGATTGGTTCAGCCGGTAATCTTGATTTTATATCTATTCAAGGTGACTATGAGCTCTATTGAATATCTTGAGGAAATAAGCCTCCTGAAATCAATATCAAGGAAACCCCCCTACAGCTAGAAAAGAACCAACTATGAAGTGAGGGAGGTGAATGACAAGGTTACAATGGGCATCGCCTCTAGATTTTCCACAAAGTTACTCCAAGCGGTGCTAGAACATGGCATATTAAAAGAATAGGTTTGGGAGACAATAAGGACCACTCTGAACCTAATTTCCTTGAGCAACATGGGCTTCCTAGGGGTTAGAATGGACCATCAATCAACAGTCACAGATTTTATGTTCTAGATGTTGGTAACATAAGCATGTGTTTGGTAGGTTTATATACCTACTGTTTGTTTCATCATCTTGTCCCCTACCCAAATAAGTACAAACTATTTCAAATCTTTAAGGTGATTGACACAGAGGAACAACCATTTTATGAGGTCTAGGGTTGGAAAACTGTGCAAGTTCATGGAAAATGAAACCTCCAACTAGGATAGAAATGTGCTCTATAAAATTCCAAAATTGCATAGAAAGCTCAGGAAACTCCACCCACACAAGGAAAGAAATTTGGGCAACCTAGTCTACTAAAACACCCTCACATCTCATGGAGAAAAAATAACTAGGTTATTCTTACACACCCAAGGTCCAAGGATAATGATATCCTAAACACAGGCTTTCACCATGAGATGAAACAACTAGAATGAGTACAATGCTAGCCATGAGATTCCCATACCTCTCCTACCCAAGCCTAATACAATTTTACGGGGTATCTACCCACAAAATATTCCAACAGGGTTTTTCCCTTATATGCAATACTTATATTTTGTCTTTGAAAATAGAGATATCAATGGGATTTTCTTCATAATCAGGATTACCTCATGGTAGACCTTAGCAAAAATTTCCTCATCATTTTAAGTAGCACCATCATTGTTCTCAGGGTTCCCCTGCATGTAATTGTCAGATCAATATATCCACTAGCAGGTGGAGAGGATGCCATTTAAGGCTCCCTCGGACCTTGTGCCAAAGTTGGAAGTCCGGTCAGGCCAACTCAGGTTTAACATCTCTAAATTCTGCAACAAATATATTAGTCTCATAAGTATAAAACGTTATCCTTAACCCTACTGGTTAATTATATATATATTTACTTGTGACTACTTGTTACCATCAAACATACTAATAAACATACATCTTTATATGTTGACCATAGTAACAAACAACAATTTCCAAGTTAGTAAATTGTCCTGGAACTCATTTGTCAATATTTACCCTTATTGTTAATTAATACATACCCAAAGGTATAGAGTTTATTATTATATGACTCAACATAGAATAGTATGATGCTTCTATAGCCTTAATCAAGGTTTTTCCCATCACAAAACAAGAATATTTACTTTCCTCACCAAAACATAGGAACAACATCTCTATCAATGCAACATTCATATTAAGATATATGAAAATAACTAAAATTTATTATTCTTAGTAACCCTCAAATCTTCCATGCATCTTTCCTACGTACCATACCAATCTAACTAGGATTTCATGGTTTTAACAAGAGTACATTAACACTTATCATCATACCCATATTTGTTTGAACCTATATGACCATGTCCTAAAATTTTCTTACACACTAATATAATATTACATAGAAATATTTATATCTCTAACCATGAATCATTCTTTTTGCAAGGCATCATGTCATTTGTTCTCATTTATAACTTTGATCACTTCCAGGTATTAATCCTTTTAACTATATACATTTCATCTATATAGAGTTCAACGAAAGTACATCATACACACTTGTATTATTAAGTTAATGGCATAAATCACCTGATTATAAGCAGATCACACTTTATGTTAATCTCATAAGCTTTATTCTCATATACTCCCATTAATATACTTTAAACTCGAAACAACATAATGAAATCACGTACAAGACAATACATAAAGAACTTGACATATTCTACATCAATAAAATACATTTTTGAATCCAAAGTAGACTAAGCAACTAATGGCATGACTACGACTTTCCTCCCAACCATAGGTCCTCTGTCCCACGTATATTCTTCCGCTGAGACTCCACCCCCGCGCTGGGCAATGAATCCACTAAGGTATGATTTTGTTGTTATTCTTAAGGACTTTATTATTCTTGCATATCTTTAAAAGACTAAGACTAATAACTCGTTGAGATTGATTTATGCCATGCATTTCTTCCATAAATTACACATCTTCAGTGTATTTATCATTTCTATGTTTGAATATATTTATTAAGTCTTTGATTCTTCCCAACTATTATTGGGTAATATCGTTTATCCCTGCCATAAATTGGATTCTTCCAACATCATATACATGTATGATCTATATTACCTAACCACCTACTTTTCTTCAAGTCAAGGACCATGTCCTTGTTGACTTTGGATAGGGAATAAAGTCACTACTCATTGGTTTCAGTATTTTAAAATATATATACTTAAAAACTACTTGTTTAAAAGGAAACCTTCAAACCTGAAGCAAACGATACTAACCTCAGTCAACAGTCTAGATCTTTATTAAGCTAGGGACTACTTGTCAACAAGAAAATACATGCATTCTTTCATAAGTCAGATATTATAAAAAAATATGTTAACTACCTCAAACAACTAGAAGTGGAGGTTGCTCATCTCACATCTCTAGCGGCATGTTACTATAGAGTTTTAAACAAACAAAGAAACAAGCTTTCTCACAAAAGAATGTTGGGATCACAATCCTACTAGGGATTAAATAGAACTTCTTTCAACTTAGTAGTTGCAGAGAGTGCTACAGGCAACACTCGTCATAGATCTCTAGCAGACACTTAGTGCAGAGTTTAAACAGAACAAAGAGACAAACTCTATCACGATAAAATGTTGAGATCGCATTTCTACCACATAATTCCAGGGATTAAATAGGTTTTAGGCAGGGGTCTATCCTACATCTCCCAGCCTAACAACCACGGCAAGGAAGTTGAAAGCAAAAAGGGTTTTTGGGTCGATCCTCTTGAAAGAGAGATCGCCCAGTTTTCTCATGGCTTCCTAGCCACTCGTCCTCTAACCCGTAGTTGGATTCATTTCCCCATCGTTAAGTCGCATCATGCCCTCACCTTCTAAGTATACCATTTAAAATTATAACTTAGGAAATGCATGACATCATATACAAGGTTTACTTGTGGGGCCTTGACCATGAGCTCCTCACCAAAAACACGTACAAGTTTACATTTTCATCTATAAAATAATAGAGGAAAAAGAGGATGTTATATCCTTTCTCCCTTAAATATAACATTGTCCTCGGTGTTCAAATCATTCAAAACTTGTCTTCCATTCTTGAGTTCCTTTACACGTACTTCTTTTGTTTGATTCATTATCTTCCCTTTGACCATCTTCGAACCTTCATGATTCCCGCAAGTCAGTTTTGCTCGAACTTCTTTCACAACCTGCACTTTTACGCAACCAATCCAGGTCTTCCAAAAAATCGTTCAGTACAAACATATCATTTATCTTCAATTTAAATGAGGATGTAACAACAAGCCCTTTTATAACACACTATTGTTTCTATCCATGTTATATATTCCAGTTCTTTGTTATTGAAACTTTGTACTTTTATCATCATAACGAAAATATATGATCATTTTTTTCTTCAATAAAATGAATTCATAAGTAAACACAAATTTACTTATCTTTTGGAGGACATTCTTTACCTCTGATAATTGAATACTTTGTCCAGTCCTTCACTTGCGATTACCTTCATTCACACGTTAGTAACATTTTTCTCAGATAATTCAAACAAGTAACTTCAATTTGTCATTCATCCTTGTTCTTGAGTGAATTTTTCATTATTTCAATACTATTTGCATTCATGATATTCATACATTAGGGTAGTTAAAATCCTAGTTACTTGGCAGTTCTTAGAAAATATTTTGTTTGTTACGTCATGGAGATTTGAAAGACTTCAACACTTGGTTGAACATAGATCTCTTCCTCGAGATCTGTCACCAATTTATGCATTGTCTTAGAGGCTTTAAACTTTTGAGATTACTCCTCTTTTGATTGCTAGTCAAAAATTTTATTTATCAAAAACATCAAACGACGTCCCGTCTTCCAGCTGTTAAAATTATGATAATTTGTAGAGGATCTAGCAACTGTAACAAACTCACAATCAAACTCTCAAGAATGTTGCAAAGAAGAAGAGAAGGAGACACTCAATAATCACTCATAAACACGGAATAATAGACAAGAATCAGTATGATACAATGGAATTATGAATGTAAAGAAAATGTTACAATGAACTGCAAAGAGCATGATATAGGATTCAAATTAGCCAAGTAGGGCATTCGAATCTAAGCTCAGAGTCTAGCTTGTATAACTATGGAGACATCATCCAGTCAGTAGTATCAGTCATAAATGGTAAGATTCAGTCAAGTGTGTCCAACTAAATCTAACAGAACCATCTAGGCATAAATCATGGAATGGAGACTCCAAGGGGGGCGCATGAGGATGTCTAGCTCAAAGTATAGCTTGGATACAAATGGAAACATCATCGAGTTAGTAGTACCAGTCGTAAATGGTAAGATCCAGTCAAGCGTGTCCAACTGAGTCTAACAGAACCATCTAGGCATAAATCAGGGAATGGAGAATCCAAGGGGGGCGCATGAGGCTATCAAATAGTCAATTGGAAATCCAGAACTAGCTAACTAGAAGCTACAAGTAGTCAACATGAGCAATCTGTGGAAGAATGACTCAATCAATGCACTAACTGAATGATAACTCCTGATAGGTGAGATAAGGCGCCCTATCTAAGTGATGACTGAAGGTAGGTGAGAAAAGGCACACTAACTAAGTGTGGTAGGTGAGAAAAGGTGCACTAACTGGGTGTGGTAGGTGAGAAAGGCACACTTTTCATACAGAACAATCAAGAAGGGTGCATCAGGTGGGTAGGATTCCAAATGGGGCCTAAAGACAGGCTTTGGAGAGCTAGAAGCAAGCTCTAGGTGCTGCGCAGACCACCATGATCATGACTGGATGCATGCAGCAGCATGCAAATGCATGCAGCAGCATGCAAATGCATGCAGCATGCAAAATATAAAAATGATGCTATGAATATTCCAACACCAGTCCCCCCCTCAAGCTATACTATGAGATAAAACTGAAATCTGAAAAATAGGGCCCTGGTGACTAAGGCCAAAGGTCACCCCATACAATTAATCTAAATAAACTAAGTGAGGAAAGAGGGAAAACCCAGTGGGAAGAAATCCCTCCCTCAAAATAGACTGAAGGATGCTAATGTAGCATATCGTCACTCACCCCTGAAGGAGGTAAGTGTCCTTCTTTTCCGAAGAAGGCTCGATCGATCTGAAAATGGATCAGAAATGTGAGAAGGATGAAACCTTCCATTCTGAAATCTAATCTGGTTGTTCCGTGCTCATGTAGATCACCAACCAAATCACCGACAGATCGGAGTGTAGTGGCTTCCCATCGAGGAAGAGGAGGAATATCAGGTGAGAGATGTTAATGTTCTTGTGGATTTGGATCTCCCATTCGCTCATCTTCATCATCAGTTGTCATACCTTCAGGTTCTTGTGGATTTGGATATAGCATTCCATCATCATCATCTCCATCTTCAAATTCTGAATCTGAAATATCATGTGAAGAAGCGAGTACAACTGGCTCATCATCACATCCAAACTCTGAATCTAAAATCTCATGTGATGATGCTTTGCTGTCTTGATCATCAATCAAAGGAGGAGGTATCTTCCTTTTGGGAAGAAATGGATCATGCTGCAAAAACATAATATGAAGATCATCATGAAGCATGTGATTCGAACCAACTGAGGTAGAATTAAAACCATGAATGTGTAGATAGTTCCTTGATATCTCCTTTGAACCAACATAGGTGAGATCATAACCAAAGAAACTATGACATGATGATGGTGAATCTTCAATAAGATCATTGGTGGATGCAACAATGGTGGTGGCCCATGAACCAATCGGTGCTAGATCTTCAGGTTCTTGTGGATCTGTATCTAGCATTCTCTCAAAAAGAGTTATCTTCCTCTTGGGAAGAAATGAATCATGCTCCAAAAACATGTGCTTGAGATCTCCAACAATGGATTCAAGCAAATCAGATCCAATACTTGGAAGATGGTTTCTTATGATCTCCTTTGAACCAACATGGGTGAAATCAAAACCAAAATCACAAAAAGGTGCATGAATCATGAACCCAAGCGAATGATAGAGTGTTTCATCGTCAATGAAACTATGAAAACATGTGCCAATGACCAAATTGAAATTCAAAGAAAACATATGATGAGGGAGAGCGAATGCATTACCTTTGAAATCTGATTTTTCCTTCAAAATACTCAGTAGGTCATCATCTCGCACATCAATAGGTGCATCAACTCTATGAAAGTGTATGTAGTTCTTTGATATCTTCTTTGAACCAGAAAGGGTGAGATCAAAATCAAATGAACCATATAATGGTGATGGCTTGAACTTCAAATCAGATCCAATATTTTGCAGATGGTTTCTTATGATCTTCTTTGAACCAACAGTGGTGAGATCAATACCAAAATCACAAGGATATGCATGAGATTTGAATCCAAGCAAATGGTAGAGTCTTCTATCTTCAGTGAAGTTCTGAAAAACATGTGCCAATGACCAAATAGGTGTCCATAGGAAGATTTTGATCAACGAGGGCGAATGCATTTCCTCCCAAATCTTCCAAGATGCTCAATAGGTCATCATCTTGAACATCGACAAGCTCATGGGAAGCAGAGACTTCAAAGATCTCTTCAACTTCTAGAGTAGTAACTAACATCTTTTGCTCAGAAATTAGATCGGAAGATGGAACATCTGAAACCATGTGTTGTAGTTCGGCTTCATCTTGAACAACTTCATCATGGGAGATGCTAGAGTCCGAGTCATGAATGTCTAAGAACTATAGGAAGTATCAATGAGCTTGCTTTCCATGTGGCTAGCATCAACCTCTTCCTCTTGACTTCCAAATAATCTATCCAATCTATTCCATAGATCACTTGGATATTCATCAAGATCAATGAGGTTTTCCATATTGGAAAACATAGTAACACATATATTCCTAAGGCTGCTTCACAAGCATCAAGCCAATGTTCTTTCTCTATAGGAAGAAAAATCTCTCTTAATACCACTACATACATCAAAAAGACCATGTCTCTTCAGATATGGTGTCATCTTTGGTTTCCACTCATCATAGATGAATGGAGTGAGAGAAGGAACTCCTTCCAGATAGATAGCAGATGTTGTTCAATTCGAATCTAGTGCTGCAGCTATAAAAACTATTGCAACTGCAGAAAAATTTGAAACCTGCAAAACAAGAAGAGTTTTTGCTGATGGAGAATGCTACACTTCGACTGAACACTACCTTTTGAAAACTTGGCACATAGACTAAGTCCTTCACACCTAGCTAGACCTCACTGGATTTCTCCAATGAATTCAAGTAATAGCACTAGGATTTGTTGTGGAAATGCAGAGGCTTTTGGTGCACAAGTGAAAGATAGCTTCTCAAAGAAATGTTTCAATTGTTGCAATGGTTGCAATTCGAATAGTTGCTTCCTGATCTGATACCATGTGATAATATCCAGGGAATCTAGCATCTGTAACAAACTCACAATCAAACTCTCAAGAATGTTGCAAAGAAGAAGAGAAGGAGACACTCAATAATCACTCATAAACACAGAATAATAGAAAAGAATTAGTATGCTACAATGGAATTATGAATGTAAAGAAAATGTTACAATGAACTGCAAAGAGCATGATATAGGATTTGAATTAGCCAAGTAGGGAATTCGAATATGAGATCAGAAGTCTAGCTTGGATAACTATGGAGACATCATCCAGTCAGTAGTATCACTCATAAATGTTAAGATTCAATCAAGTGTGTCCAACTGAGTCTAACAGAACCATCTAGGCATAAATCAGGGAATGGAGACTTCAAGGGGGGTGCATGAGGCTGTCTAGATCAAAGTCTATCTTGGATAACAATGGAGACATCATCCAGTCAGTAGTACCAGTCATAAATGGTAAGAGTCAGTCAAGTGTGTCTAGCTGAGTCTAACATAACCATCTAGGCATAAATCGGGGAATGGAGACTCCAAGGGCAGCGCATGAGGCTGTCAAATAGTCAAGTGGAACTCTAGAACTAGCTAGCTAGAACCTACAAGTAGTCAGCATGAGCAATCAGTGGAAGAACGACTCAATCAATGCACTAACTGAATGATAACTCCCGGTAGGTGAGATAAGGCACCCTAACTAAGTGATAACTGAAAGTAGGTGAGAAAAGGCACACTAACTGAGTGTGGTAGGTGAGAAAGGCACACTTTTCATGTAGAACAGTCACGAAGGGCGCATCAAGTGGGTTGGAGGCCAAATGGGGCCTAAAGACAGGCTCTGGAGAGCTAGAAGCAAGCTCTAGTGTTGGGGAGACCACCATGATGATGACTAGATGCATGAAGTAGCATGCAAATGCATGCAGCATGCAAATGCATGCAGCATGCAAATGCATGCAGCATGCAAATGCATGCAGCATGCAAAATATAAAAATGATGGTGTGAATATTCCAACACTGGTCCCCCCCGCAAGCTATACTATGAGATAAAACTGAAATCTTAAAAATAGGGCCCTGATGACTAAGACCGAATGTCACCCCATACAATCAATCTAAATAAACTAAGTGAGGAAAGAAAGAAAACCCTGTGGGAAGAAATCCCTCCCTCAAAATAGACTGAAGGATGTTAATGTAGCATATCATCACTCACCCCTGAAGGAGGTAAGTGTCCTTCTTTTTCGAAGAAGGCTTGATCGATCTGAAAATGGATCAGAAATGTCAGAAGGATGAAACCTTCCATTCTAAAATATGATCTAGTTGTTCTATGATCATGTGGATCACCAACCAAATCACGGGCAGATCAGAGTTTAGTGGCTTCCCATTGAGGAAGAGGAGGAATATCAGGTGAGAGATCTTCAGGTTCTTATGGATCTGGATCTCCCATTCGCTCATCTTCATCATCAGTTGCTAGACCTTCAGGTTCTTGTGGATTTGGATCTAGCATTCCATCATCATCATCTCCATCTTCAGATTCTAAATCTGAAATATCATGTGAAGAAGCAAGTACAACTGGCTCATCAGCACATCCAAACTCTGAATCTGAAATCTCATGTGATGATGCTTCACTCTCTTGATCATCAATCAAAGGAGAAGGTATCTTCCTTTTGGGAAGAAGTGGTCCATGCTGCAAAAACATAATATGAATATCATCATGAAGCATGTGATTCGAACCAACTGAGGTAGAATTAAAACCATGAATGTGTAGATAGTTCCTTGATATCTCCTTCGAACCAACATAGGTGAGATCATAACCAAAAAATCTATGACATGATGATGGTGAATCTTCAACAAGATCACTAGTGGATGCAACAGTGGTGGTGGCCCATGAAACAATAGGTGCTAGATCTTCAGGTTATTGTGGATCTAGATCTAGCATTCTCTCAAAAAGAGTTATCTTCCTCTTGGGAAGAAATGAATCATTGTCCAAAAACATGGGTTTGAGTTCTCCAGCAATGGATTCAAGCAAATCAGATCCAAGACTTGGAAGATGGTTTCTTATGATATCCTTTGAACAAACATGGGTGAAATCAAAACAAAAATGACAAAAAGGTCCATGAGTCATCTACCCAAGCGAATGATAGAGTGTTTCATCGTCAATGAAACTCTGAAAACATGTGCCAATGACCAAATTGAAATCCAAAGAAAACATATGATGAGGGAGAGCGAATGCATTACCTTCCAAATCTGATTTTTCCTTCAAAATACTCAGTAGGTCATCATCTTACACATCAATAGGTGCATCAAATATATGAAAGTGTATGTAGTTCTTTGATATCTTCTTTGAACCAGCAAGGGTGAGATCAAAATCAAATGAACCATATAATGGTGATGGCTTGAAATTCAAATCAGATCCAAGATTTTGAGGATGGTTTCTTATGATCTTCTTTGAGCCAACAGTGGTGCGATCAAAACAAAAATCACAAGGATATGCATGAGACTTGAATCCAAGTGAATGGTAGAGTCTTCTATCTTCGGTGAAGTTCTGAAAAACATGTGCCAATGACCAAAAAGGAGTCCATATGAAGATTTTGATCAAAGAGGGTGAATGCATTTCCTCCCAAATATTCCAAGATGCTCAATAGGTCATCATCTTGTACATTGACAAGCTCATGCGAAGTAGAGATTACAAAGATCTCTTCAACTTCTAGAGTAGTAACTAACATCTTTTGCTCGGAAATCAAATCGGAAGATGGAACAACTAAAACCATGTGTTGTACTTCGACTTCATCTTGAACAACTTCATCATGGGAGATGATGGAGGCTGAGTCATGAATAGTCTAAGCACTGTAGGAAGTATCACTAAGCTTGCTTCCCACATGGCTAGCATCAACCTCTTCCTCCTGACTTCCAAATAATATGTCCAATATATTCCATAGATCACTTCGATATTCATTAAGATCAATGAGGTATTCCATATTGGAAAACATGGTAACACATATATTTCCTGAGGCTACTTCACAAGCATCAAGCCAATCTTATTTCTCTCTATAGGAAGAAAAATCTCTCTTAATACTAGTACATACATCAAAAAGACCATGTCTCTTCAGATATGGTGTCATCTTTGGTTTCCACTCATCATAGTTGAATGGAGTGAGAGAAGGAACTCCTTCCAGATAGATAGAAGATGTTTTCCAATTTGAATCTATTGCTGAAACTACAAAAATTGTTGCAACTACAGAAAACTTCAAAACCTGCAAAACAAGAAGAGTTTTTGCTGATGGAGAATGCTACACTTCGACTGAACACTACCTTTTGAAAACTTGGCACATATACTAAGTCCTTCACACCTGGTTAGACCTCACGGTATTTCTCCAATGAATTCAAGTAATAGCACTAGGATTTGCTGTGGAAACTTCGAGGCTTCTGGTGCACAAGTGAAAGATAGTTGCTCAAAGAAATGTTGCAATTGCTGCAATGGCTGCAATTCGAATAGCTGCTTCCTAATTTGATACCATGTGATAATCTGCATGGTTTCTAGCAACTGTAACAAAATCACAATCAAACTCTCAAGAAAGTTGCAAAGAAGAAGAGAAGGAGACACTCAATAATCACTCATAAACACAGAATAATAGATAAGAATCAGTATGATACAATGGAATTATGAATGTAAAGAAAATGTTACAATGAATTGCAAAGAGCATGATATAGGATTCGAATCTGAGCTCAGAGTCTATCTTGGATAAGTATGGAGACATCATCCAGTCAGTAGTATCAGTCATAAATGGTAAGAGTTAGTCAAGTGTGTCCAATTGAGTGTAACAGAACCATCTAGGCATAAATCAGGGAATGGAGACTCCATGGGGGCGCATGAGAATGTCTAGCTCAAAGTCTATCTTGGATAACAATGGAGACATCATCCGGTCAGTCGTATCAGTCATAAATTGTAATAGTCAATTAAGTGTGTCTAACTAAGTCTAATAGAACCATATAGGCATAAATCAGGGAATGGAGACTCCAACAGGGGCGCATGAGGCTATCAAATAGTGAAGTGGAACTCCAGTACTAGCTAACTAGAAGCTACAAGCAGTCAGCATGAGCAATCAGTGGAAGAACTACTCAATCAATGCACTAACTGAATGATAACTCCCAGTAGGTGAGATAAGGCACCCTAATTGAGTGATAACTGAAGGTAGGTGAGTAAAGGCACACTAACTGAGTGTGGTAGGTGAGAAAGGCATACCTGTCATGCAGAACAATCAAGAAGGGTGCATCAAGTAGGTACGAGGCCAAATGGGGGCTAAAGACATGCTTTGGAGAGCTAGATGCAAGCTCTAGGTGTTGGGGAGACCACCATGATGATGACTAGATGCATGCAAATGCATCAGCATGCAGATTTGCATGCAGGCATGCAAAATATAAAAATCATGGTGTGAATATTCCAACAAAAATTGTGTGCCTAGGTCTTTCCATCGATATCACAGACTCTTTCTCTTTTCTACTCAAGCTCTCTTGCTTGAGTCCAAGAAAATTATTTAGCAAAGTAGATCCAGATCGTCAATTCTGCCACTTGGTGTTATCATTCATCATCCATGATCATTATTTATTATTAATTATTATTTGGTCGTCGTTTACTGTCAATCACAACATTTGACTATTTGCGACATACCGACTTGGAACTTATTGTGACTTTATTGTCATTTCCAAGTTCTTAGAATCAATTACAACTTCATAATTAGTGATAATATCATCAATCGATAAACAATAGGTTCACCTATTTACTTCATCACACTCCATGAGTTATAATGATTTGCACATCAATAACATAACTCTACCATCAATCATGGTTCATACAATCTTTTCATCCAAGATATAATAAGATGGAAAAATAATCGTCACTCACTCTTGAGCAGTTTAACTCAACTATTTATGCAAGTGGATTTATAATCAACATTCCATTTTGATTATGACAGCGGTTATGATCATGGTATAATCCTGTAATGTTGGTACACCACATCAATAACATAATATACCATTAATTCATGTTTCATACGATATTTTAATCCAACAATTATAATATGATGTAAACATGAATCATCACTCACTCTTGAGTCGTTTAACTATACTATTTATAACAGTGGATTTTATGATCAACATTCCATTTTGATTATGTCTTCGGTCATAATCATGGTAAAATCCTGCAATGTTAGTACATAACATTATATTCAATTACACCACTATACGACATCCATTTACTTATTATATTCAAATATTAATAACATCTAAACATGTTTTACTTATCTATCCTTGGATAGCTATTAGTGAAGGAAAAACACAGAACATACCCATATCAACATTTTACAGGAAAAGGGTATAACATTTTCTTCAATAAAGAAATCGTTTCCTTCAATTTATAATCATCATCATCAATTAAAAAATGTTCATTCCCTCTCAGTAATAATAATTCATTCTATTTTGACGAAAAGTCATAGGTAATGCACCTAATAGTCTGTTTTTTAGAAAAGTAGAATACAAACAAACGGTAATAAAGGATCTACTTGATACTCTCTTGCTAATTGTAGGTACATTAACATGCATGTTTAGAAATTTATTCCTAAACCTCAAAAGCAACATTATGTACCATAATACCACTTTGAAATGTTATTATAATTTTATAACAGGATTTCATATATCTATAATTAAATCCAATTAAATTCAAAGACCGTAATATACCCATATCCAACCGAATGACACATAGCCTTTTATGAGTGTCGGGTACATATCCCCAAATCCTTTAACAAGACAGCTCATGCTAGGAATACACACATGTTCACAAACTCACATTTTATAAGGAAATCTAAAAATGAAGAAATACTTACACGAGGAAATAGACAAAGATAACCAAAGGTTTTGACTATTTTAAGATACTATTCCCTTTTAATCCATACCCACTTTTATCACATGAATTACAATGTTGGTACAATGTATATGCATACTACCTTTTATGGTTCCATCTAAATCCTTTCCAATAATTCGAATGGTTATTCTATTCACCACTAAGAGGTTTCAACTTGCATCTTCATAAGCTTATTGCTAAACATTTCTACATATAGAGACAATTCTAGCAAACATCTATATTTCTTCTTGAATGTATCCAAAGTATAGATTATGGTTCAACTTCCATTTTTTCAGCACAATACTAATAACAAAAATGAAATCTTTACTCATCTACTTACAGTTTTAATCCGACGAGTTTTGTTGGGTAATGTAATAACATACCTAGCCATGAAATTTCATATTTTTATCTCCTTGGTTACCTCTTGGAGAACCTTGAAGGTTAACTCAGATAAATATTCTGTTGTCCATTCCTCCCATGCATCCAAAAGAACAATCGGTTTGTTTAGTTTAATAACCTTCATACTTCCTTACTTTATGTTGAGCCCCATAGGCCCGGGTATTGAAAGTTCCGCTTTGATACCACATGTAACATCTTCAAAATCCCCTTTAAATATAACATAAATATATGAAGGAAAAAAAACTTCCCTACTTCTGCAACAAATATATTAGTCTCATAAGTATAAAACGTTATCCTTAACCCTACTGGTTAATTATATATATTTACTTCTGACTACTTGTTACTGTCAAACATACTAATAAACATACATCTTTATCTGTTGACCATAGTAACAAACCACAATTTCCAAGTTAGTAAATTGTCCTGGAACTCATTAGTTAATATTTACTCTTATTGTTAATTAATACATCCCCAAAGGTATAGATTTTATGATTATATGACTCAACAAAGAATAGTATGATGCTTCTATAGCCTTAATCAAGGTTTTACCCATCACGAAACAAGAATATTTACTTTCCTCACCAAAACATAGGAACAACATCTATATGAATGCAACATTCATATTAAGATATATGAAAACAATTACAATTTATTATTCTTAGTAACCCTCAAATATTCCATGCATCTTTCCTACATACCATACCAACCTAACTAGGATTTCATGGTTTTAACAAGAGTACATTACCCCTTATCATCATACCCGTATTTGTTTGAACCTATATGACCATGTCCTAAAATGTGCTTACACGCTAATATAATATTACATAGAAATATTTATATCTCTAACCATGAATCATTCTTTTTGCAAGGGATCATGCCATTTGTTCTCATTTATAACTTTGATCACTTGAAGGTATTAATCATTTTAATGATATACATTTCATCTGTGTAGAATTCAACGAAAGTACATCATACACACTTGTATTATTAAGTTAATGGCATAAATCACCTGATTATAAGCAGATCACACTTTATGTTACTCTCATAATCTTTATTTTCATATACTCCCATTAATATACTTTAAACTTGAAACAACATCCATGCACAAAATGAAATCATGTACAAGACAATACATAAAGAACTTGACATATTCTACATCAATACAATATTTAAAATACATTTTTGAATCCAAAGTAGACTAAGTGACTAATGGCATGATTATGACTTTCCTCCCAACCATAGGTCCTGTGTCCAGCGTATATTCTTCCGTCGAGAGACCACCCTCGAGTTGGGCAATGAATCCACTAGGGTATGATTTTGGTTTCATTCTCAAGGACTTTATTATTCTTGCATATCTTTAAAATACTAAGACTAATAACTCGTCGAGATTGATTTAGGCCATCCCTTTCTTCCATCTAAATTACACATCTTAAGTGTATTTATCATTTCTATGTTTGAATATATTTATTAATTCTTTGATTCTTCTCAAATATTATTGGAGAATATTGTTTATCCATGCCATAAATTGGCTTCTTCCGACATCATATACATGTATGATTTATATTACCTAACCACCTACTTTTCTTCAAGTCAAGAACCACGTCCTTGTTCACTTTGGATAGGAAATAAAGTCACTACTCATCGATTGCAGTATTTGAAAATATATATACTTAAAAACTACTTATTTAAAAGGAATCCTTCAAACCTGAAGAATATGATACTAGCCTCGGTCAACCTTCTAGATATTTATTAATCTAGGGACTACTTGTCAACAAGAAAATACACGCATTCTTGCATAAGTTAGATATTATAAAAAAATATGTTAACTACCTCAAACAACCGGAAGTGGAGGTTGCTCATCTTACATCTCTAGCGCATGTTACTACATAGTTTTAAACAAACACATAAACAAGCTTTCTCACAAAAGAATGTTGGGATGAAAATCCTACCAGGGATTAAATAGAACTTCTGTCAACATACTAGTTGCAAAGAGCGCTACAGACAACACTCATCAGAGATCTCTAGCAAAAACTAACTGCAGAGTTTAAACATAACAAAGAGAGAAAATCTCTCATGATAAAATGTTGAGATCACATTTCTACCACATAATGCTAGGGATTAACTAGGTTTCCAGCAGGGGTCTATCCCAGATCACCCAGCCTAACAACCACGACAAAGAAGTTGAAAGAAAAAAGGTTTTTCGAGTCGATCCTCTTGAAAGAGCGATCGCCCAATTTTTTCCAGAACAAAAGAAATATAAATATATCATATGCCTTAAAGTAATGTGATTAGGCTCTTATGAAAACGTCCTATCCCAAGCAAGATCACAAAGCAAGATCACGAATTCAAGGTTCATTTCTAAAACAACATATAAAACGGGAAAGCTAACAACTAGTAGCCAATAGGATATTACTGATGTCCTTTAAATTGTTATACACTATATGTAATAAGATCCCGATTAAGTAATACATATGTAGGAGTTGCTGCTATGAATCGAAATTCTGTATGGATGGAGATCGATATATAAATGTAGAGACCAAAGGGTGCGGAAATTAATTAAGATTTAATTGCATGAGATCAAACTACAGATATTTTATTGTATAATCCAATGATCTAACTCACACTAGGTTTAAAAGTAGAGATTGAAGAAAACAAGAAATGCAGAGGTTGCCATACCATACACCAACCCCACTCATCCAATGCAGAAACTTGCTCATCCCGAGTAGATATTGCTCATCCAATGCAGACCTGGATTATCTCGAAGATCGATTCCTCATCTAATGTAGAAACTTGCTCATCCCGAGTAGAGATTGCTCATCTAAAGAGGCCCTGTCTTATCTGGAACATTGATCCCTCATCCAATACAGATTTTCATCCTCTAAAGCATAGTTCGTTAGTCCAAAATACAGACTCCCTCGTGGGTCTTCCTACTGATGGCCACGACCCCCGATACTTATCTACGATCCCTCTCCTTACCTTGGGAAATCCGCCCTCAAATTGGGGTAAAAACCCTTTGCTAGATGGAGATCAAAATTTACCAGAGGTAGGCGTAAACCATCCAAGTGGAAGCTGACCACTCTTTCTTTCTTGGTTGCACCAAGTGTTTCCTAAGGAGGAACCCAAACTAGGGATATTGATTCAAATTCCTAAGAAAATATAAAAAAGGAAATCGTGAGGAGAGTCATGGGAGCTAGGTGGCAGCATCGAGCTCTCTAAGGAGATCTCCTCGTCAAAACTCACTCTAAAAAGACGCACAACTCAGTAAGTGACAGCATACTAAGCTCCACAATTTAAACGAGGATGTTCATTTTTAAACATAGCATTTTTCTTCTTTATAGAAGGGCCTTCCCCCTTTCGTCTAGTTTAAGAATTTGTATAAATATATTTGTTTATCAAATATATCTTCTCATTTAGATGGCTCACATAAGTTTTCAAAATACAACATTAAATAATAATGTCTTTTTAATCTTGGGGATTGTCATCCCTTTATTACTTATACTTAGGAGGATAAAACTTATTCCCTATACCTTTATAGTTAAAAATAAGGTGATTATAAGTTTTGATTATATATATATATATGTGTGTGTGTATAAAGGTTCCTTACCTAAGATTTACCTTATCCTTTTGAGATCAAAGATATGTCTCTCTTAAATGAAGCTACAAATACTTGTTAATACATTTAAGTGCGAGACATACCTTAACCTTGGTTGGGATTTAGGTAGTGTCTTGCTAAAATGGTGGCTATTAAAACCTTGTAGATGAACTAGAAGTCATCTCCTCCCTTATTTACGCTTGTTGCTACTTAGGTGGACAATTTCAAGATTTGTGTGTTTTATCAAGTGGGTATTATTAGTTCACTTCATTTCGAGTGCTTATGGGCACCAAGGTGGCATTTATCATCAAAATATTAGATTCTCATGGCTTCCTATCCACTCGTCCTCTAATCCCTAGTTGGATCCATTGCCCCATCGTTAAGTTGCATCATGCCCTCAACCTTCTAAGTCTACCATTTAAAATTATAAATTAGGAAATGCATGACATCACATACAAGGTTTATTGGTGGGGCCTTGGCCTTGAGTTCTGTTAGGATATTCTCTTCATTATTTTTCGGTTTTGCATGTCTGCATGCATATTTGCATGCATCCTTTCATTTGCATGCAATTGCATTCATCCATTCATTTGCATGCAATTGCATGCATTCAGTCATCACCTTGATGGTCCTCCCAACACCTAGAGCTTGTTCCTAGCTCTCCAGAGCCTATCTACAACCCCCAGTTGGCCTCCCACCTACCTAATGCACCCTTCTTGAGTCTTTTGCATGCCTAGTGCATCTTTCTCACCTACCATAGCCAGTTTGGGCACCTTTGCTCACCTACCACCAGTTATCACTCAGTTAGAGCACCTGTTCTCACCTACTGAGAGTTATCACTCAGTTAGTGCATGGAATGAGTATTTCTTCCACTGATTGCTCATCCTAACTACATGTAGCTCCTAGTTAAATAGTTTTGGAATGCCACTTGTCCCTATGACAGCCTCATGTGCCTCCCTTGGAGTCTCCCTTCCCCGATTTATGCCTAGATGGTTCTGTTAGACTCAATTAGACACACTTGACTGACTATTACCATTTATGACTGATACTATTGACTGGATGATGTCTCGATTGTTATCCAAGCTAGACTCTGAGATCAGAGATTCAAATTCCCTACTTGGCTAATTCGAATCCTATATCACGCTCCTTGCAGTCCATTGTAATACATTCACTACATTCATTATTCATTGTATGATAATGATATTTGTCTATTATTCTATGTTTATGAGTGATTATTGAGTGTCTCCTTCTCTTCTTCTTTGCAACATACTTGAGAGTTTGATTGTGAGTTGCTACAATTGCTAGATCTCTTGCAAATTATCACATGGTATTAGAGCAGGAAGTAGCTATTCGAATTGCAGCCATTGCAGCAGTTGCAACATTTGTTTGAGCAACTATCTTTCAATTGTGCACCAGAAGCATCTGAGTTTCCACAAAAAATCCTGGTGCTATTACTTGAATTCATTGGAGAAATCCAGTGAGGTCTATCCAGGTGTGAAGGACTTAGTCTATGTCCCAAGTGTTCATAAGGTAGTGTTCAGTCGAAGTGTATCATTCTCCATCAACATAACTCTTCTTGTTTTGTAGGTTTACTCACTCGTTTAGAATCTTCTTCAACTATTCGACTTCCTCTGTTCAGATGGATCTAAAGCTCACATCTTCCAACTATGTTGAGTGGAAATCCAAGATGACTCTCTTCCTGTGATCCAAGAGCTTCACCCGAATTCTCAACGGAACGATTGTAGAATATCTTAGTGCAGTTGAAATGTCCAAGTACTTGGATAGGCTTGATGCAGCAAGTGGCCTCCTCCTTCTCTCAATTTCTGAAGATCTTCACTTCCATGTCATCGATCTTACATCTCCTAAAGAGGTTTGGACAAGCTCGAATCCCTTTTTGGACCGAAAGATGATATGCAAGGACACAAATTGGAGAATGAGCTCATATGTTTGAGACCTAATAGGTTCGAATCTATCAATGGCTTCCTCACCAAGTTCAAAAGCTTGATATCACAGTTGAAAAGATATGAGATAGTGAGAGAAGACAAGTAGCTTATACTTTCCATCCTCTCAAAGTTGGGGGAAAACTTCTTCGTTTTTGTCTCTACTTTCCAGTCAGCTAGGTTGTCCATTAGAAGATGGAAGTTTCCCTCATTTGATGACTTCATCCAATCTCTTACTCAAGAGGAAGAGAAGTTGATCTCTATGGTAATGATCAAACCCAAATTGGATTCAGCTCTTACAGCTGCAGAGGGAGTGAATGGTAAAGGCAAGAAAAATATTTCTGAGAAGAGATTGAATGATCAAGGCCTACATATAGTCCATACTAGTCAAATGGGGCTTCGAACTCAATGAAGACCAAGCATTCTCATTGAAAAAAAAATAAAAATCCAAGTGCACCTATTGTGTTAGAGGCTTTCATCCTGAGAGTGCTTGTATGAGGAAAGCCATAGATTTGATGGCTCATTTACTCGAGAAGAACAATCTTCATGTTCCTGAATGTACAAGGAAGAAAGATCATGATACTAAATCTTCTAGATCCGAAGGAAAAGAAAGATGCGATGCCCTCATGGAAAGTGCATCAACAGATTCTTCTTTCATTATAGATTTAGGAGCCACAAGACACATGTCTTCCTCCAAAGATCTCTTCTCCAGTTTCAAAAGCTCAGTTGGCCCTTCCATCAGATTGGGCAATGATTCAGAAGTCTCCTCTCAGGGGATCGGTAGAATCAATCTTGACTCTAGTTACTTTTCTGATGTGATTTATGTTCCTTCTCTTGCAACAAATTTACTTTCAGTGTACTAAATGACTCATATTGGAGAGCCCAAAAGAGTGATCTTTTCTCCAAATGAAGTCGAAGTACAGAACATGGTTTCAGGGGAAATCATTTCAAAAGGTGTTGCAAATCATGAGACAAAACTCTATGAGTTTTCACACTTATTACCTCTCTCAAAGGAGTCTTCGCTTCGCTCTCATACTCATGAAGAGAGTAGACTATCTCATCTCAACTACAAGCATTTGCAAAACTTACAAACTCAAGATGTGGTTGAAGGTCTTCAAATTAGCAAGATTGCTCATGACACCCGCAAAGGTTGCTTGAAGGGGAAAGATGGATCTAAGAAGATTGAGAAAAAGAGGACTCTTGAAGAAGTGTGAATGATAGATCTAGATCCATGGGAACCTGAATATCTAGCACCTATTGATTCAACTCTCATGGAAAAAGGGACCATCACTACTACATCCACTAGTGATCTTATTGAAGATCCATCATTATCAGATTCTAGTTCTTTTGGAAAAGATCTCACCTGTGATAGATCAAGGGAGATATCAGAGATCTACATGCTCCTTTAGAAGCAGTTTCATGATGGTTAAATTTTTTATTTTGTTCCCACTTCATCAGATTCAGAGTTTGGAAGTTATGATGAGCCAGTTTCACTTGATTCTTCACATAAGATTTCAGATTCAGAGTTTGAGAGTGATGATGAGTTTCAAGAGAGTGAATCTCCATCACATGATAGTTTAGATTCAGAGTATGAGACATCAACTTCACATGTTTCTTCTCATGAGATTCAGATTCAGAGTTTACCCATGATGATGAGCCAGTTTTACTTGCTCCCCCTCATGAGATTTCAGATTCAGAGCTTGAAATTCCTAGTGATTTCCAAGAGAGCGAACCTTCATCACATAGCTGATCAAATTCAGAATATGACAGTGATGAAGAGAAAATGTTGGATCCAGATCCACAAGAACCTAAAGATCTAGCAAGTGCTAAAGAAGAAGAGGAAATGGGAGATTCAGTTCCACAAGAAACTTATGGCCTCTCAATTGATTTTCCTCCTCTTCCGAGATGGGAAGCCACTACTCTCACATCTACTGAAGATCTTGTTGGTGATCCAGCTGATCAACGGAGAACCAAATCAGATTTTTAGAATAGAAGGTTTCATCCTTCTCACATTGATGATTCATTTCAGATCGATCAACCCTTCTTATGAAAAGAAGGTCACTTGCCTCCTTCAGGGGTGAGTTATGATATGCTACTTTAGCATCCTTTAGTCTATTTTGATGGATGGATTTCTTCCCACTTGGTTTTCCCTCTTTCCTCAATTAATTTATTTAGATTGATTCTATGGGGTGACCTTTGGTCTTAGTCACCAGGGCCTTATTTTTTTGTTTCAGTTATTTCCTCACAGTATAGCTTGAGGGGGGGTATTGGAATATTCTCTCCATCATTTTTCATTTTTGCATGTCTGCATACATTTTTGCATGCATCCAGTCACCACCTTGATGGTCCTCCCAGCACCTAGAGCTTGTTCCTAGCTCTCTAGAGCCTATCTACAGCCCCTAGTTGGCCTCCCACCTACATAATGCACCCTTCTTGAGTTTTATGCATGCCTAGTGTGCCTTTCTCACCTACCACAGCCAGTTTGGGTGCCTTTTCTCATGTACAACCAGTTATCACTCAGTCAGAGCACCTTTTCTCATTTACCAGGAGTTATCACTCAGTTAGTGCATGGAATGAGTAGTTCTTCGACTGATTGCTCATCCTAACTACTTGTAGCTCCTAGTTAGCTAGTTTTGGAGTACCACTTGTCCCTATGACAACCTCATGCGCCTCCCTCGGAGTCTCCCTTCCTCGATTTATGCCTACATGGTTCCGTTAGACTCAGTTAGACACACTTGACTAACTATTACCATTTATGACTCATACTACTGACTGGATGATGTTAGACTCTGAGCTTAGATATTCGAATGCCCTACTTGTCTAATTCGAATCCTATATCATGCTCCTTGTAGTCCATTGTAATACATTCATTATTCATTGTATGATACCGATATTTTCCTATTATTCTATGTTTATGAGTGATCATTGAGCATCTCCTTCTCTTCTTCTTTGCAACATACTTGAGAGTTTAATTGTGAGTTGCTACAGTTGCTAGATCTCTTGCAGATTATCACAAGCTCCTCACTAGAAACAAGTACAAGTTTACATTTTCATTTATAAAATAATAGAGGCAAAAGAGGGATGTCACATCAGGATGATCAATTTGGATGTGAAAATTAGTAAATGTGACAGATCCTGTGAAATCAAGCATGGAGAGATGCATACACCCCTCACCTTAAAATCTCTAAATTTTCTTCAATAATGTCACTTGCTATGAGCATCGAAAAGAAATTTAGAAGATAAAGAGTTGGATATTTCAATAATGAAATGCAATAAGTTAACAACAAACATACTCATTTCTTTTGCAATAGAATTTTCATTAGATGAATAGGAAAATGATATTTGCATGAAAAGACCATAGTTTGGATCTTGTAAGAAGTACAATAGAACTTTAACATTTGTAAAAAATAATAGAATGATAGATGCAATAATAGTGATTGTCATAACCTGAACCAAGGGAAACTTAAAATACATACCCACAGTATGAAGCCACATGCTTTCCCTTTTTACACCAAGTTCCCAAGGAATTATTGGTCTTCGAATAATCATGTACGCATCCAAAATTACAACCCAATCAAAATTCTTTGCATCTTGGCTGTAATTAAGCCAAGATACCTGCATACAATTTTACAATATGAAAACTCTCGAGACTTTGTGGAAAAAGAACATGCAACAAAGAACAAACCAATTGTGGCAGTCATAGAAATAGGGAATAAAATGATATATTAAATTCATCGGCTGCATGTTGGCCATGATCACACACCCTACATGGTTCAAACAAGGTGATCAGTATACTAAATAATGGGTGAAATCTATCTGATCTAACAGTTAAGGTGTTCTTCTTGCCTTCTTGTTGGTCAATAAGAATAATGAAGAATTTTCACCACTCCTTTAGAAGAAGAAATGCCAACGCAAATACAAGTTGTTGATTATTAAATTGAAGAATTGTGGGATTTTGTAGAGTTATAATTATTTATCAAGTTAGTTTTTCTCTAACAATTTTACCATTTGGAAACCCTAAAGCATTAAAATATGCATGTTTTTTTGATATACTGAAATCAATCATTTGCATCCTGTGAGAATAACACACAATTATCTAGAGATTACCATCATTAGGTTGACACAAAATATCTAAAGAGCTTAATATTTTGGTTAAGGTTGATATCATTTTTTGTCAAAATCAGAACATAATACTAACACATTTCCATGGGTTCTCATTTCATTCTCATTGTCATTTTCAATAATATACCAATAGATTTCTCATCAGATATACTTTTCTATGAATATGTCCATCTCAAAATCAACCCTGGAATATTTATGAAATGAATGCAATTACACTAGAGTATCAAAATTAATCCACTCAAAGAGCATCACAGATATCAAGAGGAAAGCATTTAAAGGTGAAAGGCCATGAATTTCATCAAGATCACTTGACCATAAAGAATGCTTATATATTCAATACTCTGGGAATGCACATGTCCAACATGGATCTAAAGTTCAGTCAGACCACTGAAAGAAATATGCATGCTATTTAATATTTCCCAACTATATAGTACTCTAACAGGACAAAAAATATTGCCTAATGTGTAGGAGATCTACCTTGAGTTTTAGAAAGAAGAAATGATATTTTGATTCATCCAATTCCTAACCTCCTCTCACCATATATATAGTTAATAACATAGCTACCTCCTTGCAAAAAATTAATGGGCATCTCCTACTATACATGTTCCTTAAAATGATTAATTCTGGCCAAGTCGTGTTAAAAATGGTCTACTATATAAACCATAAACCATTTCCAGTCATCTCTGGTCCTAGTATTTTTTTTTATCCTGGGACAAAGAGGAAACCTCCCTACGCATATCTCCAAGGGGATTGTAAAACACAGACGCTTTTATAGCACACCTTCTAGAGTTTCTGGTTGTTTCCAGCAATTCAACAAAAAAAATAGAAACACTCTTAGTGTTTGGAAGATGAATTGGAAGCCTTAATAATTGGAAGTAAATGAAGAAATAGCCTAAGATTATTTTCAGGGTCAAATCATTCATTAATAAAACGATTTTGTTCAATGGCAGTACACACAAAATAAAAATGGAAGTACAAAAATTTGATAAGAAAATTAATGTGGTGTTGATATTTGGGAAATAGAAGCTTATGCCTAGTTCTTATGGTGGAACTCCAAATCTTAGGGACTGACAAGAGACTGGGACAATATATATGATAAACAACTAATGCAAATTGCCATAACAGGGTTGAAACCAAATATAATGACGAATTGAATGTACTAAGTGTTAAAGATGTCCAGCAAGCATGTCAAAAAGTCAAACTCATTGAAGAAAAATATATATCCTATCAACATCCTATTTGTGTTCCCTCTTACCAAAGAACCTTGTCATTAGGCACATGAAAGGATAATAGTTGATGTTTTAGATGTGATAGTGAAATCACAAACATAGATGAAAGGAAAAAAAATCTACTTATGCCAAAAAATAATAGAGACACAAACAAAGATGAGAAAGATGGGGATATATATCTTCTTTTAAACACAAACAAAAATAGACAAAGAGAAATATAGAAACCAGAATACCACTCCAATAGTCTTTGTTGCCACAATTACAGGCATTAAAAGGCTCAACAACATAAAGCTAGTAACATCATTTGACCCTCGAGTCATTGAAAAATTTATTTGGTTTAGATATACTTTGAGATAGAATAAGTAAATATTATAGTAAATTTATTTTCTTTTTAGTAAAACATTTAATAAATTCCCAAATTGAACTTGATTTCTAGGACCTAACTAACCATGATAAGAAAAATTCCTACACATGATCAATAAAAATTCTAACTTACCTTGAGAATTTGAACTTATGACCAAAAAAAAATGAGGTTACAAATAGAAAGATTCCTACCCCTATCAATAGAAATTCTAACTACTTCCATAGCTCAATCTTTTTCTTGGAGATCGAGATGTTATATATATCTTTAAAGGAGTAGTTTAAATATTTTAGGTTTTGAACTTTTTCTAGTAATATTTTTTTTGTTTTTTTTGTTCTATTAAGGTTGGAAGTCTTCTAAAAATTTAGAGTCACATATATTAGTTGTGAAAATTGTTTAATTTGAGTGTGTGAGGGGTATTCAAGGATTCTAAATCTATTTATGCATTCAAAAAAACAATTTAAACACTTTCAAATTTGGATTTTACCAAAAAATATTTTCGGATTCCAACAGAAAACTACCGAAAGTTTGTTACAAGATTACACAACTATAATTTATTGAGTTTCTTTAATAAAACATTATATGTGGTTCCTGTTAATTGATATAGATGACTATTTAATTTATATGTAATATTTTTTTATCATACCACACTTATTAAATGTGAAGTGGTCGTCTCACAATTGAGGCCTAATATCGTGAAGTCTAGATATTAAGGAAGTTTTGAGATCATACTTAGTCATTGGTGTGGAGAATCCATCAAAGTGGATTCATGTAGTCTTTTATTTTTATTTTTATTGCTTCGAGAAGCACATTCTACAGCCTAGTAGGGGTCGATGTGTAACTCCTTTTGTGCTCATCTTAGAGCTTAAACATGTCCTTTTTAAAAAATAGTAAATTATTATAAAAAAAATAAAATGTCCGCTCAAATTAGATTTAAAACATTTAGGACGGCATATATATACAACTACACAAATGAGATAAATTAAAGCTAAAAAGATTGTATTACACACATGAATAATGCTCAAAGTGCAAATGTTGAGGAAGGCTTTGGACCTTAGAGAGATTTGATCTCTTTAGTTGCTTGGTAGATCCTCTTTTAAGATGGATCTATACTAGTTTTTATTTCTTACATATTACAAACATCTCAATGTTTTAGTTTATGTTGAATAAAGTGAAACCTCTAATGTTAATTGAGATTTCATGCATCCTTCTAATACTGGTTCAAAATATTAAATGTAACACAATTTATACTTGAATGATTTTTATTTCAAAATTATTAATTTGGGTAGCAAAAATTATAATGCAATTACCCATTAAATTGCTAATATTTTTTTCTAAAATTAAAAGAGAGTATAAATTTATTGAAGCATTTGTAAGGTCTTTCTATGTTTTTTATAACAATTATAACATAGCAACTATTGAAAAATTATTTTTAAAACTCAAATTAATGTAAAGCAATCTCAAATGATAAATATGTAATTGGGTCAATTTATGAATAGGTGAAATTTCCCAAATCTATTTTTTTAACAAAATTGGTAATGGGATTATAATAATTGTGAATCATTAATCAAATTTAAAACGCTCAAAATACTAATACTAAAATTCCTCATAAATAATCGTAACATGACTTTTATAGATATACATATGGGATCTCTCATATAGTTCAAACATGAATGTTAAATTATAAATCTTAATCCACAACCATGATATGTTATAATTTTTTACCATATTTTTTTTTGTGGGGAATGTGAGTTATCGATAGCTACGGGAGATGGTGAAACCTTCTACCTATGATGTGTCTAGTAGGTATGCCCAATCACTTTAGACTGCTTCACTTATTATAGTTATAGTCAAGACTCGACCCTTTATTTCTTCCACTTAAAGCCTGCATGAAAGGGATGTTCATAGCCCCCTTCAAGGTAAGATTAGGATTTTTCATTATTGATCTCGCGATGGCTTAGCCTTATTATATAAATATATCCTCCTATCTCACCCCTTTATTCCATCTATTTAATGGGAATAGACATCAGATAGACATATAGGTTCACCTCAATGAGATGATATTGGTTGGGCCTCTTTCTCGCTGCCCCATTGGTGTAAGTTAGGATTCACCTTCCTTCTCATTTCCTAAAGTTTGCCATGGGGCCTTTCTATACACCTAAACATAAATCCCAATTATCCAATTCTATTAACGACCCTCACAAGGACTTTAGGAAAGAACAAAAGTTCTCATTAAGCATGCTTTTGGCCCTTCTAACTCTCTGATGAAGTTATAAAACCACCCCAAAATTATATATCCAAATATAAGAAGGCATCTAGAAGATATATCACCTTAAAATTAGGTAGTCAGCCCCTCCCTTGTTATCTTGAAGAAAATCAACCTACAATTAAAATTTTCATACAGAAATTAAGCCATCCCCTCCAAGGCGATACCAACACTCATTCCTGAACCATCTCATCAATGCTCTCTCTAAAGAATATATGCCATTTGATTATGCGTTTGATAGGTCCCAAATATTTATTCCCCTCAAAGATCATAGCTAGATTAGGCTTTTTTTAAGGACCTTCAAGACCAAGTACCTAAGATAAGGACTTATAATACCAGGTTCTAAAAGTGAGTGATTCTTTCCCCTCAAAGAAAAATGAGTGACTTATCAAGGCCTTATTAGGGTGACCAGCATAGTAAGGACCCTATATTTCTTCCCCTCAAAGCTTCAACTAGATTGAGGCTAGGTTAAAGAACTGTCTTCCTTACACAAATCTTTAGTAGGGAAGGATTAAAGGGGAGTCTTATATAACTATTTAGAAGGGATAGAAAAGATCCATCATGCCTAGAAAATCAAGGCTGGCTTACAGAACTATCAGACTTATAGATTAGGGTGAAAAATAACCATTCATACTGTTAATATTTCTTTACAATGGTTGAGAGATAATAATGCAGGAGCATCGGGGCCTTGGCAAATTAGTCGAAACTGATCGATAGAGGGAAGCCGACCAACAGGGGTGCAGATGACCACTAGTGTGGAGAGCAGGTTGACTTTTCGAAGTCAACAAGTCAAGCAGAAGCAGTCGGTATGCGACTGACTAGAGTAGTACAACGAATGTTGTGGGAGGTTGAGAATCGACAAGAAATGGTTGGTAGACAACATGTGGAGTAAGATGTTGGGTAGTCGACAAGTGGTCGAACTACGACACGATAGGTTTGGCGGAGCCAAGCATAGGGGAAAGGGAGGATAGGCGAACCGCAGAGAATGAGGAGTAAGCCGATAAGAAGGTCGAAATGTGACCAGCTACTATAGTAGGGTCGAAAGGACAGAGAGTCAAGGAATTGTACCTGGTAGCCGTTCGGGGTTGCTGAGGAAGTTAATACAGTTATTGTGAGTAGGCGAAGGACATGACAGGTAACGTCATGGATAGAGACTGTACAACATGATTGGGAGATGACAGTTGTAGGTCTGCAGCATTTGGAAGGATCGACGGACAGGAGGATGCATGTCTTGGGGACTACAGTAGTCTCGAGAATGACGACAGCAGGGTAGAAGACCCCAAAGACTGGATCAGTTGAGGGACTTGGCATTTTTGGGAGTCAAGCAAAGCTTAGAGAAAGTCTGGTAGATTGGATAGGAAAGTCACACATCTACAGAGCTGAGAGATCGATCCATAGCTCAACATTCCACAGTGAACTAGGCGAGGGTGAGGTCGACACACTGAGAGAGCACACCATAGTTACTTCTGTAGTGTAACGGCTGAGGCTGACAATTAGTTAGTTATCTGCTTTTGCAGTTATTCTGCATTCTAACCGATTAGAGAAGTAATATAAGCCAGCTTCTGGCATGTTGTTTACATCTTGTTTGTGTAAACATATGTGGGAGTGTTGTGTGTATTGTTAAGCGAGAACCTTACTATTAAGGCACCTTGAGTCAATTGGTATCAGAGCCCAAAATAAATTCTGGTTGCGATTGAATGTGTGAGAATCTCAACAGAGGTTGGAAATGGCTCACAGAGGCATTAATTTCCGAGCATGAAGAGCACATGGTGCAGCAGCTATCACAGTGGATCGTGATATGTTCGACGAGTGCGTCAGAACGATACAAACTCTGACAAATGAAGTCGCATCGATCAAAGACAGCCAAAGGTGTGGTTGTATTCCTAATGCACTAGACCACAGCGATGAGGAATTCAAAGAGGTGGAAGCTCGGGAAGAAGTAGTCGAAGAACCAGAGGATAAACTCATCAAGCTTCTGATGGATATGAGGGGTCGGACAAAGATAGACGTGCGTACCTACTCAGGGAACCTAGACCCAAAAGACTTGATCTACTGGTTCAAAGAGATGGAGAAATACTTCGAAATGGAGCAGATCGAGGACCCTAAACGGGTTAAGACTGCATGTCTGAGGTTGAAAGGTCATGCCTCGTTATGGTGGGATAACGTACAGGCTGACAGAGTTAAGAAAGGCAAGGAGAAAATCAATTCTTGGGATAGAATGGTTGTCAAGCTGAAGGGGAAGTTCTTGCCAAATGACTATGTGATTTCCTTGTTTAGGAAGTTGCAGAACTTTTGACAGAAAGAAATGACCGTGAAGGAGTACACAGAGGAGTTCGACTGATTGTCAATTCGGTCGGGATAAACTGACGAAGGAGAAGAAGTTGTCGCTAGGTATGTGAACGGCTTAAAATATGCCATTCAGGACGAATTGAGCATGTCAATATTTAGAGCAGTTGACGAAACCTACCAGTTAGCTATGAAGGCAGAAGAGAAACTGTCGAGGAAATCCACGGCGACCAGATGCAGAATGACTAGTCGTGGTGCAAAAAATGACTTCGTGAAGGGCCAAAGTAGCAGGTACAGGAAGGAAGGTGTTGAAGATAACTGAAATACGGAAGGGACATCGACAAAAGAGAAGACATAAGAGAACCAACGCAATGGTCGTGAGCCTCGAGGTCGAGGTGTGTATGGTTGAAGTAGTCCATCCGACAGAAGAGGAGTTAACAGACCAGCCATAATCTATTACAAGTGTCGTGGAGTGGGGCACAAGGCATATGAGTGCCCAGAGAACCTGCATGTTGTAGAGGAGTCGAAACCCAGACATTGAAAAGATGAGCAGGTCAACGAGAGGGAAGAATCGGCATCCAACAACAACGGAGGTGAAAAGAAGAAGAACCAGAATCTGATGGTTTAGAGAGCTTTGATCAAGGAAGATTAGCCCGACATGATAGAGCTGGCACAACATAAGGTGATCTTTCGAACAAAGGTGCAGATCGGTGAATGGCATTGCAAAACCATAGTGGATGGTGGAAGCACGGAGAATCTTGTGTCGACAGAAGTCATCGAAAAGATTGGGTTGAAGTGTTGAGAACACCCACACCCCTACAAGATCTCATGGTTGCAAAAGGGACACCATGTCAAATTGACCAGACAGTGCCTGATCAACTTCTGAGTTGAAGGATTAGAGGACAACATACTGTGTGATGTAGTTCCCATGGATGCGTGCCATCTGTTGTTAGGAAGACCATGGCAATATGATAAAAAAATGATCTATGATGGTCGATCCAACACAGTCACAGTATGGAAGAATGGCGTGAAGAGGACTCTTAAGCCGAGGCGAGAAGAGCAAGTTGACGGTCAGCACGGTGAGAGCAATCTTTGGGAGAAGTGAGTGTTGATGAGCACCGCGAAGGAATTCCTCGCAAAAGAGGAGAGACAGTCGGGATGTTTTGCGATCATTCCAAAAGGACCATATGTCGAGAGGACGGCTAGAGAGGAATATGTTCCGGTCGAAATCAAGGAGTTGCTCGAAGAGTTTAGTGACATAATGGCTGATGAGACATTGATGGGATTGCCTCCAACGAGGAGCATATCCGATCAGACCGACTTGATTCCAAGGTCGAGTCTGCCAAACAAAGCACCATATAGGATGAGTCCGACAAAGGGACATGAACTCAACCGATAGGTCCAAGAGTTGTTGGATAGAGGGTTGATCAGAGAAATTCTGAGTCCGTGTGCAGTACCAGCAGTATTGACACCAAAGAAGGGTGGAGAATGGAGGATGTGTACAGACTTCAAAGCCATCAACATGATCATGATCAAGTATCGGTTTCCATTACTGAGAATGGATGACTTGATGGATTTCCTAAGTGGAGCGACATACTTCACAAAGGTAGACCTGAAGAGTGGCTATCACCAGATTCGGGTTAGAGAAGGGGATGAATGGAAGACAGCATTCAAGACGAGGGAAGGGCTGTATGAGTGGTTGGTCATGTCGTTTGGATTGACTAATGCACCCAACACGTTCATGAGATTAATGAACGAGGTGTTGAAACCATTTTTGGGAAAGTTTGTTGTGGTCTATTTAGACGAGATTCTAATTTTCAGTTAAACCAAGGCGGAGCACTTGGGGCACATTCGACAAGTATTGCAAAAATTGCAGGGAGAAAAGTTAATGATGAACCTGCAAAAGAGTTTCTTCATAAAGAAGGAGTTGCTGTACATAGGATTTGTGATCTCGGGTAAAGGGTTGGTGATGGACCCAGAGAAGGTGAAGGCAATACTAGATTGGCCTGAACCGATGAGTGCGACTGGAGTAAGGAGTTTCCATGGACTTACCAGTTTCTACCGGAAATTCATTCAGGGATTCAGTCAAATTTGTGCACCATTGACAGAATGAATGAGAAAGGGTGAGTTCAAGTGGACAGATGAAGCCCAGAGAGCTTTCAACAAGTTGAAGGAAAAGTTCACTAAGAGCCCGGTGTTAGCACTCGCAGACTTTGACAAAGTTATCCAGGTCGATTGCGATGCATGTGGAACAACAATTGGAGCAGTGTTGAGCCAGGAGGGCCGACCGATTGCATTCTTTAGTGAAAAGATAAATGGGGCAAAGCAAAAGTATTCAGTCTACGACCAGGAATTTTATGCTATCGTTCAAGTACTGAAGAAGTGGAGGCATTACTTGTTTCCCAAGGAATTTGTGCTTTACACAGATCACCAAGCACTGAGGTATTTGAACACTCAGTCGAAATTGGATCAGCGACACATGAAGTGGTTGGAGCTACTCCAAAGGTATACATTCGTGTTGCGACACAGGTCGGGCAAGTCGAATAAAGTTGTCGATGCATTGAGCAGGAGAGTTGCACTACTGAACTCGACGAAAGTTCAGGCTTTAGGAATAGAGTCAATAAAGACGGAGTATGAGACCAACGAGGATTTTACGAAATCATGGAAGGCTTGTCGAGAACCTTGGAGTATCGACAGGACTCCATATTTGAGTTATTTCATTCAAGAAGGCTATATGTTCAGGGGAAGTCAGGTGTGTATTCCCAGAGGATCAGTGAGAGAGAACCTAATCTGAGAATTTCATAATGGTGGGTTAGCGGGACATTTTGGCATCGACAAGACCAAAGCATTGGTTGACGAGAAGTATTTCTGGCCAGGGATGTTGATAGATGTCGGAAAGTGGATCCGACAATGTCCGGTTTGCCAGTTGGCAAAGGGAAGGAGTCAGAATACAGGGTTGTACACACCAATGCCAGTACCAGATAACCCTTGGGAGCATCTTAGCATGGATTTTGTGTTAGGACTACCAAAGACTCAACAGGGAAGCAACTCAATATTTGTTGTAGTCGACAGGTTTTCGAAGACGGCACATTTCATTCCATGTAAAAAGACAAGTGGCGCCATAGTAATTTCTATACTATTCTTCAAGGAGATAGTCTAATTGCACGAGTTTCCAAAGAGTATCATGTCTGATCGAGATACCAAGTTTATGGGGCATTTCTGGAGAACCCTATGGAAGAAGTTGGACACGAAGTTGCAGTTTAGCTCAGCGTACCATCCGCAGACAGACGAACAGACCGAGGTGGTAAAAAAAAGTTTAGGAAATATTCTAAGATGTCTAGCAGTCGAAAGACCCAAGCAGTGGGAAAATGTGTTGGCACGGGTAGAGTTTTCCTACAACATTCTGTAAATCAGTCGACAGGATTGAGCCCATTCCAGATTGTTCAGGGAAGGAGCCCACATGGAGTGGTCAATTTGGTCGAATTGCCGACAGAAATAAGAAAGAGTGCGGATGCATAATCGTTCGCAAAACATATGCATGAAGTTCATGAAAATGTGTGGAAGCGCATAGAGAAGAGTAATGAGGCATACAAGTTGAGGGCCAATAGAAAGAAGAGACTACAGTCACTCCAAGAGGGGGACTTAGTCTATGCGTATCTACGAAAGGAGAGATTTCCGACAGGTAAATATAATAAGCTGAAGTTGAAGAAAATAGGACCATGCAGGATTCTAAAGAAAATTTCGGACAACGCTTATGTGTTGGAGCTGCCGAATGACTTGAGCATTTCACCCGTGTTCAATGTCTCAGATATGTACAAATTTGAAGAAGCGTAAAGGAGCAGAAACGAAGAAGTGATAAGCATCGACTAGATGGACCAAATTCTAGATCGATAGAAGGAAGAAATTGCAGAAGTAATCGAAGAGCATGAGGTTGGGCGAACACGTAGTACACGGAAGAAAGAATACTTAGTGCGATGGACAAATGATGAGTTGCAGGAGGTGACATGGATTTCCGAAGAAGATTTCAAGAGACTGACGGAGCAGTCGAGTTCTTTTTCACTTGGGGAGACTGATGCAGGAGCATCAGGGCCTAGGCAGATCAATCGAAACTGATGAACAGAGGGAAGCCGACCAGCGGGGTTGCCAATGACCACTAGTGTGGAGAGCAGGTTGACTTGTCGAAGTCAACAAGTCGAGCAGAAGCAGTCGGTATGCGATCGACTCGACCAATACAACGAATGTTGTGAGAGGTCGAGAATTGACAGGAAATGGTCGGTAGATGACATGTGGAATAAGATGTTGGGTAGTCAACGAGTGGTCGAACTGCGACATGATAGGTTTGGCGGAGCCAATAACGGAGGAAGGGAAGGATAGGCGAACTGCAGAGAATGAGGAGTAAGCCAACAAGAAGGTCTAAATGTGAACGACTACTGTAGCAGGGTTGGAAGGACAGAGAGTCAAGGAACTGTATCTGGTATCTGTTCAGGGTTGCTGAGGAGTTTAATACATTTATTTCAAGTAGGAGAAGGACATGACAGGTATCGCCATGGGCAGAGACTATATAGCATGGTTGGGAGCTTATAGTTGCAGGTCTGCAGGATTTGGAAGGATCGATGGACAGGAGGATGTGTGTCTTGGGGACTGCAGTAGTCTCGGGAATGATGATAGCAGGGTAGAAGACCCAGAAGACTTGATCAGTTGAGGGACTTGGCATTTTTTGGAGTCAAGCAGAGCTCAGAGAAAGTTTGGTAGATTGGATAGGAAAGTCACACATCTATAGAGCTGAGAGATCGAGCCATAGCTCAACATTGCATAGTGAACCAGGAGAGGGTGAGGTCGACACACTAAGAGAGCACACCATAGTTTCTTCTGTAGTGTAATGGCTGAGGCCGTCAGTTAGTTAGTTATCTTCTTTTGCAGTTATTTCGCATTGTAACCGATTGGAGAAGTAATATAAACTAGCTTCTGGCATGTTGTTTACGTCTTGTTTGTGTAAACATATGTGAGAGTGTTGTGTGTATTATTAAGCGAGAACCTTAATGTTAAGGCACCTTGCGTGAGATAAATTTGTGTACAAAATCTCTAATTTACCTACGAAAAGTCTCTAAAATTATGGTATACAATTGAGAAACAAAATTATAAAAAAATAGAAGGGATATTGCTCAATCAAGCATAAGGATATCAAGGTGTGAAACTGTGCACAAATAGGCTTTGGAGGGGAAGGAAAAGTATTTAAAATTTGGTGTACAATTGATCACAAATTACCTTAGGAAAATACCCTAAAAATTAGTATAAATGAAGGAATGTCGGGGTTGGTTTGTACTTTCACCTCTAATTTCAACCATTTTTGCTTGCCTATCATCCATAGATCAATTGGTTCGAGTGAAAAATGATGAGAATGCATTTCATGCACTTACTTCCTTCATTCCCCTTCCTCATTAGTTTCTTTGCTTTAACTTAGGTTATCCCTCTTATTTTTTATTTTCATTGAGGTACTTAGGTTATACTCTAATTTGATATTTATATTAAATTGATTCATACCTATTTGATGATATATCATATTTTATGGACAACTATACAACGCATAAGTATCAATTTCACGATATATCAAATTTTATGGAAATTTGTGCAATGCTTATTAATTATCTTCTCATTTAAAGCTAGTCTAATGCTCATAATTTAACTATCCCTATACAAAGCAGCAGGGACTAGCTACTACATAGCACTTGTTTAGGATATATTTGCAAATACAAAGATGTGTCTTTCAAACAACAAAAAGAAACATTCATGCTTGCAAGTTGCGAGCAATAAACATGATTTAGGGTTTTACGAGACATGGCAGATGATACTTCGAAACACAAATTTCAATAAAAACAGATGATACTTTAAAATGTAAATATTGATAAAATCTATGGTGGCTGAGATTTTTATTTGAAATAGAAAAACTCATCATAACTCAATGGTGGTGCTATTGGTAAATGCAAGTTGACTCATCACCATTATTCAAAAAAACCTAAGCGAGATCAAAATAACGTGGTGGTTTACAAGGGGATAGACTTTGCTAGATGCCTTTGAGTTTTGGATCATTAACTTATTTCCACTCTTGCTAGATACCTCTAGGTCGTTTGTTTAAAATGAGCTCTTAGCGAATCAGAAAGAATTGAGATTCTATTCCAAAACTAATGTGTTTGAGAATTTTATCTCTACTTTTCTAAAGATGTATTTATTATAGTATTTCTATATTTACTCAAAATAATTAATTAATTCATTTCATCATTAGAAATAATTCATTTATGTTTATGCATATAATGTAGTGGATTGTTCCCCACTATTAAGAATGGCCCATATTTATGTTTTTGCAAATAATGATAATGAAATATTTATCTTTTTTGGAATTTTAAAAGATATAATTAACCAACCAGTCAAAAATACTGAATTTGTTTTATACTTTTTATATGTATTAAGTAATATTTATTAATGATGCATTCTCAATGAGTTTAAGTTTTTCTTCTAATTTTTATTATTTTGAATTAAAATAAATCTTCAATTTATACTTTTCTCAGATAATCCAAATAAACCTACAGATATTAACAATGTAGTAATTATTATAAAAATATTACATGAGGACGAAGATGATGATTTTGTGATGGTAGCCTTCTACACCTTCTCCTAATGACATAATTTATGTGATGTTTAATGGTAACTAAAAGCATTGAATTTTGAAATTCCAAAACAGAAAATATCAAATTAATAGTTAGACATGGATGGAAGATAGTCCCCCTATATTATTTTTATGATAATCCTTTTTTCACATGATGAAGCTACCTAACCCATTGCATCAACTCCATAAAATGTGTATCCAAAACTTAAGGCATTACATTTTATGTTATTTGTTTACTACCATGTAAGCTCTGTAAAGTATTGGTCTTGGTTTTGGATTCACATTGTATTTGTAAACCCTACCTCAGCTATATGAAGGCTTACAAATTCAATGTGAATCTTGAACCAATGACAATGGGCATATGCCAATTGCAATATAAAATGATATTCCACACATGTCACATGGCTTGATAATGATTGATAGTTATCTTTATGGCACTTTGCAACCTAAATTTTAATAGTAAGAAAATAATGCTCAAATAAATTTAATAACAATTATTAATGATTAGTAATATGTAATTTAAGAATTAATATGCGGCTTTGAAACCTAAAGATAGATATATAAAGGTGTGAAATACTCTTCATCCTACCATGTTGTCAAACATTTCCCATGGCATGCATTCAAATTAAAGGGCATAATAGGTCATCTAGGAACACCAAAGAATGTAAACGAATAGTTGATACATTTTAACTTACAGTGAAATTAATACCAATAGCGGGCAAATGATGGTCATACTCTTGTTCAAGAGTAATGCAATAATTGGTTAAATGGTTTTCTTCACTTATCTGCATGCATATTTTCCGTCTGTCGTTTTCAAGATTCATGAAAATTCAAACAAACAAAATTTCCTTTCCTTCTTTTATGTATAATTCTCTGTTTTTGCAGCTCTCTGGTTCAAAGATGGCGAACTTTGTGAGTGGACACAAGAGATAACACCTTGGTTGGAGGAATAGCATGTCCAAATGAGATATAGCCTTCGAATTTTCCTCCAAATAATAAAACAATGTATGTTTTTTTTTGCACATTATATGCTTGTTCCTATGTCCTTGAGGGAATGCAAGTCCAAGTGATTTACTCAAGCATTTATTTGAGATGATGTTATGAAATTTAGGACATTTGAATGGATGATGAGCAAATAACTGTTGGCAAGAGGGAGATAGAGGTATTTTGAATGATAACATCAATGTGATGGATGTTTTCATTAGGAGTTGGAATCACCGATACTATTTTAAAGGCTTATTTAATATATATTTTCAGATATTATCAAGGTTTTTAGAATTTCTTATTTGAAATTTTGGTGCATATTTCTTAGGATTCATGGTATTTTCTATGTCATATGTTGTGATGTTGAATGTTTGATGTTATTATGAATGGTAATTCAACATATACTCTGTGTATGTTGTAAAAGGGTAAATTGTCAGGTCGTATATGGATTGCTAGTATGCATTTAGCAGTCATATTATGCATATGAAGAGATGCTGCCATAATTTAGAGCCTGCAGTTGTTAGGATTTGTCATGTAACGTGGCATTTGTAATGTAACGTGGCAGACATATTGTTAGATTCTAGCCGCTGAGCTTTATTTTATCATAACGTTGCTGCAAAGTTCATGAGCTCCTATAAGAGGTTGGAATGCTGCCTCTTATTTGTTAATTCACGGCAATTGGGCATGGATTTAGAACTCACCATTTTTATTGATGTTATAGTCAGAAACAAATTCATTTCAATTTCTTAATGAGATGCAGTGTTGAGAAATATTGGTTAACTCGTACTAATGCTTGCGTGGAAAGAGAGAATGGGAGTAAGGAACTTACTCAACTCATCCGAGGGTTGTGTTCGAGTTTATAGAGGAGGTCCCTCGCTGGGGCAGGAACACAGGTCGTCGCTAGGTTATGGGGTGCAGAGGAAGAAAAAGTGTTCGTGGAAGATGGAATCTGAAGGTTTTAGAGTTTCCCCCTGTTAAATGTTATCACTGGGTAGGTACTTTTGGAATCCAAGAAGTTCCAGCTCCATCTGTGAGTCTTGGCTGAAATGTGAAGCCCATTTGTTTGAATTCATTTTTCAATTTTGCCCATTGTATTTGGCCTAATAGTTTTACCTCGTTTTCCTCGTCTCCTAGATGCCCATTTGTTTATAATTTATCTGTCGATATACAATGATGTTTGGTCCTATGCAATCTGAAATCCTAAAAGCTCTGTATTTCAACGCCCATCTCAATAACAATAATGAAGCTTTTGTCGGTATAATTGCTGACAGCATGGCCAATGGTGATTATAAAGTGGAAGGCGATGAGGTGCGTTTTCACAATAATAGGATCAGTCAGTTCACAATGCTTCAGATGAAGCAGCCCCATTGTTGGGAACATTGCATGTTTCTCGTTCTCATGGAACATGTCAATCTGTCATCAAGCCTCCGCATCCAAAAAATCCTCTGACAATGGAATCGACAGAACATTATCCAATTACTTCACAGTTATTCCCAGCCTGAGGTGGAGACCCATTAGGTTATGGATCCCATGTCAAACAACGTGATGTTTGGAACAGGGACACATATTTTGATAACCTACGAAGTTTCAATGGTTCTTTTGCAGACACATCAGAGTTCGTCTCCTCTCCAAATTCCCATGCTGACACTTATTTTGATTATTTCCAACATGAACCTCAAGTGGGTGATTTTGATGAAACAAGACACTCTCCTTTTTCTCCCGTTGCCTCGATTGCTGGAGTTTCATGTGTGCCAAGTTTGTTCCATCAAACTATGGAGAATCAATCTTTGGGATCTTCAGATAATGTGCCAGATGAATTATCATCTCCTTTGGATTCATTCCTTCATTATTGGAATCCTCCCAATATGAAGACCCAGACTTATTATTTCTTGTTTCCTGGAGAACCGATTCGAAGTATTAATCATCCATGTCCAGAGATAGAGAGTGAAAGATACATACCTGCATGTGATAGGTTAGCAAAAATGCTTCACAGGGTTACCCTAAATGATGCATATATTGGTGAAACTTGTTCAATTTTCCAGCAAACAACTATAGATGCTGCACTAGTTCCCTGTGGCCATTGTATGTGTAAAGTTTGTCCAGACAATGTACAGTTGATTAATTGTCATTGTCTAGTATGCAATTGTTTCATATCTGCAATTCATTCATTGTCTTGATATATTTATATGTTCAGATCCAAAGTCTTAAATAGGGAGTAAAGCCTGAATTTTGATCTATGTCTCTCCCAAGGTTTCATGTACTTGTAGGAATAAATAGATAATAGTTCGAGAGGAGTGACTGAGTCCCTTTCTCCCCTGGTTCAACTTTTTTGAAATCTTTCTTTTGGGGTTGTGTAAGAAATAATTGTGTGCACCTTGCTGTGTTATTTTACATGCTTGTGAGTATTGTGATGACTGTTGTGGCAGATTTAAATATTAATTATGGACCTCTTATTTAATAAAAATGGGAAATTTAAACACATCCCTTATATTGTCACAACCTTAAATTTTGTAAAAATTTAAAATTTTTCTAAGTGGTCAAATTACCCATATGTACCTTGCCGAAGATAAAATAAAGCATCATTGTAACATCTTATAACTTTTAAGATTAATTATTTAAGTGCAATCATTAATAATTTTACTTGACGATACAAAGGTCTTTAGAAACCAGCATAGATCCAAATCCTAGGCTCTACCAAGGGCCGAGATGGATCAAATCTCCCTAGGTGCAAACCTATCCTTGAATAGCTCCTTGAGTGCAATACCTGAGCCACCTAATCCTAAGCTCTAAAGTCTCTACTTTAAGTCTCATATTTACTTTTTACTTTGTATTATTCTCTTTTGTTTATGGTCGACATAATATTTATTACTTTTTACTTTGTATTATTTTTTTTTGTTTACTTTGTATTATTTTGTTACTCAGCAAACTTGACAAACATTCGAAAATCTCATATTTACTTTTTACTTTGTATTAAAAGTAAAAAGTAGAGTCTCTAGTTTAAGTCTCATATTTACTTTTTTCTTTGTATTATTCTTTTTTGTTTACTTTGTTATTTTGTTACTTGACAAACACTCGACAAACTCAACAAACACTCGACATATGTTACAAGATATCCCCTCTCACTGCAAAAACTAAATATTATGTTGGCCATAAACAAAAAAACAATAATACAAAGTAAAAAGTAAATATGAGACTTAAACTAGAGACTTTAGAGCTTAGGATTAGGTGGTAAATATTATGTTGGCCATAAACAAAAAAACATAATACAAAGTAAAAAGTAAATATGAGACTTAAACTAGAGACTTTACTTTTTGCTTTTAATACAAAGTAAAAAGTAAATATGAGACTTTAAAGTGTTTGTGGAGTTTGTCGAGTATTTGTGGAGTAACAAAATAATACAAAGTAAATAAAAAAGAATAATACAAAGTAAAAAGTAATAAATATTATATCGGCCATAAAAAAAGTAATAATACAAAGTAAAAAGTAAATATGAGACTTAAACTAAAGACTTTAGAGCTTAGGATTAGGTGGCTTAGGTATTGCACTCGATGAGTTATTCAAGGAGAGGTTTGCACCTTGGGAGATTTGATCCATCTGGGGGCTTGATAGAGCCTAGGATTTGGATCTAGGCTGGTACTTTACATAGCCATCGATAATACTCTATCTACCATAATCATCTTTAATCGCTCTTGAATATTTACAAAATTTAGTGTACATACTTATCAAACCAGAGGCACATTTATGAGAGAAAATAATTTATTATAATAAATCAAGTGATCCATGAGGTACACCTATAATTGATTATCCCCAACTTAGCTATATGTAAACAAGAGACAACGATATAAATAAAGACCATCATATTACTGAAATGCCTAAGTTATACAAAAGTAACAACAGTGAAGGAATAACTAAGATACAATATCAAGGGAAAGAACCACACAAGTACACCCACAATTATCCATAGAGATATACACATAAGGATTACATACCATGAGAACAATATCACGTGGTTCACCCATATCTTGGGCTACATCCACCAAAGGTTTGTTTTATATGAAAATGAATAGGGTGAGGGGATTACATTCTACTGCAATACAATTATTGCAAGGCTTATTTTCTTCAAGCCTTTCTTACATGAAACATTTTCCAAATGGCATAACCTCCGTTGAAAAATGATGAGGTTATTCATATAATAACACCAAAATAAATGTAAATGAAAACCTTTCTACAAAATTCTAAAGGAATAATTCACTTATATTCTATAACTTTTATATCCAAATAAAATTATTCTATGCATACCATATGTCATATCCTAAATTAATAATACCAAATTTATAACCTAAATATATTATTATAATATTAATACCATAATCCAATATACTCCTATGACATTACTAAAGTCACAATCTATCATCCATAGTTCATTGTACTATTACCCATATATTTATGGGAGGTTAATCCCTTCTAGAAGTTTTCCTCTATGGTAATTAGATTCTTTTCACTTATAAGATGCTTCAATTCTATTCACAAAAACCTATTAAAAAAGAACATTTCAAAACATTTTAAGATATAATTGATAAAGTGTTTATACTTATCCTTATACTTCTAAGACATAAGTATTATCCTTATACTTCTAAGACATAAGTATTATAAGGTTAGTGAGGCATGCGTTCGCTTTATTATGTATCTTATTTAATAACATAATTTTTTTAGACATTCTAGTCTCGATCCTAAGGTTTATGTTTATCAAGCTAAGTATAAAAACTATTTACAAATATACAATATAATGTATAAATGATCTGGCATTTATAAGAGAAAGTGCAAACCTAAAATTAACTAACTTCTTACTTGTCTAAAGTGTGCAAACACTACTTAAGGGACAGTCCTTGCTAAAACTCTTCTTCGAGCGGTTTTCCACAATATTTATTGAGTAAGGGTTTTGCCAAAATTGAAGTATTGAAGTTGTATGGTATTTTCACCAAAATACCCTACTATTTCACATTTCAATCATTCTTATAAGTCTCTTACTTTACGTTGCAGACCAGAGTTTATCAACATATATACGTAATACCGATCTTTGCAACTTAGGCGGAAGTATATATATATTTAAATAAACAAATCCTATGTTTTTAGGCACACGTAAAAATCTAAACAATTAGTCCTGCGTTTTCCAGACATACGAATATATAGCTATGTGCTTAACGAAGCAGACATATATACAGCATACAAACTAGTACTTGATAGAAAACTCGGGTTCCGATATTATTTAAAGCAGTGTTACTTAGGCTCAAGCCACGCACTAACTCGAACTTAACAATTCAAAGGGTTGTCCAAAGGTAACCAATAAATTTATTGTTAATTTAAGATCTATCGGTATGATTACGGCGTTCGACTATTAACCCACGGAAAATATTCGAATAGACCAGGACCGTTATCCTCTCTTAGTCGTATGCCAAACATGGATACAATGCCCTGAGCTCCTTGCATACCATACATAGAATATTTACAACCTCGGTTACCAGTAAAAATACTGAGATGCTTAACCTTAAGAAAACGCTATCCCTTGGGTTGTATTTTTAATAAACCCTACGGACCTCTTATAGGCTGCTAGAAGATCCGAGATCAAAAACTAAAAACGCAGTGATAACAAAGGATAAAGTATATCAATTCGAGACGTTGGCAGCAGCATGCAAAAACAGAATTCAACAATATGGAGATTCGAGGGGTTAGCGTAAAATTTACCGGTGGGAATTTACATACCTCTAGATCGAGGAAACAATGATCGCAAACCTGAATGCAGAAATCCTCATACCATATGTCAGTTCTGTCTCGTTTTTATTCGTAGGAAAGACGTCTCGTTACACAGATCCCTCTTGCTCTTGTCGCCTCAAACTCCTTACGCGGCCACATAGAGATTAGGGCTTTCTCTCTATCACCGAGACTTCTCCTTCACCCTTCGCCAAAGCCTACACTCTTTTTTTCTTATTATCCTCTACCTGGCTCCGTAGTCCCCTTATGATGAACATCAGGCATGTATAAGAAGGTTCAACCTCTCCCTTCGGATTTGTGACTTCCCTATTTCCCCATTTCTCGAGTACACGAGGAGAATTGCGTAGTTACAGTGGGTAGTGCTGAGATCTATCACCCCGATGCCATAACTCTAACACTTACCTGGCAGTAACTCCACTACGCTGTGAACGCTGTGAAATAAATAAGAATAAAATCTACCTCCGGGTTCCATCCTTCCAAGGATCGTCCTCACTCCATACAACCGAAATCTTAGGAAACTACTACCACAGTTTTGTTAGATCCCCCACTATATCCAGCTGGACGTGGAAGGTGGCTGTCCATAAAAATAAATGGAACAAATCGGTAAGGATAGGGAATAAATGCAGTAGTGTAGTGCACTCCGAATTTCCAGGAAGGTTGTCCAACTCCTAACAGCGCACTAACTTCACCATTGAGAGTATTTTTATGATACGGAAAGAGTGATCTTATGTGAAGAGTTAGTTCGATCTTTTAACCGTTAAGAAAGGGATTTTAATTCCCTCTTCTCTACTATATATATATATAAAAGAAAAACAAAGTTAGAGAAGCTATGCTTCCCCTCCATACTCTATATGACTAGAATACTACTTCTGGTTTAGTATACATCGATTAATAAGCTGAGTCGATAGAGTTACTATTATTCTCCTCCAAACATAGGATTACTTCTCCTAAAAATTAGGAAATATTGCTTGGGTTTATTCATAATATTTACCTTCTATGATAAATATAGGTCATAGCTTTCTAATTATACGTACTTTAGGGTTTCATAAGCTGAACTAAGCAATTACTTAGTTTAATTTGGTGATGATATTAATCTTACCTCTCTATATATAAGACACACCTATATAGGTATAGGTATATAATATCTACTTAGTTATCACAATTATTTAATTATTATTGTTACTAAATTTCTCTTTACCCTAAAGGATTTTTAGGTGCGACACAACCTTGAAGTTTCCTAAATAACTCTTATGACCTAGGAAAGAATAAAATGATAAACTTTCAAAGTCCATTGGTGGGGCCTTGGCCTTGAGCTCCTCACCGAGACCATTTACAAGTACGTTTACAACAATAATAATTGTAATAAGGATCAAATTTGAGGGATGTTACATATATCATCATATCAAATAGGATAATTGGTCTTATGAAACCAAGGGATAAAGGGATCAACTCTCCTAAAAATAGTTGCTCTGAGGGTGAACTCACCAAGGTATGGGGGATCCAAGACTTTTGGGAGTGTTCATATCAGAAATTTTGGATTGTGCATGCAATTATTCGAAGTCTGCTTGGATTTATAGAAACACTGGTTAGACAACCCATATTTTGGGATTAAGCTACCTCCTTGAATTGGTTTATGAGAATGGAGCTAAGGCGGATATGAAGGAATCAAAATTTCATATATGAACGGTCCACTAAAAATGTTTGTATATGAATGGTTTACTTTTTAAAGTGAGGTATACATTGATTATAGATAAATGTTCAAGTTAAAAATTGTTTGTTGAACATTAAGTATATTTTGTTCACAAAAGGTCACGAAAACATATAAATTGATATGCAAGATAGACAAAATCTGTGATATCAAGGTACTATAAACAACCAAAACAAGGACCTGACAAGACTTTCCGAAAAATCATGAATATGAAACCTATACTTTAAACTCTTGAAGCATAGAAATCATGAAAATAAATCAGGAAGATCATGAAAATAAACATAGAACATTTTAAATTCATGAAGCATAGAGATCATGAAAATAAAAGAGGAACATAGATTAAGCAAGACCAAAAACACAACATTTGGTTAGGATTGCTCATGTGTATCTGTTTTCAACCCTTTGGATCTGCATAAACTATAGATCTTTGTAGAAATTCAATCAAGTGGCAAAGTATGCTACATAACCATGGCAGATGTGAGGATTTTCCATGTGCTTCTCTTTTCGTCCCTTTGGATATGCATAAATTATAGACCTTTGTAGGATGGCAGATGGAGCATAGGGAACACTTTGCGATAGCTACAAGGAAACTATCCATAGGATTGTTTAGGTCTTTTCCTTGCAAATATTGATGCGGCTAAACTCATCGTTAAAGAAATATTTCTTATATTAGAGCCTTGGCATGGTATGCAATATGTTGGCCAAGTTCTCTTTATCGAGTAAAGAGGTGAGTATAAGTCCTTTATAGATTTCTTCCCAAAGGAATACATCTAACAAGTGTTTGGCCATATTAGGGTCGAATGCCATTACAATAGAGATGTTATTGCCGCCTTGGTTATGGTACTCTTAGGAAATTCATAATTAATGCAACCAATGCAACATAGAGTTGTTCCTAAAGGAAGGCATCTAACAAGTGTTTGACCATATTAGGGTTGAATGCCATTACCATAGATGCTACCACCATGGTTATAGTTTTATCAAGTAATTCATAATGAATGCAACCAATGCAACCAAAAACAGTTTGAATTTCTATGTTCATGGCTTCTTCAAGCATTTATGTCACCGTATGTCAATCTAAGGAAAGGAAATTTGAATCGCCAATTTTATTTTTCCTCATGGATTTTTTTCTGAAGAAGTTCTCTGAACTCTTCTATCAAGCAAACAAAAACAAGAAGTTCTATGAACTCTTCTCCACTACTAGTTAAGTATTGTACCAATATTATTTCATTATACATGCAAATTTGCGAAAGTATGATAGTGTTTATCGACATAAAGTGGTGTTTTTTTGTCAAGAATGATTAACAATGATTATCGTTACTTTAAACTCAATTGTTACTTTTTTAAAGCATCTGGTTTTATTGTGCCATTGACATCTCATAAAAAATTGTTTTATTTGTTTTGTTTTTGTTTCTGCAGCTCATTCCAACAGACATGATGGTGCAAAAATGGACACTTTGTATTCAAGTGTCTTGTTACCCCAACCCAAGACAAGCAAACATTGAAAATGTCTTGAAGATTAATGCTTCAAATAAGGTTTTCCCCAAAAAAAGAGAAATATGTGGAAGGAGAACAAACAACGAAGCATACTATGTTTCCCTTATTGAATGGCTAAAAACAACCAAAAGCTATGGCGCTAACAACATTTGTGTCTTCACCAAGTCACAACTTCTTTGTAACCAGATGAAGGGAGAGTACCAAGTTAGAAAATGCAATCTAAAACCACTTCATAGAGAAGGAAGAGCCATTGCTTCTCAATTTAATTTCTTTACGATAGCTCACCATTCAGATATCAAGAGAATATCCAGTGGTCTAGTTTCCGGGGCAATGCCAAGTATAGGTGGGGGTGTGAAAACTAAAATGGCGTCAACATTTGTTCCTTCAAAATTCATTGATGGACGTTGTTACACATCTTTGATATGTGTATGTTTATTTTTTTATAATTGTTTTGGTTTCCTTCATCATGCGGGTCATTATTTAAAGAAGAATCCAATACTATAGTGCATGTGATCAGGCCACCGTGTAATGGTTGGTGTGTCATGTCTGGGTGATAAGTTCAAGAATGCCTTGTATAGAATGGTGGTGCCTTTGACATATTTTGTCTTTTGTCTAAAATGTGTGGCATACAAAATATTAAGTATATATTTATGGAGTTATTTTATGGTATTTTTTGTTACCAACTCATTGGATATACGAATTTTCCATTGCTAGTTTTTGTCATTGGATATACGAATTTTCCCACTTCCTGTTCATCATTCCATATTGTTTTCCTCTAATATATTCCATAAACCATCAACTACATAGTTACAAAAAGGGTTTCTAGTCCATTAATAATTTGCACATACATATATATACATCTAACAAACACCAATTCTAAATTCAATTCCTATCATTTTTTAATGTAACATGACATATTAACATCACAGTATGGGTGAAAAAATGAAGATGGGTGTCTATTTTGGGGGGTCTCGTGAGAAAATAATTCTGTTTTTTTCATGTCTTCCAACTTCGGGCGAACAAAAGTGATATTTTTATTTAAAATTTCACTTTGCCGTAAAAAGAAAACTTTTGTAGAATTATGTTAGCTTTCTACTCATAATTTTTTCAATTTTTTTTATTAAGATTTGATATGTCGATTTCGCAAATGTTTGACAGTGTGTTCTTATAAAATGAAAAGACTACAAAAGAGTTATGATTTGTTGCACCACTAAAATCGTTGTTAGACTTGTCTTTTGCAAAAACTGAAAATGCTACGACAATCTACACACAATGTACTAACGCGTGACTATAAGTTTGTATCCAATGGACCTCTATACTAATTATTATATTTTTTTAAAGTCGATCCATGGGGAAACTCAGTCGATTTTCAACAACCTTTTTGTTGCACCACTTTTCTCTCAACCCGCTATAAAATCAAAAAATCTACGACCACCCTTTTGAAGTAGACACGTCAATGAATCGACCCACATTTTCTTCGATTTTTTTGGTGTTGTATTTACAAAGTTATGGATTTTTCTTTTCGCTGTTTTTTTAAAGAGCTGATTCATAACTCGACACATGTTACAAATATAAAACTTAAAAAATATCAGTTCTTATCTATATACAACAAAATTTATACCCTCGTAAAGTAGATTCAATGATGAATCTACTGGTATGAAGTCCGACATTCGTTTTGTTGTGTAAGAGGTGGTTTTCTCCTTCCGAAAATGGAGAAACCTGAAAATTTTGCAGAAGTCTGAATCGGACATGTTTCAGATATTATTCGGCCGAACAAATTATTCGGCCGAATAATTGTTCGGCCCGAACAATTGTTTGGCCGAACAACTTTTTTCGTAACGGCGCCGTCACTTATAGCGAAGGTTATTCGGCCGAATAACCAAACGGAAAAAAAATTTCGTCGGCCGGAAAAAAAAAAAAAATAAAAAAATTATACTCATATAAATAAACGTAAAGTTAATTCATTATTTTCGCATGTTTGAACTTCGCATTTTTTTGTCAAACTAATTTCGGAAGGAGGATATAATTTTTGCAAAAGGAGGTTTTTACAAGGTATGTTTCTTCTTCTTCTTTACAAAAAGCACATTGAAGGAGTTTTTTTTTCTAAGGCATATTTGCAAGGAGTTTTTCCAAACTATCTCTTTTCTTGTTGCATTTTTACAAAGAAGACATTTTTTGCAAAATGAGGTTTTTACAAGCTATGTTTCTTCTTCTTCTTTACAAAAGGCACATTGAAGGAGTTTTTTTTTCCAAGGCATATTTGCAAGGAGTTTTTCCAACCTATCTATTTTCTTATTGCATTTTTACAAAGAAGACATTTTTTGCAAAATGAGGTTTTTACAAACTATGTCTTCTTCTTTTTTACAAAAGGCACATTGAACGAGTTTTTCCAACATATCTCTTTTTTATTGCATTTTTACAAAGAAGACATTTTTTGCAAAAGGAGGTTTTTACAAGGTATGTTTCTTCTTTTTTCCAAAGGCACATTGAAGAAATTTTTTTTCTAAGGCATATTTGCAAGAAGTTTTTTCCAAATATTTATTTTCTTGCTGTATATTTGCAAAGAAAACATTTTTTTGAAAAAGAGATTTTTACAAAGTATGTTTCTTCTTCTTTTTTCCAAAACACATTGAAAGTGTTTTTTTTAAGGGATATTTGCAAGGAGTTTTTTCAAAATATTTCTTTTCTTAGACATGTTTGCAAGGAGGTTCTTTGCAAGGATGTTTTTTTTTCAAAGTAGCTTTGCACTTTTTATTTAATTGAAAGAGGTTTTTTCAAATAGTTGTTTTGCTAAGGTATTTTGCAAATGATTTTTTTCCAAAGTAGTTTTGCACTTCTTATTTATTTGAAAGGAGTTTTTTCAAATAGTTATCTTATTTTGCAAAGGATTTTTTACAAGGTAATTTTGTACTTCTTATTTCTTTGAAATTGGATTTTTTTCAAAGAGTTGTTTTTTTACAATGATTTTTTCCCAGATATATTTATAAATAAGTTTTTATTGAAAGTATTTGTTTTTACTATAAAGTAACATGATTCTTTAATTTATCGTCTATAGATTAAACAACCATGGGCAATAAGAGAAATCGTAAAAGAAAAGCTGATCGTAAACGTGATGATGATGATAATAGAGAGAAACAAAAACTCAGATATATTGCCAAAAAACAAAGGGTTGCTGAAACGAAAGAGAGAACTATTGAAGATATAAATACAGATTTCCATGACAATGTTGAAGAAATGGAAATTGAAAATAGAGTACAAGAAGAACAAATTGAAGTTGAAAAGAACATTGTAGAAGATGTAAATAGTGATTTACATGCTAATGTCGATGAAATCAATATTGAAGATCAAGTTCAAAATCCAGAAATTGAACCTGGTATGTATATATCATATATTTTCCAAATTCATTTTTTTATAATGAATTTTATTTTTTGATATATGTTAAATTAAATTTAATTTGATGTATAGGTACTTTTACTATTGATGATGAAATGTTAGAAGACATTGATTGCGACAAATATGGAGAAAAACTACCAATACATGTTGCACGATATCGTGCTACAAAATTTTATGATGAAGTTCTCAAAGATTACTCAATAGCAGGACAAGCACAAATTTTGAGATGTTTATTAGTGTCCAAGAAATTAGAAGGTGCTACATCGTTATTGGGTATTCACAAAGTAACAAAAGAGTCGAAATTGAAACAAAATGTGATGGAAAATATAGGCGATGCAATAAAAAAATTTGGAAAATCCAGGAAGAAAGATATCAGTGCTGCACGTAAAGCAATTCATACAGCAATTCTTTCAGCTAGTACTAAACAAAAGCGTTTGACAACAGAACTAGCAAAAGCAGTTGGAACAGCAAGAAAAACATTATACAAACATAGCAAATTCAGAATGCAAATAGATGAAAATAATGAACTTGTTTGTTGGGCAATTATTTGTAGACAACCTTACAAAGATAGATTAGGAGCAGGGGTTAAAGATATTCTACGAGAATATTGGTTGGAACATGCTCGAGTTTCACCAAATGCAAGAGATGTGATACGCAAAAGAATATCACGAAATGTATATGAAAGCCAACCAAAACATATAGTGGACATGACACAAGTACAATTGTTCAATAAATTCAAGGAAGATCATCGTGGAATTAATATATCAATCACTACATTTGTGCAACAAAAACCATGGTATGTTCGACCTATAACTATACGTGATACATGTTGTTGTCGTTATCATGTGCAATTTCAGTTATATTATGATACGTTTCTTGAATTTGGTAAAATGTTTTGGACAAATTCACCACCTCCGCCAACGATACGTGAATTCATATCTCAAATTTTATGTGAGAGAAATCACGATGAAGTATTTTATTCAAAGAAATGTGTCAATGGAAAACATTGTCATCATTGTGGAAATTTGGTGTTATTCCACAATAAATACCCTATCGACAATGATCAATCGTTGTCAAATGTAAATGTTGATTGGAAGAGATACGAATACATCAACTATAGTACAAGTTCTAGTGATTCACATTCCAAAAGAATTGATTTGCTAGAAGACAAGATATGCGTCACAGATTTTCTCAAAAAATTTGAAAACGAAATTTATAAATACACCCAGCATTCACATAGAGCACGATGGCAAGATCTTCAATTCAAACAGTCTCGTGAAATTTTTCCACCCGGAACAATTTTTTCGGTGGTTGATTTTGCTGAAAACTATACATTTGCTGCACAAAACGAAATACAGAGTGAATACTATCACTCTGACCAAGTTTCGATATTTGTCCATGTTGTATATAGACATTCTCAACAGGATATCGATGGCATTGAAAGCACATGTGACAATCGAGATGTGATTAAAGAATATCACTTCTATATAAGCGATGATCGTACACACGACACACATTTTGTCCAACATTGTATAGAAAATATTTTCTATGACTCACTGAAAAAACGCGAAGTCAAATTCAAAGAGTATTGGATATGGTCTGATGGATGTGCGGGTCAATTTAAATCTTCACGATCATTTTTTTGGTTATGTCGACTTCATAAAGCGCTGAACATTAAACATCGCTGGAATTTCTTTGAAACTGGGCATGGAAAAGGTGAGCATGATGGTGCAGGAGCATGCGTAAAAAGAGCACTTCGAAGATGGCAAATGAACTATTCTTCAGCACGGTTTCATTCAGCTGCAGAGGTTGTCCAATGGTGTCAATTAAATCTAAGCCATGATTATAATCAACAATCAAAAGACGTGCGCAGGTATGTCCACTATCTTTTTAATTTATATTATTTCTTAAAATTAAAAAAAATGTATATACTAACATTTAAGTACACATGTACACTATTTATTGTGTAGATTTTTTTGGCTTGTTGGGGTCCAAGATATAAATAGATCAATACCATATGACGCTAGCACCATACATGGAACTAGAGATCTTCACTCTATTCAAACAAAATCATTTCACAACGTGTTTGCATTTGACAGTAGAAAGCAATCATGCTTTTGTCATATTTGCATTGAAAATGTCGAGTCTACAGAAGTTTGTGAAAACATAACAAACAACTACGTAAAAGCTTGGAGACACACAGAGATTAATCCAAAAGGAAAAATGCCACTGGCAAGTGTTGAAGAATTAGAATCAGAAGAAATAGCAATATCGTCTGATGGCGATAGAATTTCAGATCTCGTAAGAGAAGGTAATAAACTTGTTTTTGACTTTTTAATCAATTGTTCATTCTAATCCTTCGCCATAAGTAGTCTTGATTCAATTCATTTAAATACGCTAACACCAATCATAACTTGCACAGGAGATGTTTTCGCTGTGATTGCACCTGTAGACAACAACGAAAATGTCAAATATTATTTGATGCGATGCACAGAAGGAAAAATGAAATTATTGGAGGACTACAACGACAACGGATATACATACGAAAGAGGATCCATCATTTTAAAAGGCTACTTTTTTCAGCAGACGCATATGACTAAAAGTTATGTCTACTTTCAAGATTATGAACCCGATGTTATATGTTGTCAATATAGTCATTTAGTATGTGCATCTCGAATAAAATTGATACAAGTTCCATCAAAAAAACAGTTAAAAACCAAAAAATGGAAACTATCCATATGTGACCATGAACGGATAGTTGAAGATGGTATTCCATTGCGATGTTTTTAACTACATATCAAAAATAAATTGATCTATATTTTTGTCCATATCAATTGTTGTGTGCAATATATTTTTTGTCCAATTATCAAAATTGTTGTGCACAGTATATTTTTTCACTGAGATTTTATGAATATTTTCTTGAATGACAACTAACACAAAAGCTTAAATGGTTTATTTTTTCATTGAAATTTTATGAATATTTTCTTGAATGACCACTAACACGAAAACTTAAATGGTTGTACTTTAACATGCTTAAAAATGAATTCAAATATAATTTGTAAATTCAAAAGTACTTTATTCGGGTCCCCATATGTCTATTAGACCACTAAGGGATGAGATAACGGATGTGGCTATCCCCACTCCGCCCCGAATTTTTACTTTTGATTGATTGATAGTAACAAAAAATCACAAAAAGACCTATTAAATTTTGTATTATTTTAATCCATCGAACATGTTTCTTTAATACATACTTCACCATAAATATAATCTTAAATAGATGTCTTAAAATTGTCACCAAGTTCTCCGTCCCAAATCTTTAATTTAAAATATCGCTTGTGCAAATTCACATAACTGAAATCATGGCAAATGGAGATAACGATCAGTTGATTTTTAATCACAAGCAAGGATTCCAGGATTGTGAAGCTTATGCTAAATTAGAGAAATGATTATTTACAACAAATCAATGAAAATTCATCAAATTGTTGTTTAAAATCATTGCTCTAATTTAACGCAAACTTCACAATCCCGGAATCTTCGCTTATGATTAAAAAATAAAAAACCGTTACCCCCATTTGCCATGATTTCAGCCGCATCAAATGTACCTGAACATTGTAAATAAAAATTAAATTAATTAAAAATCCATTATATCAAAATTTGAACTTAACATATATTTGCTTTAAAACATCCTAATCCATCCATATTTTCTATCAAAACTTATATTTAACATTCCTAAACTTTCTATTTTTTCCATATTTCTATCAACTTTCTAACATTCCTAAAACTTCATAACATCCTTGAAGATTCAAACTTAAATTTCATTTTTAAACTTTATATTTCATCCATGTATTTTCATCAAAACTTCAAACATTCTTGAACTTGCTAACATCTCTAAAGTTTAATGTAATCACTTTTAATCTTCCTGATTCGTCGATATGTACGAAAACTTCTACCATTTCTAAACATTCTAACATTCAAAGACAATATTTTTATCAAAACTTCTATCATTCTCTAAAACTTTATATAACATTCTTAAACTTTCTATTTCTTCCATATTTCTATAGACTTCTAACATTCCTAAAACTTCTAACATCATTCCTAAAACTTCATAACATCCTTGAAAATAACATTCAACCTTACTTGAATTTCATTTTTAAACTTTATATTTCATCCATATTTTCATTAAAACTTCAAACATTCTTGAACTTCCTAACATCTCTAAAGTTTGAATGTAATCACTTTTAAACTTCCTGATTTATAAACTTTAAACCTATCATTCATTTGAATGTCGAACAACTATTTCTATAAACTTCTAACATTCCTAAAACTTCATAACATCCTTGAAAATAACATTCAACAGGTTACTTGAATTTCATTTATAAACTCTAAACCTATCATTCATTCATGTCGAACAATTATAACTTCCTCATTTATAAACTCTAAACCTATATGTGAACATCCACTTTTAAAAATTTCCTTTAAAACTTCAATCAAAACTTCCTCATTTATGAACTTTAAACCTAATATGTTTATCCATTTTTAAACTTCCTAAATAACATTTCTTAAACTTAATAATATTCAAGAATGTCATGTTTCTTAACATTCAGTTTTACATATATTCATTCATTCAAACATTCATTCAAACATGCAAATACATATTTTAAACTAAATTTAACACCAAATATGTCAAATAAACAAAAATAAACTTAGAAATCATTTAAAAACCATGATTCACGAAATATGTAAGTTCAAAATTTATATGTATATAATCTCCAAAAAAATAATCATGAACATGTATATATCTCGTCCAAAAATAAACCTCCTCAACATGTCCAAGACAAATGTTTCCAATCTAAATGCATATCAATAACAAAAAATAGTGGACACCATGAACTATAAAATTAAAATGTCTGTGCTATCCTCCACTCGGGCCTCCCCCTCCTCCACTCAAGCCTCTCCCTGGACTCAACCCTCCCTGCAACATGTGTAAAAAAAAATTATGTTCATATCATTTAAATTACTTAAACTATAATCAAAAAATTAAAATATTAAACTAATATATCAAAATACAATTCAAATATTAACAATATTACATCAAATTCTCCAAATGCTTGTCCACCACCATCCTCCAAAGGACTTTTTCCTTTGCCTCCAAAAGATTTGAGAGACCCAAGCTGCAATCCATATATAAAATCAATTTATGAATCTCATAAATCTAAATCCACAAAAATTAAAATATTAAAACAGTAAACAAAATTAAAACAAAATTAAAGCAAAATTAAAGCAATCAATGAAATTACCTCTCTACCAATATCTGCATCATTAAGCAAAGAACCGATATCTCCACCCTAAAATTTAAATTGTATTAATAAATAAAACATATAATACAAAACAAAAAAATTACTATACCAATTAAAACTTAAAACTCAAACAAAAAATTTAAAAAACATTAGCTCACAATAGATGGTAAATCATTTATAAAGTTGGTATCTAAAGAAACCTGCATGGATGAGTCAAATTAACAATAAAATACACAGTTAAATTATCATTCAAAAAATAATAATTTATATATATATATATATCAAATTCAAACATAAGTACAAATATGTTGATAATAAATATGTACCTCTCTCCCTACATTTTCGCTAGTTGAAATGTGAAAAGAATTTTCGTTCATCATTCTTGAAAACTGCAACCAATTTAAACATTTACATAATGTACCTATGATAAGGTAACAAAAAAAATAAAATCAAGATAAATAAAATATTTAATTCAAATCAAATCATATCATGTAGTCAACGAACCTCTCCCAAACTCGATGTGTCGTTGGATATAACATTTGCTGCTAAGTCACGACAAATCTTTGCATATGCCCTGACATCTTCAATGCTCATTCCATCTATTTCATCATCAGTTTTATAAACAAACTTTTGACGAATAGCAGAACGAGCCCTTTCTCTAACCAACCCCACATCTACTCCCACTAATACTGATGATAGCCCATCACCAACAAAATTCCTTGCTGTCGTCCCAAGTTGAGATGTGGGCTCCATCTCTGATTTTAATGCCACCAACCTAGGTGGACGAGATATCTGGGGCGGAGGTCTAAGAGTTGCAGGATCTCTATGTGCACCCTCTCGATCATATATTCGACCCTTCCCAACTCCATAAAATTTTGAATGAACATCAGTATAATCTGGCTTCATATTTAAAAAAAACTCGGCATAAAAAAATCTAGCAAAATACTGAGAAACCTCATCGTTCCATGGAAAATGACCATAGGCAGCAAGAAACCGATCATAAAGTAAGTGTGCCAGATGAGGATGTTTGAAATATTGCACTTTCAACATATCTTTTTTCAAACCTTCTTTGAAATTAAACATTGATTTGGCCTGCTCTCTTGTCACTCTTTCTTTCACAACATCCCATTTGTCTGGACCCATCACTTGATCCCTTCGTCTTCGCATCAAATCTACAAAACCATCTGTAGTCGGCCCAAGATTCTCATATGCTTGAATGAAGTTTTGCAATGATCCCAAGACAATCTCCAAACTTTGTTTACTCTCCGGAGGAAGATCCATAGTAGACAAATCATTTTGCAACTTTTCATAGTGAGATCTACATCTTTCAAGAGTCATTTGATGATTACCACCTTCCCATGGAAGCTCCCGAGGTAGATCAGATGGATATGTCGTAATGGGTGTACAACCCTCAGTTAATTCAACATATTGTGTCCTAGCTCTACCTTCATCACCTCGTGCCGAATGGTGAGCCTCTTGAGAACCTTGCTCTGCATCGTCATCCGTCTCCCTCGTTTGCCCTGTCTCCCTCCCTATAGAATTAGGAGCATCTTCCGAACCATCCTCTGCTTCAAATGACAAAGTCTAGTTTAAACACAACTACAAATTTTGCACTCTCAAAAAAACAATTTGCATATATATAAATGTTCAAAGATTGATATTCATATGTACCAATAGAGGGTCGAGATCGACGTTCTCCCATAGAAGATACAGGGGAATCATTTGTACCCCTTTCACCTTGTCGGTGTGAACTATACAATAAATTAGAGTCCCGAGGAGAGGTTGACAACCTCCGATTATCACTCGTACCACCTACGCCAGAAGATTGTGAAGACCTCCTACGCTTTCGCCTTAAAGAATCCTCTCTTTCCATTTGATATATAATGCCTACACCTAAAGACAAATCAACTAATTACATATTCAAATCCTACAAGTTAAATCTATGAACTCTAAAAACCAACTACTTAATAGACTAAGTTATTTAACAAGTACCTAGATTTACCTAATTTATCATCATGATGAATTAATGTACCAATCTTTTAGGTGTTTTTGATGTTTAAAATGAATGGAACCAATATAGTTAAGTACTAAATAATAGGTTTTTTTTTATGTGTATTAGTTCATGAATCTCTTTTACCTTCTTCATACATAACTTAATACCTAAAACATAAATCATGAATCTATTTAACCTCTTCACTACATAACTTAATACCTAAAACATAAATCATGAATCTCTTTTACCTTCTTAATACATAACTTAATACCTAAATCATAAATCATGAATCTCTCTCACCTTCTTAATACAACTTAATATCTGAAACATAAATTAAGTCAATCTTTTAGGTGTTTTTGATGTTTAAAATGAATGGAACCAATATAGTTAAGTACTAAATAATAGGTTTTTTTTTATGTGTATTAGTTCATGAATCTCTTTTACCTTCTTCATACATAACTTAATACCTAAAACATAAATCATGAATCTATTTAACCTCTTCACTACATAACTTAATACCTAAAACATAAATCATGAATCTCTTTTACCTTCTTAATACATAACTTAATACCTAAAGCATAAATCATGAATCTCTCTCACCTTCTTAATACAACTTAATATCTGAAACATAAATTAAGTCTTGAAAATATTTTCATTATTGACAATAAAATAAAAATTGACAATTCATGTTTTATGTTTTCAAAATTTTCCATTTGATAATCGTTTTCAATTTCTTAAACTACAAATTTAAACCAGAAATTTTATTACTCTAGACATAAATTATATCTACAAATAATCTCATTGTCCCATAGAACAAAAAAAACTTACTGTTAAGTATTATGATTGAGTTAAATGTCATGTTTCTCAAATTGGCCTCGTTTGACAATGATCTTTAATTTCAATCTAATAATGGTAACAATTCTTGGTATTATGTTCTCCAAGCCAGCCATGTTGCAAACAAAAGAAAACACAATACCAATTTACCACCTTTACTAGAATAAAACTCGAACCATTCTGACATAACATCACCTAGTATTTTATAAAACTTACTATAGTACATTTAGATTAAAACCTATTAATGTCTATAGTTCCCTTTTACATAAAATCCATTTAAATTATTGTTTTCTCAAAAATAGACTGTGTATCTAAGCTAAACTAAAACATGTTGACAGAGTTCATGAACTCTGTCAACTAAGACAAGTTGACAGAGTTCATGAACTCTGTCAACTAAGACATGTTGACAGAGTTCATGAACTCTGTCAACATGTCTTTTAGTTGACAGAGTTCATGTCATCATTGTTAAATTACATAAGACTTAGTATAATACTTATAAATTGAAATCTATTCATGTCTTTAGTTTCCTTATACCTCAAGTCCATTTACATTGTTGTTCTATCAAAAATAAAATTGAACTATCTGAAATATGTTTGTATCTGAACTATCTATTGCCAAAGTAGATAATATAATTAATATCTGAACTCTGTCAACTTTGACGAGTCGACAGAGTTCATGAACTCTGTCAACTTAGACGAGTCGACAGAGTTCATGAACTCTGTCAACTTAGACGAGTCGACAGAGTTCAAAAGTAAAACAAGCCTACATACAACTTACAAATGTTCTTTCAAATTAAAATTAATGTTAATTTCTTTTCTAAACACAGCCAAATACAACAATTTAAAAAAGTACTCAAAAAATTTCTTTATATTTAAATTTAAAGACTCTGTCCAACTGGGCAGAGTCCATGGACTCTGCCCAGTTGGACAGAGTCCATGGCCTCTGCCCAGTTGGGCAGAGTGCAATATACAGAGACTATGGGAATTAAAAAACGATTAAAAACAATTTATATAAACGGGAATTAAAAGGATTTATCCACCTTACCTCTAAAACGCAGCCAAAACAAATGAGCACGACCTGAAATCTTTCGGACAACAGCGCAGATAAAATTTCTTCCACCCGGAACAGAGCAGCCGTAGCAGACGAACTGGGAGACCTGCATAAGATCAATAACATTTTAGCAACAAAAAATAGCGATAACAATCTTCAATAAAATACACAAGCCGAAAAACAGAAAAACGAAACGATACCTTCACCCACTGCAAACGCCGTGTCGATCTGCCACCACCCGCAACTTCTCAACGACGTTCGACCCCGCACTGTGAAGCCCTACAAGCAAGCAGGAAACAGCAAACATATTACACATGCATCAAACAAAAAACAGCAAACAGCAAACAGCAAGCAGCAAGCAGCAAAATCAAGCAAGCAGCAAACAAAACAGAAAAACGAAATGATACCTGCGGTCTATGCCGAATCCTCCATGCGCGCCAGCACACTACCACTTAAAGCTGAAAAACAAAAAAACGAAACGATACCTTCAACCACCCGTAACTGTGAAGCCCTACAAGCAAGCAGGAAACAGCAAAAGTATAAGGCAAGCAGCAAACAGCAAGCAGCAAGCAGCAAGCAGCAAACAGCAAGCAAGCAGCAAACAGCAAACAAGCTGCAAATAATATGTTGAATACCTGCAGTCTATGCCGAATCGTCCCTGCGCACCAGAACACCACCTCTTACCAGCAGCAAGCAGCAAGCAGCAGACAGTATAACTTGCATGCAGGGTGGCTAAACAACGAACGCCGTAATTACACGCAGGCTTACAGGTCGACAACACACGCCGTCGACCAATAGGGAAGCTAACAGGCGACAGGGCAGCGGGGTGACGGAGCGGACGAGCGACAGGGCAGCGGGGTGACGGAGCGGACAGACGCCTACCAACCCGAAAGGGGTCCACAAGATCCCACGATAATGACGGGAGAGGGGCCGGGACAGAGCTTATATGCCGAATAATTGTTCGGCCCGAATAATTGTTCGGCCGAATAATTATTCGGCCGAATAAGTGTTCAGCCGAACAATTATTCGGCCGAACAAGTGTTCGGTCCGAACAATTATTCGGCCGAACACTTATTTACACCGCCGTGAGTTTGCTCCGTCCGGCTAGCCCATGGCACATATTCCGAGGCCACCGTTATGTTTGACGGTGGCCCGTTAAAGATTATTCGGCCGAATAAATACTATATTATTCGGCCGAATAACGTTAATTATTCGGCCGAATAATTATAATTATTCGGCCGAATAATTAACGTTATTCGGCCGAATAACATATGCTAGAGTTCTTACCCCGCCGATTCTCACCAAAGTGTTACCCACCTTCGCATTTCCACCCGTATACAAATGAAATTTAAAGACAATTATAGTGGCAAATATGTCAAAATGTATAGATGATTTCCAGATAACATTGTTAGAGGAGGACATGTGAGAGGGAAAAACTAACTGAACTTCATGCATTTAATCTTAATCATAGACCTCTACCTACCCATGTAACACAACAAACAATAAACCAACCAACCCAATCGGGGCTTTAGGATAATTGAATGGTACCAAAAACATGACCCATTCCGAATAAGTGGATGGTATCAAAAACATGCTTAATTGTAAAGGAACAAGGGCCCTTTAAAAAATTGTTGAAATGTTCAAAAAGAAAGCTAAATTTCAAGACTTGCAACCTCTAGATGTATGTCACCACTAAGCCTATTGCAAGATAGGTTTAGGACTAGTAAATTCACACATTTCTTAATATTTGTAGGAATTTTACCTAATAACTTGTTTGCATAAAGATACAGATATCTGAGTTGCTGGAGGAAGGCAATAGAATTAGGGATTCTTCCAGAATTTTATTGCCCTATGAATTCTGCACATCATATTCAACTTACAATTAGGTAGAAATTACTCCATCTCAGTGAATTACTCAATATTCAACTCTTTTGAAAAAAGATAAGATAATTACTCCTTTGCTAGTAAGAAATTTCTAATTATATTCTTAATATAAATTCATTGTTACTTATATAATATATCAACAATGTGGTAATGTCCAATATAAACTACACTGTTTATTCCTTGCCTAACTTATGTGGAACACCCTGCCCCTCTTGTTAGACCTCTATTTTGACCTCTGGACTATACCATGTCAAATACATATATATAATGATGAGTTGGCTTGATGCCTAGACTTATGTTGTATTTTTAGCATGATAAGTTTTGATACATTAACTACTCACTAGGCGGGTAAACATTTCCACATTGTATTTTTGTGATATAAGCAGGAACACAAATTTAATTCTAAAACCACCAATGGATTGAAAGCAATCACAAGCGGGCTATGATCCCACTAGAGGGGAAGTAAGGGGCTAAGCTACTGAGATAATACTATGTCAAAACTAGCAGGTGTCTCCTTCCTATGCTCTCCACATTCCTTCCCATGATCATTTGGAATCCTTTTTAGCCTTCTATTTAGTGGTCAACATGAGATATACATGGGATTCCATGGAAGACACGTGGTCTCATGCATTGCTAGGAGTATATGAGCCTCAATTTCCTTATGGAAGCTTCTCCTTCCTCACTTGTTTTTGGTCCACCCATGGAATTACTACCTATGAGCTACCATGATTGCACAGTTACTTATTGCTGCTAATATTCCAACACAATGCTATATAATTTCCATGATTTTAAATGCTATAAGAGCTCAACAAAATCTACACTCAGCAAACATGTGCTTGTACTAAAGTCAGCGACAGCCAAAGCTAAGGTCTACCTTTCCAGGAAATCCATATGCAAGTAACAAAAGAGATTCCTTGCCTAGATTGGAGCCCTGGAGGGAAAAGATTTCCTAAGGGGTTGCATTGTAGAGAAGGGAGGATTCTTTTGTTAGTGTTGTGTGGGATGAGAAGGAAGACTGGTGGCTAGTTGAAGGTGAAGTGTTATGCCTGGAGGAGTTCTAATGTGAGTTGTGGTAAATGATTGGAATTTCTCTACCTGAGAAGTTGTGGGTTAGGTTGTGAGTGAGAATTTAGATCTTGCAACTATACATTCACCCTTGTGGTCTCATAGCCCTGGCTTGGGGATGGCATATATGGAAGGTGCTTCTGGTTCAGTGGATAATCATTGTTTGCAGCTAGTTAATGGTTGCATCTTCAGAAAAAAAGATATTGTTCTTTTGTATATCTGTTATTCTTTTATGTTTGCATAATTGTTCTGAATTATAATTTGAATGCAAATGAAACTAAGAAGAATGAATATAATGAATTAGGTATAAATATGTGATGGATGTAGAAATTTTTGAGGTAAACAAAATGGATGTATCATTATTTATTGATTCTGTTTGTATTTTCTTTCAGTAAATTTCATTGAAAACAGATAAGCTAATTACTCCTTTGCTAGTCAGAAAATTATGATTATATTCTTAATATAAATTCATTGTTATTTATATGATTTATATTCTTAATATAAATTCATTGTTATTTATATGATATATCAACAATCTGGTAATGTCCAATATAAACATACTAAGACATATATTTTTGTATATTTATTTTTATTGCTATTCAACATCATCCCCATTCAAATTCACTGACTCTTTTGCTTCCATCCCCAATCTATTTTGTTGAACTTATTTCGATTGACTAATTCCAAATTAAAATAAATCGTAGTTAAAAATCTATGAATCACCTGGGATTGTTGATTTCATAGTGTTTTTGTTGGTCTCATGACCTCTGGCCATATTTTCCATTTGTAAAATAAGAAGGTATATATCCATCTTTGTCGTCTTTGAATTCCTTTTCAATTGGATCCCATAAATAAATACCATTTAAGGGGTCCACTGGACCACTTCTGAGCCTTCACTAGAACAGGTGCCCACACATTTTCAAGTTTGTTTGAAGTTTGAAGCACACCCAAATTTTACAAAGGATCCATGGTTGGGAGAAGTCACAACTTTTAGATTACGGTCTAGATTTAGGCTAGAATTCACATTTCAAGAAATATACAGATTCTCTTGAGACCAAAGCTAAAGATAACATAATAAATCTGCTTGGCTTTGAAGAAGAAGATTGAATAAAATCATTGTTTATCTGTTATTGAACCAAGATATTCTCTACAACATCTTCCACATTGCGATTTTATATTCCTCTGCATTCTACCAAAAATATTGGCAATGGATGCAGATTCATTCAATCGTCTTTTTGTACAAATTTATTTTCTTGTTTGATCGGGGCCTCCACCATGTGTGGAACATGTGCTATTAAAGCATCCATATTCACCAGGATTTCCATATATAATACTTGTACAAAAACCAACTCCCTATGTTTCCATAAAGGAAACAACAAGCAAACATTTTCCCATTGTATCCCAAACGCTTATCCTTCGTTTTCATAATATTACATGTATAGAAATAGAGAGAAACAATGTCATTTTCTTCCTATATTGAAACCATTTTCCAAATGTTCACATATGTTGGTCCCTATCTTCATGCAAGTATGGTGTTTGCGAATGAAGATTGTATGAAGATGAGGTGAGAAAACTAAGTATATTGCATGGAACCGAATTTAGTCTAACATGTTAATGTGGCCTAAGTCCACATCAAAATACAAAACTAGGATTTTTGGTAAGGCATTTAAGTTCCATTGAATAAGTACAGCTAATGCCCTGAAGGGAATCAAACCTTAATGCTGAATAAAATGACACAATGTTAAAAAATGAAAACCATAGCACCAATAATGATCTGCTCCTTTTTGTGTAGACCATAACCGAGACACCAACATAAAATTAATCAAGGATCCAATTCAAAGGATAGGGATCTTCCTTCAGTTTTGAAGGCTCTTGTGTTAATGCGATTCCTTATCAATGGTTCCCCATCAAAATTCCCATCCAAAAGAAGCTATAAAACTTGAAACTTCACCACATGGTACCTTTATTTTGGAAAACAATGGAGCTCCAGTTCAAGAAAATAGAAAACAATCAAAGGAAGTGCTATGCACAACTCTAGTATAAATAGTTTTGTAAAGGCCTTTAAGTCTGTAAAATAGTATATACTAATAGTGAAGGTAACCAAGGTGCGTGGGTGCATGTGTGGGTGCATGTATGGGTGAGGTGGTGTGCACAATACATGCCGATACATGCAGGTGCATTTATTTTCATGTGTATTTAAAAAATAAATTTATAAAATAGTAAAATACAAAATTAAGAATTTAGAGATGTAAAATTTAAAATTATAGTGTACACATATGTTGCACGAGATTATGAAACGAAAGGATGCCTGAAATGTAAGCACATGTAAGGGTATGGGTGCACACATTGAGATATTTTCCTAAATAGCAGTTGTGAGCTTATACTGCTTTTTCATTCCACATAGAGCTTGCTCCTTCCTTCCGGTAATGTACATGTATCACCTCCACCAACTTAAATTCCACAAGGAAATTCAATGTTTTCTCAACACACTAGAGGTTCCCCAGTTGTTGTTATTGTCTCTTATATAAAATGTTTCAGAGGATATGGAAGCAAAGCTAGCAGTGCATGGACTGATTTTGTTAATACTTGGCCTTCTCTTACTACTGTTTCTAATTTTGGGAATTATATTCCAAAGAAGGGACCTTCTATGGCGTTTACCATTCGAATTTTATGCCCACTGATAACTTGGATAAATGCAACACACAATTATATCAATAATGAAAGTAATTACATCAAAATATACAGATCTTTCAAGCATCAAGAGGGATTCAATTCATTGAGGTGCATAATTAATTAATAATAAAAGGAATTACATCAAACATATACGTAAGGGCTAAGGGAAAAAATTACCTGACATTTGTTCAAAGTGTATAAATAACGCAACTTCTTCTCACCATAAATATAGTTTCTAAAACCCTAGTATGAACAACCAATCACATAATAACTAGTATGATAGATGTCAATTGAAAATTAGTTTGATGGTGTAGTAATCTCGCCACCTCTTAAAGATGTTGTATGGCCAACACTTGAGAATTTGATGAATAATGAATTTTCCCCTTCGACGACAACAAATTAGAAGTGGACTCTTGTAGCTATGTAAACATTCATACACCGTAAGTTAGAAAAAAATCAATAAGGAACAAAGAGAAAAATCAACAGGGATTGTATCAAAGAGTACTATCAAGGGTACCTGAATTGATGGGGAAGCCAGAATGATGCTACATCCAGGAAAGTCCTTGGATTGAATTATCCGTAGAAGTGGACCGGTGTACCTTTGTAAACGTTCATACACCGTAAGTTAAAAAAACATCAATAACGAACCAAGAGAAACACCAACAGGGATTATATCGAAGAGTACTATCAAGGGTACTTGAATTGATGGGGAAACCAGAATGATGCTACATCAAGGCAACTCCTTGGATTCAATGATCCATAGAAGTGGACTCTTGTACATCTGTAAACATTCATACACCGTAAGTTAGAAAAACATAAATAAGGAAGCAAGACAAACATCAATAGGGATTATATCGAAGAGTACTATCAAGGGTACCTACATTGATTGGGAAACCCAAATTATGTTGCATCTGGGCAAGTCCTTGGATTGAATGATACATAGAAGTGGACTCTTCTACCTCTGTAAACATTCATAAAACGTAAGTTAGAAAAACATCAATAATGAACCTAGAGAAACATCAACAAGGATTGTACACTAAATCAACAAAAGCATATAAATACACTATTTTAAGCACGTGCACTGTCTTATTCTATGAAACTCAGCTAGGGAAATAGAGGATGCAGTGTTGGATTGAGGGCGCCCCCACTTATTGAGGTACTGAAATCGATATAGTTCATATTATGATGGATGAACATTCAAATCAATATCCAAGCCACTATTTTGTTTTCTTCTTTTGTTTTTCTTTTTAGGGATAAGAAAACTCTTATTCCTCTTCAAAGAAGACTAATATGCACCCAATAAAAGGGTGAAGTCATAATCGAAAATAGAAATATTGTTGGCTTCATCCAACAATTTTTTAAGAAGGCTAATCATTTGTTCAGTTTTTCTCAAAGTGATAGGAGGACTATTTTTAATCAACTCAAAATAACCGAACAACTCCTCTCTAGTTAATTTTCAGTTTTACTTAACATTTGTCGGAATTTTACCTAATAACTTGTTTGGAGAAAGATATAGATATCTGAGTTGCTGGAGGAAGGCAATAGAATCATGGATTCTTCTAGAATTTTATTGCCCTGTGAATTCTGCACATCATCTTCACCTTAATGGTATCATATCCTGGCAAGGGAATGGTATCTATAACATATTACTTACAATTAGGTAGAAATTGCTCCATCTCAGTGAATTACTCAGTATTCAACTCTTTGAAAAAAGATAAGATAATTACTCCTTTCCTAGTCAGAAATTTCTACTTATATTCTTAATATAAATTCATTGTTACTTATATAATATATCAACAATGTGGTAATGTCCAATATAAACTACACTGTTTATTCCTTGCCTACCTTAGGTGGAACACCCTACCCCTCTTGTTAGACCTCTATTTTGACCTCTGGATTATACCATGTCAAATACATATATATAATGATGAGTTGGCTTGATGCCTAGACTTATGTTGTATTTTTAGCATGATTAGTTTTGATACATTAACTACTCACTAGGCGGGTAAACATTTCCACATTGTATTTTTTTGATATAAGCAGGAACACAAATTTAATTCTAAAACCACCAATGGATTGCAAGCAATCACAAGCGGGCTATGATCCCACAAGAGGGGAAGTAAGGGGGTAAGCTACTCAGATAATACTATGTCAAAGCTAGCAAGTGTCTCTTTCCTATGCTCTCCACATTCCTTCCCATGATCATTTGGAATCCTTTTTAGCCTTCTATTTAGTGGTCAACATGAGAGATACATGGGATTCCATGGAAGACACGTGGTCTCATGCATTGCTAGGAGTATATGAGCCTCAATTTCCTTATGGAAGCTTCTCCTTCCTCACTTGTTTTTGGTCCACCCATGGAATTACAACCTATGAGCTACCATGATTGCACAATTACTTATGGCTGCTAGTATTCCAACACAATGCTATATAAATTCCATGATTGTAAATGCTATAAGAGATCAACGAAATCTACACTCAACAAACATGTGCTTGTACTAAAGTCAGCGAGAACCAAAGCTAAGGTCTACCTTTCCAGGAAATCCATATGCAATCAACAAAAGAGATTCCTTGCCTAGATTGGAGCCCTAGAGGGAAAATATTTCCTAAGGGGTTGCATTGTAGAGAAGGGAGGATTCATGTGTTAGTGTTGTGTGGAATGAGAAGGAAGACTGGTGGCTAGTTGAAGGTGAAGTGTTATGCTTGGAGGAGTTCCAATGTGAGGTGTGGTAGATGATTGGAATTTCTCTGCCTAAGAAGTTGTGGGTTAGGTTGTGTGTGAGAATTTAGAGCTTGCAACTATACATTCACCCTTGTGGTCTCATAGCCTTGGCTTGGGGCTAGCATCTATGGCAGATGCTTGTGGTTCAGTGGATAATCATTGTTTGTAGCTAGTTAATGGTTGCATCTTCAGGAAATTAAAAAATAAATAAATAAAGAAGAAGAAAAAAGATATTGTTCTTTTGTATATATGTTATTCTTTTATGTTTGCATAATTGTTCTGAATTATAAGTTGAATGCAAATGAAACTAAGAAGAATGAATATAATGAATTAGGTATAAATATGTGATGGATGTAGAAATTTTGGAGGTAAACAAAATGGATGCATCATTATTTATTGATTCTGTTTGTATTTTCTTCCAGTAAATTTCATTGAAAATAGATAAGATAATTACTCCTCTGGTAGTCCAAAATTTCAGATTATATTATTAATATAAATTCATTGTTATTTATATGATATATCAACAATCTGGTAATGTCCAATAGAAACATACTAAGACATATATTTCTCTATATTTATTTTTATTGCTATTCAACATTATTCACATTCAAATTCACTGACTCTTTTGCTTCCATCCCCAATCTATTTTGTTGAACTTATTTCGATTGACTAATTCCAAATTAAAATAAATCATAGTTAAAAATCTATGAATCACCTGGGATTGTTGGTTTCAAAGTGTTTTTGTTGGTCTCATGACCTATGGCCATATTTTCCATTTGTAAAATAAGAAGGTATATATCCATCTTTGTCGTCTTTGAATGCCTTTTCAATTGGATCTCATAAATAAATACCATTTAAGGGGTCCACTGGACCACTTCTGAGCCTTCACTAGAATAGGTGCCCACACATTTTCAAGTTTGTTTGAAGTTTGAAGCACACCCAAATTTTACAAAGGATCCATGATTGGGAGAAGTCACAACTTTTAGATTACGGTCTAGATTTAGGCTAGAATTCACATTTCAAGAAATATACAGATTCTCTTGAGACCAAAGCTAAAGATAATATAATAACTTTGCTTGGCTTTAAAGAAGAAGATTGAATAAAATCATTATTTATGTGTTATTGAACCAAGATATTCTCTACAACATCTTCCACAATGGGATTTTATATTCCTCTACAGTCTACCAAAAATATTGTCAATGGATGCAAATTCATTCAGTCATCTTTTTGTACAAATTTATTTTCTTGTTTCATCGGGGCCTCCACCCTGTGTGGAACATGTGCTATTAAAGCATCCATATTCAGCAGGATTTCCATATATAATACTTGTACAAAAATCAATTCCCTATGTTTCCATAAACGAAACAACAAGAAAACATTTTCCCATTGTATCCCAAACGCTTCTCCTTCGTTTTCATACCAAAAAATGTTACGTGTATAGAAATATAGAGAAACAATGTCATTTTCTTCCTGTATTGAAACCATTATCCAAATGTTCACATATGTTGGTCCCTATCTTCATGCAAGTATGCTGTTTGCCAATGAAGATTCTATGAAGATGAGGTGAGAAAACTAAGTATACTGCATGGAACGGAATTTAGTCTAACATTGTTACTACGGCCTAAGTCCACATCAAAATACAAAACTAGGATTTTTGGTAAGGCATTTAAGTTCCATTGAATAAGTATAGCTAAGGCCCCGAAGGGAATCAAACCTTAATGCCCAAAAAAATGACACAATGTTAAAAAATGGAAACCATAGCACCAATAATGATCTGCTCCTTTTTGTGTAGACTATAACCGATACACCAACATAATATTAATCAGGGATCCAATTCAAAGGGTAGGGATCTTCCTTCAGTTTTGAAGGCTCTTGTGTTAATGCGATTCCTTATCAATGTTTCCCATCAAAATTCCCATCCAAAAGAAACTATAAAATTTGAAACTTCACCCCATGGTACCTTTATTTTTTAAAACAATGGAGCTCCAGTTCAAGAAAATAGAAAACAATCAAAGGAAGTGCTATGCACAACTCAAGTATAAATAGTTTTGTAAAGGCCTTTAAGTCTGTAAAACAGTATATACTAATAGTGAATGTAGCCAAGGTGCGTGGGTGCATGTGTGGGTGCATGTATGGGTGAGGTGGTGTGCACAATACATGCAGGTGCATTTATTTGCATGTGTATTTAAAAAATAAATTTAGAAAATAGTAAAATACAAAATTAAGAACTTAGAGATGTAAAATTTAAAATTATAGTGTACACATATGTTGCACGAGATTATGAAATGAAGGGATGCGTGAAATGTAAGCACATGTAAGGGTATGGGTGCACACATTGAGATATTTGCCTAAATAGCAGTTGTTAGCTTCTTCTGCTTTTTCATTCCACATAGAGCTTACTCCTTCCTTCCAGTAATGTACATGTATCACCTCCACCAACTTAAATTCCACAAGGAAATTCAATGTTTTCTCAACACACTAGAGGTTCCCCAATTGTTGTTATTGTCTCTTATATAAAATGGTTGAGAGGATATGGAAGCAAAGCTAGGAGTGCATGGACTGATTTTGTTAATACATGGCCTGCTCTTACTACTATTTCTAATTTTGGGAATTCTACTCCAAAGAAGGGACCTTCTATGGTGTTTACAATTCGAATTTTATGCCCACTGATAACTTGGATAAATGCAACACACAATTATATCAATAATGAAAGTAATTACATCAAAATATACAGATCTTTCAAGCATCGATAGGGTTTCAATTCATTGAGGTGCATAATTAATTAATAATAAAAGGAATTACATCAAACATATAGGTAAGGGCTAAGGGCCAAAATAACCTGACATTTGGTCAAAGTGTATAAATAATGCAACTTCTTCTCACCATAAATATATTTTCTAAAACCCTAGTATGAACAACCAATCACATAATAAATAGTATGATAGATGTCCATTAAAAATTAGTTTGATGGTGTAGTAATCTCACCACCTCTTAAAGATATTGTAGGGCCAACACTTGAGAATTTGATGAATAACGAATTTTCCCCTTCGACAACAACAAATTAGAAGTGGACTCTTGTAGCTCTGTGAACATTCATACACCGTAAGTTAGAAAAACATCAATAAGGAACAAAGAGAAAAATCAACAGGGATTGTATCAAAGAGTAATATCAAGGGTACCTGAATTGATGGGGAAGCCAGAATGATGCTACATCCAGGAAAGTCCTTGGATTGAATTATCCGTAGAAGTGGACTGTTGTACCTCTGTAAACATTCATACACCGTAAGTTAAAAAAACATCAATAACGAACCAAGAGAAACACCAACATGGATTATATCGAAGAGTACTGTCAAGGGTACCTTAATTGATGGGGAAACCAGAATGATGCTACATCAAGGCAAGCCCTTGGATTCAATTATCCATATAAGTGGACTCTTGTACATTTGTAAACATTCATACACCGTAAGTTAGAAAAACATCAATAAGGAAGCAAGAGAAACATCAATAGGGATTATATCGAAGAGTACTATCAAGGGTACCTACATTGATTGGGAAACCCAAATTATGTTGCATCTGGGCAAGTCCTGGGATTGAATGATCCATAGAAGTGGACTCTTGTACCTCTGTAAACATTCATAAAACGTAAGTTAGAAAAACATCAATAACGAGCCTAGAGGAACATCAACAAGGATTTTACACTAAATCAACAAAAACATATAAATACACTATTTTAAGCATGTGCACTGTCTTATTCTATGAAACTCACCTAGGGAAATAGAGGATGTAGTGTTGGATTGAGGACGCCCCCGCTTATTGAGGTACTGAAATCGATATAGTTCATGTTATGATGGATGAACATTCAGATCGATATCCAAGCCACTATTTTGTTTTCTTCTTTTCTTTTTCTTTTTAGGGATAAGAAAACTCTTATTCCTCTTCAAAGAGGACTCATATGCACCCAATACAATGGTGAAGTCATAATCCAAAATAGAAATATTGTTGGCTTCATCCAACATTTTTTAACAAGGCCAATCATTTGTTCAGTTTTTCTCAAAGTGACAGCAGGACTATTTTTAATCAACTCAAAATAACCGAACAACTCCTCTCTAGCTAATTGGAGTGCATCAACATCATTATCAACATTGTGAATATCCATAATAGTATTCTTGGCATTGACATCATGTCTTGGTTCATCTATACCTATCTCAGGAGAAGCATTGCATGAAGAAGGTGTTGCATCAGTATCCAACAACATACCTGAATCCCTTGAGGAGAAATACCACCTTTATAACATTCTTGCAAATGTTTACATGGATATCCCATGGGAAATTGCATGCCATAAAATTTGAGCGATACCAAGTGACAAGGTACCGCTTCTCAGAAGTGGTTTGAATCCTCATCCAATAAGCACGAGATATGTTGTCATGAGAGTAGAAATCACTATCTGGAATCATTTTAGCTCTTTCGGTTGATGATTGAAGTTGCTTCTCTTTCCTATAGTTGGTCAAATAGCCTTATTTTTCAAAATTTCTTTGAATCGATAAAATGGTTCAACATTTATTAGTACTACATATAACAACCAATCCATTTTACGGGAACACTTATTCCTTCTATCAGAAATAAACTTTGTCTTCAAGAAGTAGTGGTATGACTCCATCGCATTGTTTGTCTCTTGATTTGCATGTGGAAAATATCGGCAACCTTTTACCCACATCCTTGCAAGTAAATTACTAACTTAGTGTTTATATCCCTTCTTTATGATATAAAAAAACAAAAGACACAAGTCAGAGTATGTACACTTACAAATTTTATCACTCGAAACCCAATTCTTAAGGAAATAGTCGAAGAACTTTTTCTCATCTACATATTTGCTAAAAAATCCTTCAATTGCAGCATTGACATTGTCATTGGAACAATATATCATGATATGGCTCAAGTCTTTATACATTTCACTCACTCTTTTTGGACCAATGCCCATTCGGTACACATTTTTTTACCATGCCCTTCGTACATGCCAAACACATAAGATAACTCTACAATGTGTGATCCCCCTGCCATATGTAACGTGTTAAAATGTGACATTCATGAAATAAATACAAGTTACATTACAAAATAGAAAGATTGAAATTACCTCAAGGTTTTTATTTCAGCCAATGCATCATCAACCATGAATGCATTGACTTTCCAATCTGGACGAGCTTCATAACACCTCTGCATGAGTTGATCCAACTATGCTACAATATCTTATGTTGTATTCCTAGATGCTACAACCCATGCGACGGGCACCCTACTTTCTTGCTGATGAAATGCGACAAGTGTGTATAGTTGATACTGTCATATCCACAGAACATATTGCAATCAAATTTAAGTTATCAATATCATTGAATGGATACAATTGAAATGATAATGCTAAATCAATGATTGACATCATGCTTACCCCATACTTATTCGTACTAAAGGTTGAATCCCTTGCTATTAAGCTATTACGAGATAGATTCAACATTGTCTCTAGCATCCACTTTGTTTGAATTCTGATTATAAACGAGATGTCTCCGCCATTGGGATTTTGGTAGAAAAAAATATCATCTTTATGTTTTTGGTACCAAAGATTCATGCTCATCTCATCTTTTTGGTGTAGCTGATACTTTCCCTTATCCAAACGACTATAGATGTTCATGACATATTTCCTTTGTGGGAATAAATATCTATCCTGATCTGCTGCATCCATGTTAACATGTTTCTCAATGTGAATTTTACACACCGAATCAACTGGCACATCCCAAGAAAAAAACTTTCTACATAAGAAACTATGTCCCTTGAATGTCTTGGCTTATGCATGGATCTAGTCTCACCCGAAGTGTCATTCCTTCCATGACAAGTCCATCCTCTCGTGTCTTCATATTCATACATGTTATAAGTTATTATTTCCACGTCGTGATCTTTAACCATGATCTTAACAATAAAAGGGCACTGACAGCCCATTTTTTTCAGAAATGAATTGACCCTTCATTTAGGCAGTTTCTCTCCCCTTTTATATTCTAGGCCATATGAACAATAATACCTACATAAAATATTATGAAATGTTAATACATATGACATGTGATAAATATACTATGATTCCTAACATCCAAACAATGAAATTTGAAATACTTACACTTCATATCTCAAGGCTGCAGTATCCCTCTTTCCTCGGGATTTGTTTTGGCTATGGTAGAAACTACAAGGAGCAACAAGATTCATTTCCTCTCCTTTAATAAAATCGGGAACTTTATGCAGTGGGATTTTGGAAACCTGATCAATGGTTCCATTCCTTCAATGTATTTCAGACCAGACAAGTTCATTACCGGAAAATATTGCAATGTCTTTGGGATCTTGCAACTCTAGGTCCATGATACTTTGCGAGATGTCATGCCTACCCATTTTGTATTGAATCCTACAAAAAAAGTGCAAACACTTAAGATAAGAAGGAAAAAAATACTAATATCAATATTGTGTCAACATAAATTAACAAGTTACAAAATAAATTTGCACCATTGATGTCCTAAGTTTGCATGACTTCTATCCTAAATTTGTGATTGCAAATCTTATTTTTCTAAAGTATTGAGCAAGTTATATGGTTTTTTTAGGAAGTTGGTTTATTGTGAAAGTGGGGCTGAATGCTATGTTGTTTTGGCATGCTTAGTATAACTTTCAGATCTGGTTTGTTGCTATTATATTTCCACTATAAATGAAGTAATTTTTATGTCTACATATTGAGATAGATCTTGCACTAACGGGTGTTTGTATGCTATTGATGACACAAAAATTACAAATGCTATATCCAATCATGTAAAATATTAAAGTTGCCAACCAAATGTCATCATTTTTCGCCAGTCATCATTTCCACAAGTCAGAGGGTGATCAATTTGCAGTGTTACGGTGATTAATTCCAATTTGAAATGACGACCCAGATCTAGAGTTTGTTAATGGAATGTCAGGCGTTCCATTGTGATTTGATTTTCATTATTATGTCCACTGCTTTCATGGCATGAGTTTGAAAGAGATGAGCAGATATATAATTTTCAAGTGATTTTGGCTTATTAAGTACCCCTGGCACAATTAGCAAGAAAAACTCTGGTTTTGGTGTTGCAACTAAATTCCTAAATCTATATTTCCAAATATTTTAGTGAGTTTAAGAAAACTCTTCTTTTGGTGGTGCAGATAAATTCCTAAATCTAAATTTCTAAATATTTTAGTGAGTTCATGCTTAAAATTAGTTTTGGTAGTAAAGCCAATTTTGTTTTTCAAAATCCATAATCAGATGTCCAAAACTTAGCTCTACCATTACAGAAGATCATGTACCTGCACGTAGTCTATCTGGTCCATTGTAGCATTCCAGTGGATTTCCTAGTGCACTGAAACATAATATGGTTCAACGTAGTTATTCATCCCCATCTCATCTTTCTTCCAGTAGTTCACTACTATTGGTCAGTGGGACTAAGAGTTCACATAAGCATGCAGATTATGCAGTTAAAGAGAGTCATTCATCTTTGTCTCATGTTTCTTCTTCTAGTACCATTGTAAGTTGTTGCCCCCCACCATCAGAAAATTCACCCAAAGCCGGCACCATGCGCCATTGTCATTTACAACCTCTAATCAAGGTAACTTTGTCGGTCTGCTTAATTTCATGAAGCAATCCCTTAAAGTTTTTTTTTCATGCTATGAATGAGACTATATTACAATTAAATTAATGTTAGGTGACTAATATTGTTTATCTTAGGCATGACCATTCGAGGCTTTAACACTTTCAAGACATAACCTATTTTAGAACTATGCTAATTTAAGTTAAAAAGTACTATGATGTTTTCTTATGTGTGATCAACAGGGGTCATTGAAGGAAGTTTCATAAAACATAAAAACCTAATACACAATAATGCCTTTATGTGCACTGTAAAGTCTTAATAGTAATGAAGTCTTCAAAGCATGGAATTTAAAGCTTAGCAGAGAATGCTAAAAAATAACATTGGCAACACATAACCTTGCTAGCAAAATCATTATAAACAAATCCTTTTAAACAAACCAAATTAACAATTGGCACTAGAAGCATGAACACTTATATTAACTAGATTTAGTGGGGATTGTTTGAGAGAGACTGAAAGAGGTAATCCGAGCAGATAGTCTTTTGAGAAGCCCTAAGAGAGGCCACTTTAAAATTTGTTGGCATGGAAACCTAGCTTGATGCTAACAATCACCTTACATCCAATTTTCTTCCCAAGTTTTATCGAGGTGAATTACCTTTATCTTGAAACACTAAGTTTCTAAACTTCTAGATTGAGAATAAGAGCACTTTGATTGAAGTTTTCACAATATTTCCAACTTGATAAAAGCTACTAAAATTCTCTTTCATCTTGCACACCGTATATGATTGCAAATGATACCTTCAATTCATCGGATTGTTTGAAGTTTGATTAAATTGGGAGTCTAAGTGAAATATCTCCAACCACTTTGCCCATGGTCTCTTTACCTAAGTACAATGCTGGAAGATGCGAGAAACCTTGTCATCACCGTGACTGCAAATTGGGAAACTTAGTAAGCATTTGTTATTCCAATGCTTGACAACTTCAAAGCAATGAAAGGCCCCCATCTGCAATGTGCCAATGAATAACATCCTCCCTCCCTTGGTTTGGCATGCTTCTACTATGTCCATTTCCAATTGACATCAAATCTCAGTTGTTGAATTGGTATGTTGCTTAAGGTCTCTTCATATTTCTTGCTTGAGACCTCAATCATATTCCCTTGATAGTATGAGTGCTTGTTTCTGACGGTTGTTGCTACCTAAATAGTCAAAGTTGTGGGCACAGTCTTCAAGTATTGATTATCACGGTCTTTTTATTTTTGTTTATGTTTCTGCGAGTCCCATGAAGGAATTGAATGAAGCCTGAGGATTTAATGCAGCGTCCGTGGCAAGATTCAATATGGATTTGATGTGGAAAGGAGTCTTGTGATTATAAATTCAGGTGTGGTTGTTGTCCATGGCAGCAAAGGTGTGTGGTGTTGGAATGGAAGGTTTTATTGATTGGTTTGATAAAGAAATTTGGTAGTTTGGCCTGTTAGTATTCAAGTATGTGCATTGTATGGTGATGCTAGCTGTCTGAGATTGTTGTTTGTTGTTGAGTTTTTCTTGGATGTATATACAGTGAATACATTGTCGTTGTTGTTTTTGTTGGCAATGCTGTGTTTTGACATGGTTTCTCTGGTTCAAAGTAGGTGATGTTTAAGGGATATGAAATGGGTTGTGGTTTTTTTTAGTTTTTGTGAAGGATATGAATTAGCTTGTGCGGAGTCTTGGATGAATATTGGGAGCCCAACTGGTTTCTGGTAAAGTCTTCAAAGGCAGAGACTTTCTTGTTTAAGACTAAGAAATGGGTTGCGGGTCATGCAGAGTCTACAATGTCAGTAGATGATATTGCAATGTATGTTTATTGAAACACAAAACTAAAAGAAAAGCATGAGTCTTGCAGATATGGATTGGGTTTGTTGATTGAAATACCAGAAGATGTTGCCGTGGGTATTTAGCCAGGAGAGCCGATTCCAAACTTAGACAAAGATGATGGTGAGTGCAGTTTTGTTTTCTCTTTCGTTCCATTTGTTTGTTTTTGTTTTTGGGAGTGTATAAAACTTATTAGTAGATGGAGGAATTGGGTAGTGGGTCATTCAAGGTTGATAAACAGTACACGGTTTAGGATAGAATCCATGTTGAGAACGACAGATGGTTTATTTATTTACATTTCTCGTTTCATTCCAGTGGGTTTAGTGTGAATGCATTTATTTGAGGAAGATGGCATGGTTTATTCGATGTTCACGGGGTTTATGAAGGATTGGAAGCGGTGATCATAGTGGATGCATTGCTTTATGGTGAATGAACTGATTCCTAATAAAAGCGGGGAATTGGGTTGTGGGTATCCCTGAGGGAACAACACATTTTGTGTAGTTTTGAGCGAGGTAGTAGAAATGGGTTGTGCTTCTTCAAAGATCGACAATGAGGAAATGGTGGAAATGGGTTGACTCCTGCTGAAATCCACGAGCTGAATGGGAGCACGGCAGTGTTCACAGTTGAGAGGCCAAATCCTGCATTAACTGCATGGAGAGGGAGTTGGATCGCTGGAAATCGATCCACGTTCAAGAGGTCCGTCCATTAACTGAGTGGATCTGCTGCTACGCAGATTTTATCGCTGACATGGGCGGCGCATGGGACTAGTAGTAATCGGAGGAGGGCCAATCCTGGAGGTTAACGTCAACGGAGGGGAATGTTTGGACGACCAGCAGAGAAAGTTGGAATGAGAAGTCCATTTACAAACGGTGTGAGGTCTCTTCGACGGCCCCAGGTGGGTCCTAGGTGCAAATCGTCGAGGAGATTGCTTACTCCAATTCTGCATGCTTGTATAATTATTTATGTCTTGTTTTTGCATGGGTATTAATAATGATATTCGCGTGGGTAATAATATTAATGATATGGGTTAATACTCTGACATGGTTTCCATGGCATAGTATCGAGATGGCGACATGGCTGATCTGTCTTAGTACTTTGTATGCATCCCATGAACCACATCTTCATAAATGGGTTAATCATGGTATATTTTAAGCATTTCTATAATATGAATTTTAATAAAATTATTATTTAATTAAATTATAATTTTAATCATATGTATAGGTTCAAAAGTTAGGCAAAATGCTATGTCACATTAGAAAAACTATATGTGGGTTAAAAATACATGGTTTTGTAATTTGTAGTATGTTAATTTTTGTTAATTTATTTTATTTTATTTTTAATATTAATTTAAATATTTGAAAATTTGAAAAGTAATTTTTAAATTGTATTTTTTAATAATGAGTTAAAATTATTAATGTTATTAATTTTATGTGTTTCATAAGTATCAATTATTAAAAAATAAAATATATTTTGCAATAACAATATTTTTCATTTATAATGGTTGTTATTAATTTATATTTTAAAATTTCAAATAATTAAATTTATTTTGTTTTTAAGGTGACAAAGTTTGGCAATTGATATTTAAATAAACTTTGCTAAATTTATTACAAACTACTATCACTATTTATTTAATATATATTTTTAGTAAAAAATTCCAACCACTCGTACTAAACCTAATTGACACATAATACTTAATTTATTAATTTTTACAAGTTAATGATAAAAAATTGTTATTAATTTTACCAAGCTTCTCAAGTATTGAGAATATTCATTGTAAATTTAATACAAACCACTACCACGAATTATCCACTATATACTTCGATTAAAAAAACTCATACATACTTTTTGGTTTACTATCCAATTGTTTTCTTGTTAAACTTTAACTTCAACTTTGGACTATATACAACTATTAAATTTAAAAAAATAAAATATTATATTAAACTAGAAAGATAAATATAAGCAACTTTGCTGCTAATTTCACTTATCATGTTTTCCAACCACACATTTTTTTATTTGTAAATAATGAATTTATAACCTATCTGTTTCTTCAAAATAAATTTATGATAATTTTCCAATCTCCTTCCATTCCTACAGGCATTGATTAAGATTGAAATAAAAGCATCGTATTCTCATTCTCTCATCTTCTTTCCTTATTGACAAGTATAACAAACTTCACTCAAAGCTTACACTTGATATTTATGAAAATAGAAGCATCTTACTCTCGCCTTCTTAATACCATGCATTTAAGCATTATGATTATGTTCATCATTAACATGTGCCATGATAACTAGTAAAGCATTTAATATATGGCTTAAATCAAAGGTGGTGAAGGAATGTGCCTACTCCTTTCTAAATGTGCAAGCTCCAATACATCACTTCAACCAAAACAAATATTTGGGAGGGAGTGCAAACGAATATTTCATGTTGGATTGCGCAACACGACTTGCCATCCAAGGGTTTTAATCCATCAAACATGCCAAGGTAAAGGAAAACGCTCAACCCATGAGAATATATGGCCAACAATTAGAGTATTTTCCCAACACGAAGGGAAACACTCAGCCCGATAGATAAGATGCCGAACAACAATTATACAACCCCTAGGTATGTGAGAATGCCTCACCCACAAGATATGTATGGCCATATAACTTTTCAATAGTGCCCAAGTATATAGGATTAGCAATTTGTCGTTGGTTATATTTGGTGAAGGAGAATCATAGGTTTGCTAGCCAAAAATATTCACATAGAAACAAGCTTAAAAAACACAAATTGGAAACTCCCCAAGGAAATGCAACAATTTTATGATAGCAACTATTAATTTCCCAAATCACAATGAATAGATGGCGAGTAAGAGAGATGTTGGGGTTTTCATTTTTTGAGAAAAAGTGCAATAACCGATTAAATATGACAAGTTATAATATAGAATACATCCCTCTGTATCTAAATAACTAGGCAACCGCTAAAACAGAGTGGCTTCCATTAAAATGCATATGCAAACTAACACAATAAGTACAGAACACGTAGAGGAAATTCGTCACACGTGGAGAAATTATTTACCCTAGAAACCTTATGGGGAAGCCAACATTCATTTGGCTTCATCCTAGCTCTTTATTATCGAGCAATATGCATGTTATAATACCCTTTGTCTCTCTAGTTCATCTTCATTCTTTACATGGAAAATTGGCAGCATTTATTTCCAATCTCATGCAAAGAACCCTTGCTTGTTTGTTGTACAAGAGAAAATAGGAGAATAAATCAATCAGGATTGAACTTGGAAGGCTAAGTGTCTCCAATTCTTCAGCTTCCCACCAAGTCCAACAATCTTCTCATTTTTTGTCTTTTTCTCATTTACCACTTAAGGAATGGTTTCCCATGTTTTTTATTTTTATTTTTAAATACACAATTTCATTTTTTGAATGCATTTTATTTCATCTATTACATTTCCCATGCTAACATTAGAGTACTATATTAATGTATGGGTGGAACCCAGTCGGGATATCATGGGTACTTTCATGCCATCATCCCTATTTCCTCCCTCATCCATAGCCTCGAACCTTTCATGTGTCAATCATCGTAGACCCTTAGTTAGTATCCAATTATTTTCATTTGGATCCAATTTAGATCACACCTCTTCACTTGGAGGCTTTTGGTCCCCAAAGGCTACCAAGGATAAGTGAGGGAAGTTTCCTTCAATCTAGTTCCTTTCATACTATTTTGTATTCTTTGAAAAAAAATTCTTGAGGATAATCTTGTAGATCTCTTGGCATCCTTTGCAAGTTACCCATTCCTTCCATTGGATAACTGTACCTTCCTTAGATTCCTTAAGTATGTGCAGTGAAAATTATTTGACAGAGGGGAGAACCTACTTTTCCTTTTCTCCATCCAACATGGATATTTTGAACAAATTCAAGTACTCCACATTCAATGCTAAACTAATCTACATATAAGGTGGAAGTCTCAATTTGAAACCATTCTCATTCACATGTTCATCAATGTCAAATTATTTGTATCTGAGGGGGTTGAGTTTCTTCGCTACTACTTGTAATCACTCCTTATGTAGGTGAAGCCACACCTTATCTCCAACGCAAAACTTAAGATCTTCTTTGTGTTGGTCATGCTGGCCTTTTATTTTTGTTAGATTATCTCAAGCTACCCCGGTACCTTCAGATGCATTTTTCTAATCTTCTAGAAAAATGTGCTTGCATTATTCTCATCTCCTTGCATCTTTGCTTCATCCTTTTATTCTCCATACACAATGTCAATGCAAAAGGAGGTAGAGAATCAAAGCAAGTCTCTTTTTGGTGGAAGAATCAAGTCCTCAATTGTATGAGTGTTTAATGTACACCAACTGCTCATCCCATGTATTTGGATGTTTTCTATTGTACCCTTTCAACAATTGTACCAATGTCCAGTTGAAAAACTTTATTTATTCATTGGTCTAGGGATGAATTGAGATGAAACATCTCATACTGGTGTCCATTCTCTCCCAAAATGTTGTCCAAAATCTACCCAAGAACATACTATCTTGATAAGATATGATGGAGCTTGGTAATCCAAAATGTACCCAAACATGATTGAATAATAACTCAACTACCTCTCATCTAGATATCATCTTCTTGCATGGAATGAAAATGCACATCTTGCTAAAGTTGTCTACCATGAAAAAAAAGTAGCCATGGCCTCTATGATACATGGGAAAACATCAAACAAATTCGACAAAGATGCTCTTCTAAATCCTACTTGGTACTCGCAATGGCATGTACAACCCAATATTTATATTGCTTGGCTTGCTTGTGCTACAAAGACAGAACCTCTGATGAATCTCATCACTTTATCCTACATGTTTTTCCAATACACATACCTCTACAAATTTTCCATTGTCTTTGTCAATGCAAAAATGTCCAATGATGTTGGAAGTGTGAGAGTTCCTTGTCAATTGCACCTTCATTTCTTGTGGCATGCATTTCTTATCGAACTTATATAGTAGTGCATCATAGAGGTGATATTCATTTACTTCCATGGTAGTAACTAATCTCTTCTTCAACTACTTGTATACTCCTTTGAAACCATCATCTCCCTCATATTTTCACTTAGAAGATCATGAATGAATGGCTAAAATTGTTGTTGTATGGAAATGAATGGGGTAAGTAGAGGTCACCAACATACTGGCATAATCATGAAGAAACCAAGGAAAATTGTAGACAAACAACAAGATATCATTGGTGGAATAAACAAGCATTTAAAACTTGAGTAATTGGCACCTTATATCAATGAAGGTTGATTCCAAGCTCTTCAATCCTTTAGCTTTAATCCATAATCTTGCATAAAGACCTGCAAAATAGATATAACCCTCCTCAAAGCTTTTGACCACACATGGATAAATAGTCAAATTGAAAGCACGTATACATAAAAATATGAAATACTCTCAAATATACAATCCATGCATCTAATGCTAGTAATATGGGAAAGGAAAGATCTCTTTATTGATTGCAATAAATGGCAACAAGATACATTCACCTTGATCTACACAAGCACCTATTGAAACCTTATATGGATTCTCTTGTTCCTCTCTTTTACTAAAATTCTACTAGCATGACTTTTCATAAAGAGTGAATCCCCCTCTCTCATGGCCCTCCCTTTGTATTTATGACAAAGCAAGGAGAGTATTTTCAAAAGAGGATTAGTTAGGATAGGTGTGGAAGTTAGGAAACCAAATCCAACTTCCCATATTTTGAATTTGTTTTGATTTTCCATGATTTATAAGGAACACGTGAGTGAATATTGCACCATTAGTGAGTAAACTGCTAGAAGGATTAAGGAAACATGCGAGTGCAACTTTTGAGGAAACCCGTGAGTGGTAAAGAGATCACAAGCGGGTAACTCGCAAGTTGTCAAGTCAGGAGTAACATGTATGTGTTAAAGTAAACACACAAAAAAGGTGATCTATAAAATGGGGAATCACTAGGGTAACAGACATCTATAGAAAATCTAGGCTCTTCCATCCATAGTGTCCTTTTGTGTGAGCTACAATTTAGTGTCATCGCAGATGGAGAAGTGTCGATTTGATTGATAACAATTGCATTATCACACTAATTGTTGCAATATTCTTCAATGGTGATCTTGAGATCATGTCTTCTAACTTGTTTGTAGCTCATTTATTGTATTAGATTAGTGGGTGACATGCATGAATCCCAACCACTTGTAATGCATCACTTGCTTAATCTTACTTTGACTTTGCAAGCACTTAATGGGTTGGTGAACAATGTTTATGATGGTATATTTTCCAGGAGTCAGTGCTTCCACTTCTTTGTTGCTTACACAATTGCAAAGAGCTCTTTATCATACGTGGCGTAGTTAAGTATTGATTCATGCAACAATTTTGAATGCTAGCATCCCAATATTCCTCTTTGTAGCAACACTTCCCATAATGCATATCCATTTAATATATCTCCAGCTTAAATGGTTATTTTAAATAGGGCATGGCTAGGACTAGAACATTGTTGATCTCTCAAATACTAATTGTTGTGGTTTATCTCATTGAAATATCTTTCCCTTGGTAATCATGGTGTCAAATTGTGATGTTAGTGCTAAAATTTGGCAATGAACTTCCTCATATTATTGAGATACTCCCATGAAACTTTTGAATACAATCAAGATGGTGGGGATAGGCCATTGATTGATGGTTCCAATCTTGTTCAGATCCATCCTTGTCTCTCCTCCATTGTTCAAGTGTCCAAGATAAATCAATGAATTCTTCCTAAACTCGTGTTTCTTCAAATAAGCAATTAGTTGATTCTTCTTTAAGGTCTCTAGTACTTGTGTCACATGTGAGACGATGTGCTCTTTCTCAATGTTACAAAATATTAGTATGTCATCTAAACACACCATTACAAATGAGTGAATAAATTGATGTAGTAGATCATTTATCAATTGTATCATGAGAGTTGTGCATCCATTATGCTCTATTGCAAAGATATATCTCCACTAATGTTTATAGGAAATAAGAAAAGCCTTGATTGTTCAACAACAATTTTATGCTCTACAATGTCGAGCTGAGTAATATGTAGATAGTCTTTATCATTTGGGACCTATGGTTTTCAATATTCGGCTCTGTGTTTCCCCTCCCCATGGGTTTCTATAGGGAATGGTTCCTTTGGAGGGGGGTTTCCCCCCTCCTTCACCTGAGACTGCAGCCTTTGTTGTGTTGATTGCAAAGCCGCCCCTGTAGCGCAAACGTGAAACATATTGATTTCTGAAAATACTAGCAGAGATCCCATATGTCTTGATTCAATATGGATCCAAGTCTTTGGCTCTCAAGATGGTGGAAAATGGTCTCATAGGACAGTTCATGGGGATTTGGCCATCCTTGAAGTTCGTAGCATTCTAGGTAGAGAAAAATTGGAAACCTCTACTGAAAGGGAGAATATCACATTCTTTATATGTGGTAGGGGTTTCTTTGCCTTCCTATTTGAGGAGAAAGAGGATAGAGATTTGACATTTACAAGTGTTCCATACTTTATGGGTGCCAGGGGGATGTATCTCAATCGTTGGACATTGGACTTCAATTATGAGAATAACATCCCATCTGCAATATCAGTTTGCGTTTGACTCCCCTTTCTACCTCTGTATTGCTAGAATGATGAGACCTTGAGGGCGATTGGACATGACCTAGGGAAATACATAGACAAATCTGAACTAAGAGATGGGTTGTAGGCATGCGCAAGAATTTGTGTAGAAGTTGACCTGGAAAAAGGGATCCCAGAGCTAAATCTAGACAGTTGTTTCTATCTTCAATAGGTGGACTATGAAAAATTTCTAGTTAAATGCAAGGTCTGTCATGAATATGGGCACCTTGCCAAATACTGTCCCAAGGCCCTGTTAGCACCCCAACAACTGCCCTTGATTTTGCAAAATGAAGGGGCCCCCATTAGAATTTTGTAAATACTTAGGTTTTGGTTTTCTTTCATCTTATCTGCCTTTCTTTGGTAGGTGGTCTTTTGGCTTTCTTTCCTGGATTCATTATCTTTGTGCACTGCTTGCTCTATGGCTCGATTCTCATCGCATTAAGGATTTGGGGGTTTTTGTCATTTAAATTCTCTTGGTTTTCTTGTTGGTTAAAAACAATTGCATACTCTTATCCAAACTTATTTAAGTTGGTTAGATACCTCGGTTTGGCTTAATTAGATTGATTTCTTGTTTCCAATTTTTTATGAAATTTGACCTTCTTTATTTAATTGAGCATTTTGGTGATTTCAATGCATATCCTAAACCTTGATTCTGATTTTGAATATTTTGAATAGGGCTTATTCATATCCAACTCAGTCCATATCTAATTAAAAATATTTGGGAAAAGCATTGTAATCTCATTTCGAATAAAACATTAATTTCTTATGAAATTCTTAGTTTTTACTTGGCAACCAAATTATACAATAATGCTTATTTGACAACAAGTTTTAAGACCAGTTTCATACCTTAAAACCATTTTATAGTAATACATTTTTTTATATATATTCATACTTTAAAGATGGAAATTACCTTTATTAACTTTTATATAAACATCATACATTTATTTCGTTACTATATCCTTGATATATATAATATATATATATATTATAATTAAGGAACATGTTTGTAACGTTATGAGTATTTAAAAACAAAATACACTACATATAAAAGTTATTTGGCCATCAAAACTTTACATTATTTTATTTTACTTGGGGTAACAATTTTTATAGGTCCAATGCGTTGATACTAAATTTGAGTGCTCAAGGAATATTAGCACATTTTTAAAAAAGGGTTATAAATAAGGAATTTGCATTTATATTATATAAATTCTAAACATTCCTTAGATAAATGAGAAGGGACCGTTTGCATAGTTATCATTAAAAGTCAAAATTCAATACCTTTTTGTTTTGTCTAACCTTCACGACGGTTCCACAACTTTGTTTTGTCGTATAATTCTTTTGATACTTCTAACGAGTCTTATGAAAGAGTAATGCGCTCCATGTGAAGGTTGCGTTGAATGTCACGCTATCATCATGTGTTTTATTATCAACTTCTAAACAAGAAAAGGTAATGAACGCCGTCTTGTAGAAAGTATCGACCAGCCTACACAGTTCACAAATCTCCACGAGTTTGGAATATGAGATTGTATTTATTATTTATAATTGTGCCTCAGGATCGCAGAGCATATGATGTAAACAGCTGAGATTTGTATTGCACGTCAATCATGGAAAGCAACACGTATCAATACCTTAAATAGAAACCCTAAGATGTTGCGTTAATCATGAGATCTTTGCATTCGCCAATTTGAGAAGATTATGCTACAGAATTATTGTAGTAACTTGTCACAAGGTAAGGAACCAGGATAAGCATGTTATTGTTGTTGAAAGGTGTCACACCATAGACGCCAATACGTATGTTGATACCAGCTCAGACTGAAGAAGGACCCGAAACTATTCCATCTGCTATTATGAAGAGAACCAGAATGATGGAAATGTGCATGAATTTGTGGAAGTCGTCGTCAAATTTATCGTTTCACCATCAGGTTGTAGGTTGTTGAGGTCATTCTGCCACGATTGGATAGTTCCGCAACTGCAGATTACATTCCAGCTAAATGGAAAAGAGACAACACCCCGGGTTAAACTGGAGATTGTTGCACCAGAAATCTTCGATGACATCAAATTTTATTTGATCTTGAAATTGGGCAGCCCAAAATGGGTATAACGAGACTGCGAAGTATAGGGAGTGAAAATTTCATTAACACGCCAAGTCTTTCTGTGAGGAATTCCATCTATAATTAATCATTTATCAAGGTTGCACGTTTGATGGTGAAATGACAGAATTAAATAAAGGGATTTAAAGGGATTTTCTTTTACGGTGCTCTCTCATTTCATTATTTTTTCTTTTATGCAGGCCTAACTTTTGATTATATGGATTATTAATATGCATTTTCTTATTGATGCAGATTTTTGATTCAACGAGAAAGTGGCATATTAAGCTAAATATGGAACAATGTAAATCATTTTACATTTCCAAAGAAGGACCGGAAATTACATCGAACCACAAGTAGCGGGTCAATTCTGAGACTCCGGATAGGTCGATATTCTTGCAGTTGGGTAATTGTTGATGACAGAATTCTGTGCTATGAAATGATGGCAGTGGTTGCAACCGATCCTCTAGGCTTGAAATCATGAAGCTGATATCCCACGAATTTGGTGGAAAAGAGGGAACTTGTTGAAAAGCGGTTTCGGTTTGCATCTTAGTGGAAGTATAAAAGGCCACAAAATCCTACTCGCAAGGGAAGGTCTCGGCAGAATACAGATTTTGTTGTCTTCATTCCGTTTTCTATTTGGAATGTTCCTGTTTGCAAAAGGAATAGGAGACACTGCCATGGGGAGGGGGAAGCTCTGCAGTTCGAAGAGAACTGTTACTTGTAAAGCTGTAGAGTCTTGATTTCTTGTGAATCTTTGTATTCAGAGGAAGAAAATCTCTGTTAGTTTTTTTGGATAGCGATCCTCTCTGCTAGTGAACCAGAGATCACTGCTTTTTGCTATCACCCTTGTACTCGATCGTGGTTTGTAGTATGTTATTTTTTTCTATATAATTGAATACAAGCCTGACAAGAGATGTTATGTTTTTTTTTAAGATCAACATTTATTATTTAATCGATTATTTGAAGTGACCGCAAACTTGACGTGTAAATAATATTTATAGGATTATTGACTAATCTTGTGATATTCATGTGCTTCACATTTCTACTGTTTATTTAAACTTTGTTTTTAAATAAGGCAGTGAACTAAAATCATATCCTTTTACATGTCAAATTCAATTATGCTCCTGCGAATGATATATTAGGTAGAATTAGTTTTTAAAATAGATTTTAGTTTTTATTTCATACTGAAAGCTACAATTTAATAGCCACTAAACTTGTGTGTTTTAGCAGCTGCTAAAATTGTGTGTTTTCCAGCTATTGAAATTTTCATTTTAGATTAGTCATGCATTTCTTATTATGGAGATTACATCTTTGAAGTCTCCATTGCATTTTAAGAATTTGTATCACTAGATTGTGACTCTCCTCTTCAGAGCAAATACACAAAAGCAGCACGGCCTTTGTTCCCGCGAGATTTAGTCATCCCAAACACACTAAGGGCTATTTTAAGCGCTTTGTGTGGACTATTTCTCCTTGTTGGCCTCAGGACAGAAAATCTGGCCAACAGGCCCTAATAGAAAATCTAGAGTGCGAAGCAAACGAGCATTTGCAGCAGCCCAGGAGGAAGAAGCAAGCAACCATGCAAGAAATGCAACCTGATAAAATACCGCAAGCTGAAGGAGATTGTGACATTGGTAAGTTAGGAGAGTCTCAAGCCTTGCTCCCAAAGCAAGAAAAGGAGTAACAACCCAACAAGCAACCAATATGTAGCACTGTGAGAGAAAGATGAAGAACAAGATGAGAATCAAGGAGGTGACCCTAGCAAAGATCAAGAGATAGGGTCATAGGTTCGGGCCCATTCTAGGAATGAAGGAAAGATCCATCTGATTCCATCTATGTCTAGGGCAGTGTCATAAGAGGACCCCAAGGAGAGAGACGAGATGGAAATGGATATTTAATCATCTTAACACCCCCCATGAAAAACTTTAGAAGGAATTCGAAGAATCAAAAGAGGGAAGCAACAACTATGAAAGAGATTGAATTAGGGAAGCAATCAACAATGGAAAACCACATAAGAAAAGAGTCAAGGATGCTCGGGAACCAGAGTGGGTTGGCCCCTCCTAAAGGAGAGCCTTTGAAAACATTTTCTAAATGATAAAGGTAGTTTCCTAGAATTGTAGAGTCATGGGGAGTGGAGAGAAAAAAGCATTGATAAGAAATTTGATCAACATAGAAAAACCTCAGATTTTGCTTCTTTATGAAACAAAGATGAAGGAATCTAAAGTATTTAAGAATAGAAAATACATTTGGCGAAGTAGTTTTGGGGTCGTTGTCATCTCTAGAGGGGCATCTGGGGGCATCTGTATGATCTAGAACAAAGGACAGTTCAACTTAGAAGATTGGAACCACTCAAACAATTCGCTCCAGGTAAATCTAACCCATCTTCCTTCTAGAAAGTATCTCTCTATCATAAATGTATACATGTATTCCATCTGTCATGAGAAAATAAAATGTTGGAGATCTTGGAATCTCCAAGAAGGAGCCAGTAATTCCCTCATCTTAGTAGCGATGGACTTTAAAACCTATTTGAGTGCAACTGAAAAGAAGGGGGGGAACATTCTTCAAGACCAGAGTGGAGAGAACATGGAGGATTTTATTAGCATGATGGACATAATGGATTTCAAACCAATAGTTGTTAGGTTCATTTGGTCAAATAAAAGAATAGACACCATACATATAGCAGCTATACTTGATATATTTCTCATAAGTAGTAGCATTCTCGAAGAAAAAATTACTCTGAGCTCACACATTATGCCATGGGCAAGCTCAGATCACAAATCCATTATATTAGAAATGAAGCAATAGGAAAAGTTAGGTCCTATCCCTTTCATATTCAACCCTCATTAAGTGCAAGACACCTGCTTTTTTGCCACACTCTCTCAAGCTTGCACGCCTTGGATTATTGGCTCACCTATTACCATTTGGGAGCAAAATCTCAGAAAGACCAAAAGTACTATAAGGGAATGGGTCAAAGGAAAAGAAGAGAAAGATAAGAGTAAAGAAAGGGATATTGTTTCTAATATGGAGGAAACAAGTTGTTCCATGGAGTCAGAGGTAGTCTCCTCCAACCTACTTTCAGAAGAAAAAAGATTTTTTCTATATTATCATTGGAGGCTAAAATCCATAATCGTTTGGATCAAATTAGGGGATTGGAACATGAAATTATTTCATAGGCAAGTGAAAGCCAAGCTCCAGAGGAATAAAATATCATAGATAAGGAAGGCATATGGAACCAAAGTGGACGGGTAGAGTCAAATCAAGCAAGCAATGAAAGAATTTAAGAAAAAATATACACAGAGTAGGAAGGGGGAGATATAGAAGATCAAGAAATAATGCTCAACAAAATCCCCAAGGTTATCAACATTGAGGAGAATGGGGAGATTATGCTCATAGTTTGAGAGGTTGAATTCATAAGGTCTTGAAGTAGATGGATCCTTACAAGACTCCTGATCTTGATGGGTTCACTGCACATTTCTATCTCCTCTGTTGGGACATTATTAAGCGAGTTTTGAAGAGAATGATTGAATATGTTCAAAAGGCAGCGAGAATGGGAGGCAACACCAATTCATCCTTCTTAGCTCTAATTCCTAAGGATACCAATGCATCAAAATTCGCCATATTTCACCCCATCTCACTCTGCAATATGCAGGCTTATAAAATCATCTCTAAAATATTTTCTAACAAGATTAGACCACTACTCCCTGAGTTAATTTCCCCAAATCAGGGGGGCTTTGTTGAAAAAATGCAAATGATGGATAATATCCTGTTAGTACAGAAATCCATCCACTCAAGCAAAGAGGGAGGGGAGGGGATGGTGCTCAAGATGGACATGGTGAACGCTTTTGATAGGGTAACGCACATTTTTCTTTTTTGGGGCTAGATTTGGCTTTAGGGAAGACATTGTTGCTTGGATAGTTGCTTGCATAAGTAACCCCTAGATAGCCTCGCTGGTGAATGGAATACCTAAATAATTTTTTATACTCTCGAGAGGCCTAAGAAAAGGATACCTACTATCTCCCATCCTCTACATATTGATGGTAGAATCCTTGAGAAAGCAACTGGAGGGCGCAAGGAGGGAGAAACACATTTTTGGTTTAAAGATTTCCCCTAGGATGAAAAGGATGAATCACTCTCAATTTGCTGATGATACCTTGTTGGGGGGCTTAAGCATCATAGCTCATATATTCAAAAGAATTCTAGACGAATTCATGAGAAATTATGATAGAAAGATTAAGACGAAAAATAGCCAGATATACGTATGGAATGTTAATGGAAGGGTGGCATCCATCATAGCTAATATTCTGCAATAATCCTCTTGGAGAATTTACAATATTTCAAATACTTAGGAATACCCACCTACCCCAAATCCCTACCAAAAGAAGAATGGATGGCCATCTTGGAAAAGGTAAAGAGGCGACATACCTATTGGGGTCCTCAATGGATAGATTTAGCAGGCAGAGTGGTTATAATTATAGCAGTTCTCTCAGCCCTACCCATCTTTCAATTCTTATTACTCATGGGCCCTGTAAGTGTTAAGGATACAATTTCCAAAGACATCCGCAAATTCTTATGGGAAGGGGGGAAATATACCACAAAAAAAAGCATCTGGTTAGCTAGAAACATGTAAGAGCTCCCAAATCTCATGGAGGACTAGGTATCAAGGATTCATCTATCTCAAATGTAGTGTTGCGAGAAACAATTCTATGTAGATTAGTAACCGGTGAATATGAATTGTGGCAGAAGCCATTGATATAAAAATATTTATGCTCGGATCGGTTGAGTTGCATGGACTCCTCCCCTTCATGAAAATCGAGATCCCTTATTTGGAAGTTAATCAACGCAGCTCGTCCATTGTTTTTGAGCAAAGAAACATATATTCCAAGCAATGAGAGAAAAATCCAGAGATATGGAAAGACAGTATCATGGGGCCGCCCCCTCTAGGTCAAGATGCTTCCTTGGAACCCCTAACGTTGTGGTATCATTCCCATGGTTTTAAAACTCTTGCTGACATGCCTTCTTTACATGATGGTATTTGGGTCATTTGGCATCTCATCGAGTTACCTAAAAACTTCAAGAATCTGTTTAAATATTTGTGCACCAAACTAAGAGGTTGTTCCCCAATGGAAAGATATCTCAAAGACTCGAGGGGATGGGAGAAAGGGGAATATTCAGTGAAGGATGTATATGCCTCTCTGCTGGCTCAGTCCACTCTCTCGCCAAAGGATAGCAAATGGAACAAGGTATGGAATATGGATGGTCTTCTAAAAATAAACAGTTTTTGTTGGTTACTAATGCACAGCAAGTTACTTACTAAAGAAAATTTGCAAAGGAGAGGATCCATGGGCCCTTTGACATTCCTTCTTTCTAAAAATGCAAAGGAATTCAGTACTCATCTTTTCCTTGTTTCTTCGTTTTCTCAATAGGTCTAGAGAAGATCCTGCAAAAATATCTACCATAAAATTAGTTGGCGGAGGTTGACTAGTAAAACTCTAGGTAGATGGTAGGGATGCTACCAGGGTAGGCTATCAAAGAAAGGCCTCTGCAAAGAGGCTTTCATGGGTCTCCCAAAATTTACAGTATGGAAGATTTGGCTCACCAAGAATAGGGTGATATTTTTAAGAAGAGTCTGCCACCCATGTGGTGGTGGAAATATAGAGGAAGGAATATGTTATCTAAACATCTTAGTCTAAGAAAGAAGAACCCTGAAGAGTTGTGGATGAACTCAGAAGAGGGTACCCGCATGAAGATGGTACCCAAAATAACCGCAACAAGGGCCCGTGAGTGAAAAAAAAAAAGGTGTACACGCGTCCTTGCTTCGACAATGTCGAACGTCCACGTGGTTCAGCCCACGTGGACAAAAGGGGCGCGCACACGCCCTTGATGCGTACGCACATATTGGCGCGCATGCGTTAGTGGCACGTGCGTGCCTCTGTTTTTTTATAAAAAAAAATAGACCTCACGGGTTTTGTCATTTTTGACAGACCCATGAGCTAAATTACCAACCTGCGAGCGCACCTTGAACCCTGCGAACACGTCCTCGTGCACCCCCGTCGTCGTCAATACCAAGCAGTCGCCCCTACACCACAGTGTCGTCCGTTTCTCTATGTAAGTGCTCCTCAAAGCACAAATTTGTCTTTATTTTTATTTTTTTTTCCATTTGAATTTTAATTTAAAAAAAAATTTACAATCCATTAAAAAACCAAGGAAATTTAATTGCAGGCCATCTACACACCTAACAAGATGTCAGACACACCACCACCATCCGATGAAACCCGACCTCCAGAAGAGAATATGGGAACCGACAATGAACCCAATGAAAACCCTGAAGATCAATTACACCAAGACTTAAATCAATTGAGGGCACTAAGTAATGAATTGAACAGTACCAGGGAACCCTCTCAAGTTTCCTTGGCTTCATCACTTCAAAACATTATTGAATCAATCAATATTGCACACAGTGAGATAATAAACTTGAGCCAATACAGGGCTCGAATGAGGGAACACTACTCCATTGGGTTGTCCAAAGAGCAAATAAAAGACCTCAACATCAACAAAGCCCAGTTGTATAGCAAGTTCATAGTTCCCTCGACCAGACAGCCTCCATCTTTGACGAGGCCTTGGGTTTACATGGACTGGTGCATTTACCAACCATGGAGAGATAACTGGAGACAGAGGTGGTTCATGGTGTTTGACAGGCCCCCGTGCAACAATTTGGAGGTCCCACAGTATTTCCTTCAGAAATTGTGGGCTGATTATGAGCTAGGGTACCATGTCAACTATTTTGGCATCACTGAGTTTCAGGGTGTCGGTCTTGGCTCTGCCCAAGATGGACCTCAGGCACACCGCAACCTGCTTAGAGGACCTCCTGCACCCAGGAGAGAGCCGAACCCCCCTCCTCAGCCACCCGAGTTTGGTAGCAGTCTAGATGAGATTCATGACTCCATCAGACGTTCCACACATGAATTGCTTAGACATACCAAATTTGTGGCCATGTCTTCCCAGAGCCGAGAGGACATCGATGAGACACAGACAGCTGCTCATTCTATGGGTGGTGGCCGAGACATGTCGGGTACAGGTGGAACCTAGGCGGGGCCTTCTAGTGCTGCTGGAACAACAACACATTGTTGTTCTCACTGTGTTCATTCTTTCCATGGTGATACGTAGCAGCATGCCACAGGGACCTTCATGGATCAAGTTTGCTATTGTTTTATTTAATGTTCAAGTATTTGTTGTATTTTATTTTATATCGTATTGTTTAATATATTTAACTTTGAATTAAACATTGTTGACTTTATTTGTTTTAATGTTCAGTTATTCGGTGCCGGGTCTCCACCCCCCAGGTGGGAGGACATCGGTCCCTTTGACCTTGATGGAGCCATGGCGGGAGAAGAGGAGATTGCGACACCATACACACAGGTAACTTATTTACTTTGAATAATTAGATCCAGTTACGAGTAATTTGTGTTTTGTAATTACAAATTAATTAGCATTGAGTAATTACCATATTATCATCATATTTTATAGTTGTGTTTATAATATTGTCTAATTTATTTGAGAGATATGAATTCGTATAATCCCACCAAAAAAAAAATGAAACCTTATCAAACATGAAAACCTAACAAAACTATAAACATTTGTGTTAGACACAATGCTCACTGAGAGGGGGGGGGTGAATCAGTGAGCCTATACTTTATTTAATTTCAACTTCAATCACCAACTCTTATATCATCATTTCCCATTCACATCATATTCATCAATGAACTAACTATCAACTAATGAAACACATCAACACATAATACGAGACTAGATATAGTTTTTGTAATGTTTTGTATTTGGTTCAATGGCTACAACCGTGAGGCAATTTAGCACCAACTCATCATCTAGGACCTAGTCTATTTTTTCTTAGATCCTACTAAGAAAATGGATACAAGACCCTGCTTGTATTTACGATTACATAGTTGTCACATATCATACATATCATAGTCATGTCATTATTCACATCATCTCATTCATCAATCTGTTGCCAGCACCTTGTCTTCAATCATCATTCTATCCCTGTTTCATCATGTCCAGGATCTTCTCAAACATATTGATATTCTATCTACATTCACATCTTTAACCTGTCATCAAACCGTCATTAACCATCGGCAAATTATCATTCTACTATCAAGATATCAAACATATCCACATTTATATCACTTTCTGCTCATCATCACTCTGTCATAATTTTAACCAGGATATACACAAATACATCATTCTCTCCTTTCACCAAACTGCTACCCAAAATATCATTAGTCTCTTCATACTGTCTACATCGTCATGTCTTTCTATTGTACATGCACATCATATCACATGATATTCAATCGACCTGTCTATGTAATTGTCATTTTATTTTTATTTTTAATTGTTGAGCCGACTTTGTCCTTTGAATGGACACATAATAGTTCACATACAATGTTTTATTTGCATCTTGTTTTGGTTTGACTTCACACAACTACATCAAATGCCACGTTAGAAACTTAGGGCTTCCTCATTTTTTTTGTGGGCTTCTACATCACCATGTTTAAATACTTCAGCATCAAAGGTTTCGTCAAGCAATTATAAGGGCACGGGCTCCATCACACCCACAACAATAGACCACAAACGATTCCAAGAACCCCAAGGCAACAATACATTATGTCTTTATCACCATACATCAAGGATTCCACAAATGGACATCTTCAAGGTTCAAGGGCTTCAACATCCATCGTAAGTTCCATTAGATAAGGGCTAATTCAATTTGTATGTGGGTTTCAATGTGGGTTCCACCATCAAGAGTCAATCATTTAGTATTTAATCAACATGCTTTCAATGGACATCAAGCCCATCATCAAATGGTATCATGGACCATCACCAAGGGTTCCACTGCCCCATCAAACCACAAATGACCACAGAATGGGTCATTTGTCTCATTAGGTGTTCCAATGGCTCCAATGCCCACCTCCATGGTTCTTCATGCCATGTGTGTTCTTCAAGCCATCCATATTATCATCTTCTTTGCCATTCCTCAAGCCTTTGTCATTAATGTTGTCACCACCATCACCATCACCGCCAACGTCTTCATAGTGACCAAAAGAGAATCATAGTGGCCAAGCTTCTAGAAATTCAAGAACCTGATGTTTCTCATGTCCTTATTACCTTAGTTTATTATCACGGGATTTCCACTTTATTCTAATACTTGAGATTGAAAGTAATCATACTACTACACCTAGAACATGCTATTAGGAAAGACATATAAACAATGTAAAACAACTTATCACATGTATTGTCACTAAAGTTTTTGAAAATGATGTAAGGCCCATAAGGAAGAGCGATAATGTTAAGGCCCAACTTATGGGGCCTTGCTAATATCTTGATTCAAATTCAACTCTGTAAAAGATTTGGAATCAAGAATACTCATTCCACTCAAGATTTATTTGATTTCTATCAAGTGATATCATTCTTACAACATAGCTATTCAATCAAGAACACATAATTACTCATTCAATGCAAAAGAGCATGGCACATTCAAGCTTGCAAGTAAGTTAACCATGAAAAATATTTCTCTGTCTTCATTTTTCTAACGATCAACACTCTAAAGTGTATTAAATAACGTGCACACTAACTTAACTGCTATTTAGCACCTCTTTGCAAATTTAAACAATGAGATGCCATTTTATTTGATGATGTAAATGTTATGGAAATAAAGGGACACAAGATCCTCACTCTAGGGATGCAAATACTCTTCCACTGGTTGAATCAAGATTCTAGAAAAATACAAATCTATAAGAAGACATCAAAACCTAGGAACTCTTCACCAAGAACCCAAGCACATTACATAGGTTTCCAATTCAAATTTGTAAATGGACATGAATTCCATTTGCTTATGAGACACTACACATCTCTCTAGGGCCAAAGGAAAAGCTCACCTACTCATGGGGATGACTCTAGAAAAGGAAAATCTCACATACTCATGGAGATGACTCTAGAAAAGGAAAAGCTCACCATGTCACCTTCTATGCCCTCTCACCTTATTTAATTTTAATTTCATGCCATGCCACCTTCTGTCCTTTCAGAATATTGGATATCATCTAACTTGAATATAAATTTATTGCAGTCATGTTTTCTAAGTACCATCGTTGTCATTCTCATTTTCATTGTGTTTAATATTGTTTTTATAAATTCAGTCTAAAAAATGTAGTGTTCGCATAGGTGTTCGCAGGCTCCAGCAGCCAGCCACCGCCACCGGGGACCAGCAGTTCTCCCTGTGCACAGGTATTGTGTGTATTAAAGCATAAATTTAATTTCTAATAGGATGACTTGTCTATGTAAATTTATATTTTTGTATATTAAACTATGAGCTTATAAATGTGTATGCAGGTGCGAGCACCTCGGCCTGCCAACGCCGTTATTCCTCCCTCCCCGACCTTTCGGCCACCCTATATGCCAGTTGTATCCCCTGGCATACATGCCCCATTCCCCGACCCCTTCCATCCATCCCCCCCCTCCTATATAGCACCACAATTCCATCCAGCTCCCCCTTATGCATCATATCCAGCTCCACCTCCATATCAGTTTCCCATGTTCGCACCCTCCCCCATCCGACCACGGCACACCACCCATCCACAGTCACCCATCCCTCTACTGCAACACAGACCTCTCCCCCCCCACATTCACCCACCACACTCGCTTCCCCTTCCAGGGTGCGCCCATCCATACTATAGGAAGTTGGGGTTTATAGCCTTGTACGTACATCTCCACTTCCCCCACCCCAGTCCATGCATCTTCCTGCCACGCCCCCTTCTTCCATTGTTCTCCGCAGTGGTGTAGCCACCGTTGATGTGGCTACATCCTCCCCTTTACCGTCCACCCTAGCATCGGAGCAGGCTGTCCAGCCGACTGCTCCATCCGCCAGCCCCGAACACCAGCCAATTTTGTTCATGGTGAGATTGACTAGTTTATCATTTAACTCTCATTCAATTTTAACGGAAATTACTATATGCATCTAGTTTCAGCATTGATCTGATTGTTCTAAATGTTGCAGGGTGGCATTGCCAAGAGACTTGGATCATGGAGGAGGGAGACCCCCTCACGACTTATAGTCTCGCATGCAGTGAGTTATCCAAGATTTGAAAATTATTTTTAGTTTGAAATTATGTTTTATACTTGTATAATTGCCAGGAAAAGTTGAAATATTATTGTTGTCGTTTCAGGGCTCAGGGGGATGTGCTCAAAGACGCCGGAAGGACCCAGCTTCCTCTAGCACGAAGAAGAGGAAGATTGATTTTGGAGATGCACCTGGGAGCTCCGAGGGTGGGCAGGAGGATTGAGAGACCCTCCTATGTACAGTAGCCATGATGTGGCATTTTCGGCACGAGTTGCCATATTTTGTATAGGGAACCATGGGCCATATTTTGTATAGGGCACGAGTTTCCTTTTTTTGTATAGGGTATGAGTTGCCATTATATAGATGCTGGGAATGATGTTCCATTTTTTCAAAAATTGTACATGATTGGATCATTTTTTACATATTAATAGATGGATCTGCACTTGTGTATATGAGTTTGTCCTTGAATACATTTTTGCATACATGATTTTGTCTTCAATTCACAACTCTCATCTATGGATCATAGTGTTAATTGCATGTTATTTGAATGGTTATTATTTCACAAATTTGTCTTGAGCAATTACACACAATATATCCTAAATGTTTATGGTTTTTTAATGAATGTTTACAATCATCTAATCATTTACATTCTAGAAGTTACCAAACTGCGCAAGTGGTTTTAGTGTCATGTTCTCTGCCTTGCTCGGGAACGATGGGAGGGGACGTGACATAATGGAAATGACTACAAGTGGTAATTGATTAACTTCTTAACTATTCTTTTGAGATGAGTTTAAATAATATAAATAAAAATAACAATTCAAAAGGTAGTATATAGTGCCCTTAGTTATGAATCCATGTGCAAATGACAAATGATAATCCATTTATGTGATTAGACACTTAGGAGTTATGATTCCACCTTCTATCCCTTAAGTTATTTAATTGATAATTGTGGTTGACGAGATGTAAAATTATAAGAACATCAACTTACAATTCTTGGAAAATTTAAAGTTTCGCTCAAGCTAAGCTACTGAAAAAATATACAATTAAATCTAACTAAAAATTCATGACTTGTTACAAAGATAACTATGCATGTCACACAAGTACATAGTTACACTTCCTATGAAATGGATTTGCATGCATATTACATTGGCCACTATGGAACACTAATGAAAATTAGGGATTCTACCATTGAACTCTTCTGAGAAAAAGAGGAAAAATGTGCAAGTCACCAAGATCATGCAAAATAAAATTCCAAAAACCTTCATTCCTTACAAGGGTTGCTAAGTGAGTTTTCATGCTAGTTAATGACTTTGCATGTCACTAGAGGTTAGAAAACAACTAAAAACAACCTAGTAAGTAAGATTAAATGATCTAGATTCTAAACTCAAAATGGAGTAGTCAATCTATTTTAGGGATTTTGTTGCAATGATGAGCAAAATTTGTTCATATATCCAAGTTGTGAGTGATACAATATATAATGGTTATTTATTTGACTAGCATGAGAGTACTATAATAGAAAATAAATAACTAAGAAGCATGCAAGCAATCATATCATAATATTAAATACAAGAATGTAATTCAAATACAATAAATGGATGGAAAAAACAAAACTCATATATTCTTCAAATGGAAAAGCATACAAATGTGTAACATCATTTGAGAAAAAATGATTTGAGGCAAGTTAGCTCCAACACTCTCCTTGGGATGGGTCATTTTCCTTATTAAAATCTCTCTCTAGCTATAGTGACTGGAGAACACTTACTTCCTTAATGAAATAACTCAATTAAGAATGAATACAATGAATGGTAAAGATGAGAGAATGTTGTGTTTGATCTCCAGGCTCTTTCTTCCCACATGACCTTACAGTTATTCTCTTCTTCAAGTCTACCCCATGGCTTTGATTTATAGGAAAATTATGAGATTTAATGAAGAACTATTTCCAAACCATCTTCCCAAGCCCTAGCACATGCCCTCAACCAAACCCTAGCACTAAACCATCTTCTTCATCCTCAACATCAGCATCAGCATCACCGTCAACGTCTTCATCATCACCACCATCATTAACTCTAACCCTAATTCCATTTCCTTCTATAACTCTATCCCTAACCCTCGCCCAAACCCTAGCACTAATCCATCTTCTTCATCCTCACCATCACCATCACCATCACCATCACCGTCACCATCATCATCATGTCTTCATCATCATCATTAACTCTAACTCTAACCCTAATTCAATTTCCTTCTATGATTCTAGCCCTCACCCTCACCCAAACCGTAGCACTAAGCCATCTTCTTCATCCTCACCATCACCATCACCATCACCGTCACCATCATCATCATGTCTTCCTCATCATCATTAACTCTAACCCTAACCCTAATTCAATTTCCTTCTATGATTCTAGCCCTAACCCTCACCCAAACCCTAGCACTAAGCCATCTTCTTCATCCTCACCATCACCATCACCATCACCGTCACTGTCACCATCATCATCATGTCTTCATCATCATCAGTAACTGTAAATCTAACCCTAATTCAATTTCCTTCTATAACTCTAGCCCTCACCCTCACCCAAACCCTAGCACTAAGCCATCTTCTTCATCCTCACCATCACCATCACCATCACCGTCACCGTCACCATCATCATCATGTCTTCATCATCATCATTAACTCTAACTCTAACCCTAATTCAATTTCCTTCTATGATTCTAGCCCTCACCCTCACCCAAACCCTAGCACTAAGCCATCTTCTTCATCCTCACCATCACCATCACCATCACCATCACCGTCACCGTCACCATCATCATCATGTCTTCATCATCATCATTAACTCTAACTCTAATGCTAATTCAATTTCCTTCTATGATTCTAGCCCTAACCCTCACCCAAACCCTAGCACTAAGCCATCTTCTTCATCCTCACCATCACCATCACCATCACCATCACCATCACCGTCACCATTACTATCATCATCATGTCTTCATCATCATCATTAACTCTAACTCTAGCCCTAAACCTCACCCAAACCCTAGCACTAAACCATCTTATTCATCCTCACCATCACCATCACCATCACCATCAACATCTTCATCATCACCACCGTCTTCATCATCATCATTAACTCTAACTCTAACCCTAATTCAATTTCCTTCTATAACTCTAGCCCTAACCCTCACCCAAACCTTAGCACTAAGCCATCTTCTTCATCCTCACCATCACCACCACCATCACGGTCACCGTCACCATCATCATCATGTCTTCATCATCATCATTAACTCTAACTCTAACCCTAATTCAATTTCCTTCTATAACTCTAGCCCTCACCCTCACCCAAACCCTAGCACTAAGCCATCTTCTTCATCCTCACCATCACCATCACCATCACAGTCACCGTCACCATCACCATCATCATCAACGTCTTCATCATCACCACCATATCCATCATCATCATTAACTCTAACTCTAACCCTAACTCTAACTCTAACTCTAGGTTCCTCATCAACATCTCCATCATCATCATCTTCTCCATTGTCATCATCTTCATCGCCATGACCATGACCATCACCATCACCATCACCATCACAGTAATCATCACCATCATCATCATCATAAGTGCCCGGTGGATGATTTTGCAGAGTTGACCCCTGTGTGCAAAAATTGCACATTCCCTCACTGAGCAAAACCATAGTTTCCCAGATGGATGTTCAAGATGGCACAAGGGCCACGAGATCGGAGGAGAGGGGCACCCCTGGCACTATCCCGGCGTCTTGAATCCTACGGAGTCGACGGTTCATCGATCGGAGCCACAATCGTCATTCTATTGCTCGTTCCATCTCGCATCCAAAAGGCCTTCAGGGACATCTGCTAGATACCTACCGGGGGCATAGAAGTCCAACCGTGCAGTAAAAATGGGCTTCGGGGAGTCCTGTAGGTGTGTCTAGGCAGGTTCCGACTGGGAACGCTGGCCGTAAGTGCCTGACAGACGATTTTATAGAGTTGGCCCCCGTGTGCAAAAATTGCACAGTACCTCATTGAGCAAAATCCTAGTTTCCAAGATGGACGTTCAAGATGGCACCTGGGCCACGGGACCGGAGGAGAGGGGCGCCCTTGGCACTATCCTGGTGTCCTGAATCCAACGGAGTCGACAGTTCGTCGATCGGAGCCACGGTCATAATTCTATGGCTCGTTTCGTCTCGCATCCAAAAGACCTTCAAGGACACCTGCTGGATACTCGCCGGGGGCATAGAAGTCCAACCGTGCAGCAAAAATGGGCTCTAGGGAGTCCTGCGGGTTTGTCTAGGCAGGTTCCGGCCGGGAATGCTCGCTGTAAGTGGCTGGCGGACAATTTTGCAGAGTTGACCCCCGTGTGAAAAAATTGTACACTCCCTCACTGAGCAAAACCCTAGTTTCCAAGATGGACATTCAAGATGGCACCTGGGCCACAGGACCGGACGAGAGGGGCACCCCTGGCACTATCCCAGTGTCCTGAATCCAACGGAGTTGACTGTTCATTAATCAGAGCCACGTTCGTCATTCTTTGGCTCGTTCCATCTCGCATCGAAAATGCCTTCAGGGACACCTGCTGGATACCTGCTGGGGGCATAGAAGTCCAACCGTGCAGCAAAACCGGGCTCCAAGGAGTGCTGCGGGTGTGTCTAGTCATGTTCTGGCCGAGAATGCTATCCATAAGTGCCCGCTGGATGTTTTTCCAAAGTTGACCCCAATGTGAGGGCCATCCAAATTTGCTCCTAAGGGCCATTTCTTGTCCAGATGCCCCCGGGCTTGTGTGGCCACTATGGACAGGTCCACAATGGCCATGTGGACCTGTGGGAGGCGACGGAATCCAAGTCCTCTCATCGGGATGGGTTCCGTGGCCCCGGGGAAAATCCTCCAGCTGTCCTTGAACGGCCCCGGGTTGCCCGACTAGAATGCACGTGGCACCCGAACCATGGCTCGATTCGCGAATCCGTCAATTCTGATGGGTTCAGGACGGTGGGTTTTAGCTAGGGGACCCCCCACAGTGTCCCCCAAAGACCAGGAAGCGGTGCCAACGAGACATCTCTGGAGCTATGGTTTTGCTTAGTGATGGCCAATCCAAATTTGCTCCTGGGGGCCATTTCTCGTCCGGATTCCCCCAGGCATCCGTGGCCATGATGGACAGTTCCACAATGGCCACGTGAACCTGTGGGAAGCGACGAAATCCAATTCCTCTTGCCGGGCTGGGTTCCGCGGCCCCGGGGAAAATCCTCCAAGTGTCCCTGAACGACCCCCGGATGCCCAACTAGAATGCCCGTGGCACCCAAACCATGGCTCGGTTCGCGAATCCATCAATTTCGGTGGGTCTGGGACAACGGGTTTCAGCTAGGGGACCCCCCACAGCGTCCCCCGAAGATCGAGAAGGGGTTCCAAAGAGCCATCTCCGGAGCTAGGGTTTTGCTCGGTGATTTGGATTGGCCATACCAAATTTGCTCCCGGGGGCCATTTCTCGTCTGGATGCCCCCAGGCATGCATGGCCACCGTGGACAGGTCCATAATGGCCATGTGGACCTTTGCAAGGTGACAGAATCCAAGTCCTCTCGTCAGGCTGGGTTCCGTGGCCCCGAGGCAAATCATCCAGGTATCCCTGAACAACCCTAGGGTGCACGACTAGAATGCCCGTGGCACTCGAACCGTGGCTTGGTTCATGAATTCGTCGATTCTGACGGGTCCAGGATGACGGTTTTCAGCTAGGGGACCCCCCACAGCATCCCCCGAAGACCCGGAAGCCGTGCCAACGAGCCATCTCCAGAGCTAGGATTTTGCTTAGTGATGGCCAATCCAAATTTGCTCTTGGGGGCCATTTCTCGTCCGGATGCCCTCGGACGTGCGTGGCCACCGTGGATAGGTCCATAATGGCTACATTGTCCTGTGGGAGGCGACGGAATCCAATTCCTCTCGTTGGGCTGGGTTATGTGCCCCCGAGGCAAATCCTCCAGGTGTCCCTAAACGACCCCGGGTTGCTCGACTAAAACGCCCGTCGCACCCAAACAATGGCTCAGTTCGTGAATCCATCAATTTTGGTAGGTCCAGGATGGTGGGTTTCAGCTAGGGGACACCCAACAGCATCCCCCGAAAACCCGGAAGTGATGCCAACGAGCCATCTCTGGATCTAGGGTTTTGCTTAGTGATGGCCAATCCAAATTTGCTCTCGGGGGCCATTTCTCGTCCGGATGTTCTCGGGCGTACGTGGCCACCGTGGACAAGTACACAATGGCCATGTGGACCTATTGGAGGTGACGGAATCCAAGTCCTCTCACCGGACTGGGTTCTGTGGCCCCGGGACAAATCCTCTAGGTGTCCCTGAACGGCCCCGAGGTGCCCAACTAGAATTCCCGTGGGACCAGAACCGTGGCTCGGTTCGTGAATTTGTTGATTCTGGCGGGTTCGGTACAGCGGGTTTCAGCTAGGGGACCCTCCACAGTGTCCCCTGAAGACCCGGAAGTGGTTCCAATGAGCCATCTTTGGAGCTAGGGTTTTGCTCAGTGATGGCCAATCCAAATCACTGAGCAAAACCCTAGCTCCGGAGATGGCTCATTGGCACCACTTCCGGGTCTTTCAGGGACACTGTGGGGGGTCCCCTAGCTGAAATCCGCCGTCCTGGACCAGCCGAAATCAATGGATTGGTGAACCGAGCCACAGTTCGAGTGCCACACGAATTCTAGTCGGGCACCCCGGGGCCGTTTAGGGACACCTGGAGGATTTGCCTCGGGGCCACAGAACCCAGCCCGGCGAGAGGACTTGGATTTTTTTGCCTCCCACAGGTCCACATGGCCATTGTGGACCTGTCCACGGTGGCCATGCACGCCCGGGGGCTTCCGGACGAGAAATGGCCACTCGGAGCAAAGTTGGATTGGCCATCATTGAGCAAAACCCTAGCTCCAGAGATGGCTCATTGGCACCGCTTACGGGTCTTCGAGGGATGCTGTGGGGGGTTCCCTAACTGAAACCCACCATCTTGGACCTACCGGAATTGACCGATTTACGAACCGAACCATGGTTCAGGTGCCAAGGGCATTCTAGTCGGGCAACCCGGGGCCGTTCAGGGACACCTGGAGGATTTTACCCAGGGCCACGGAACCCAGCCCGGCGAGAGGACTTGGATTTCGTCACCTCCCGCAAGTCCATGGTGGCCATGCATGCCCGGGGGAATCCGGATGAGAAATGGCCCCCAGGAGCAAATTTGGATTGGCCATTATTGAGCAAAACCCTAGCTCCGGAGATGGCTCGTTGGCACTACTTCCGTGTCTTGGGGGGACACCATGGGGGGTCCCCTAGCTGAAACCCGTCATCCTGGACCCACCAAAATCAACAGATTCACAAATGGAGCCAGTGTTCGGGTGCCACGAGCATTCTAGTCGGGCAACCCAGGGCCGTTCAGGGACACCTAAATGATTTCCCTGGGGCCACGGAACCCAACCCGGTGAGAGGACTTGGATTCCCTCACCTCCCACAGGTCCATGTGGCCATTGTGAACCTGTCCACGGTGGCCACGCACGGCCGGGGGCATCCAGACGAGAAATGTCCCCCGAGAGCAAATTTGGATGCCCCTCACATTGGGGTCAACTTTGGAAAATCATCGAGTGGGCACTTATGGCTAGCGTTCCCAGCCGAAACCTGCCTAGACACACCTACACGACTCCCTGGAGACTGGTTTTGTTGCACAGTTGGACTTCTATGCCCCTGGTAGGTATCCAGCAGGTGTCCCTGAAGGCCTTTTGGATGAGAGACGGAACGAGCCATAGAATAATGATCGTGGCTCCGATCAAAAAATCATTGACTCCGTTGGATTCAGGATGTCGGGATAGTGCCAACGGCACTCCTCTCCTTCGGTCCCATGGTCCCGGTGCCATCTTGAATGTCCATCTTGGAAACTAGGGTTTTGCTTAGTGAGGGAGTGTGCAATTTTTGCACACGGGGGTCAACTCTGTAAAATCATCCACCGGGCACTTATGGCTAGCGTTCTCGGCCAAAACCTGCCTAGACACACCTGCAGGACTCCCCAGAGCCTGATTTTGCTGCACGGTTGGACTTCTATGCCCCCGGCAAGTATCCAGCAGGTGTCCCTGAAGGCGTTTTGGATGCGAGACGGAACGACCCATAGAATGACGACCGTGGCTCCGATCGACGAACCGTCAACTCTATTGGATTCATGACACCAAGATAGTGCCAAGGGAGTTCGTCTCCTCTGGTCCTGTGGCCCCGGTGCCATCCTAAATGTCCATCTTGGAAACTAGGGTTTTGCTCAGTGAGGGAGTGTCCAATTTTTGCACACGGGGGTCAACTCTGCAAAATTGTCCGCCGGGAACTTACGGCCAGCGTTCCCAGTTGGAACCTACCTAGACACACCTGCAGGACTCCCCGAAGCCTTGGTTTTCTGCACGGTTGGACTTCTATGCCCCCGGCAGGTATCCAGCAAGTGTCCCTGAAGGCCTTTTGGATGCGAGATAGAATGAGCCATAGAATGATGACTATGGCTCTGATCAATGAACCGTCAAATCCGTTGGATTCAAGACACCGGGATAGTGCCAGGGGTGCCCCTCTCCTCTGGTCCTGTGGCCCCGATGCCATCTTGAACGTCCATCTGGGAAACTAGGGTTTTTCTTAGTGAGGGATTTTGCAATTTTTGCACACAGGGGTGAACTCTGCAATGGTGATGGTGACGGTGATGGTGATGGTGATGGTGATGGTGATGGTGATGGCGATGGCGATGATGAAGGAGATGGATTAGTGCTAGGGTTTTGGTGAGGGTTGGGGATAGAGTTATAGAAGGAAATTGAATTAGGGTTAGAGTTAGAGTTAATGATGATGATGAAGATGGTGGCGATGATGAAGATGTCGATGAGGGTGGTGATGGTGATGGTGATGATGAAGAAGATGATGATGATGGAGATGTTGATGAGGAGCCTAGAGATGATGTTGGTGACTATGATGACAAGTCCCTCTAAGTAGTTATCTATAGGAATAAAGCATTGATCTCCAACCATAAATGAGCATGTTTTAAAATATATTAGTGGAAACCCTAGGTAGATGAAACGATACTTGGATAAGGGCAAAAACCCAAAATCTAGCTAGATTTGGGTAAGCATTGAGCATGGGGAACCAAATTTATGAAAAATGTTGGGGTATAAGAGTTTTTTGGGTTATAAGAGCACGGGGAACCAAAACCCTAAACCAACATAATCATCATAATGTAAGAGTTTTTTGGGTTGGGGATATACCTCAAGGTACCCAAAGCATGAAAAAGGTTTGGGTGGACACAAAACTAAAGAGAGAGAAACTAAAGAGATATTTGATCGATAAGGAATTTCACAGCTCCCCAATGCTTTTCTCAAGTATATATCTCAAAAATACCACCCTTGAAACCTTATGATAACTTCCTACCCCAAGTGGAAGACCCTTCTATCCATACATGGATTCCTAGAAGGTTTCATCTACCAAGTTAAATTTTCAAGACCATTGTAATAGACTATGTACTTCAAAAAATTTCCTAAAACCTAGGTAATTCTAATCTTGAGAACCTATCAAAATCGCTATCTTCAAATGCTACAAACATAAATAGATATATTTAAGAAAATACTAACTCAATTTACTCAAATTTGATCCAAATCACATCACCATTTTATTCAACATGAAAGAGAAGCATGGAACAGTTTAATACATATAGGAAAAATAAAAAACATAGGCAAAGACATGTATGTATGTATGTATCAACAAAAAATGCATGTACCAACGAAATAACATAAAACTACACATACCTCGATGTAGAACATAACATCCTTTGATGCAATTCTTTCTCTTATGTAAAGTTGACTGGCCTCATTCAATAAATCCATCTGGATCCTCTCTATTGCTAATTGTCTCCATCAATCTCTCGTACTCTGAATGAGGTAGGTAGTAGCGTACCTTGGTTGATCTCTTGCTTGACATTGTTTGAAGATGGATGTTTGTGCCAACGATCAATTTTGTGAAGTGATACACCACTGAACCTGGTCTGTAATCTATGAATACATGCCTGCTAGTCTTTCTTGACTTCCCATCTAGTGTAAGACATTCCCCCTTAACCACAATCGAGCCAGTAGGAAATTCAATTCCTTCATCGTCGATTAATGATCCATAGAGGGTTTGCTTACCTTGGATGCACTGTGCCAACCAATAATCCACGCCCCATTCATTGTCTTTCGGTGCAACAACTGCGTATATGTGTCCTGGTTGTACAAGATCTAAGATATGCTCGTAGTCTCTAGAAATTGCTAACTGGCCCTCCTCTAACTGGGTTGTTTCAACAACTGCACCTTGGTCTACTCCGAGTGACACACGATCCCATTCATCAACCTAATCCATGCATTCCCATTCATCCCATTCGCCGCTGTTGCAAGGGTTGCAAAAGCATGCAAGCTTTCGCATCCATATTTCAAATATGTGGTTGTTTGAGCTTCAAACTAAATGAAATCCATTTGTTCCTTGTACTGTTCCGCAACTATAGGAACGCAATCGATCTATGTCAACCACTAGCCAAAAATTTCTCACCACATGTCCTGCCACCAATGATGTTTGTTGATCTCTTGCTCATTCTGACATTGTTTCAAAGCACCATTGAACTATGGATTCTGCATCTCGGATATGAGGTTCCCTGTCAAACCTCATCTCTTCCCTTCGTAGTGCAGTCTTGATGCATGCACCAGCCCCATCATGCTCTCCTTTGCCGTGCCCAGTCTCAAAATAGTTCCAGATATGCAGCACATTACAAGTCTTATGCAAAGTACTCATCCATTGGAATACTCGGGAATTTTTGAACTGGCCCGCACAACCATCCGACCATATCCAATGCTGATCCATCTGTATATCTCTCTCCTTCAACTGATCATAGAAAATTCGAAAACAATGTTGCACATAATGCAAATCATGGGTTCTATCGTCACTTATGTAAAATTTTGTCTCCTTCAATAGTATCCTCTTGTCATTGCTTGCTCTCTAGCCCATGCCTATACATAATATGTACCATGATGCTGACTTGGTCTGAATGGTAGTATTGACTCTGGATTTCATTTTGTGGCTGAAGGGTGTAATTTTCAGCAAAATCCACAATTGACACTATGGTTCCAACAAGAAATGTGTCCCTGCATTTTATGTACTGCTCATCTTGCCATCGCACTACATGCACATGTTGAACATACTGCTCGGTTTTCTCGTAGAATTCCGTAAAGAAGTCACATACCAGTACCTATTACCATGGCAACAAGGGAAATATTACAATGTGGCCTTTGAAAAAATGTATATGCCATAAATTGAACATGTAATATGGAAAATATGCAATATTCATTTGTACCTGTGACTTTACCAATGCAATCTTTTTACATTCTTTGACACTGTCTAATTGATAGGTCATGTACTTGAAGCTCCACACCCATCATGCCAAATTTTGTGTCCTTGCTTTCATGAATGCAACAATTCAAAAGATAAAACCCACTGCACATAGAACATGTCCCATATAGACACGATTTTTTATAATACTTTTGTCCTTCGAGCCTTGGACACATGATGTTGTGGATAAAGTGTCTTGATGCATTCAGTGGTAGTATGGATTCATTGTAGCCTTGCACAATGTTAGTATGCAAATCACAAAATATATGTTTATATGTGTCATAATAATATTCATATTCTACATGGTATCTACAACAACAAGTGTTCCGATCAATGCATATACGAACGTACCATGGTTTGCATTTCTCAAAGGACCTTTGGCCAAGGTTCAATTGTGTGTGCTCATTCCTAAATCTCTCATAGAGTTCAGTCTGTGTGGTGTCAAGGAAGTGTTTAACATGGGGCTCACATTCAGTAGAACCTTTTCTTAGTTTTAGCACGTCTCTTTGGTTTGATGAAGGTCTAGTATGATCATGCCAAAACTTTTGTACTAACTCCTTAACAACATCAATTAGCTTCCTATCTACACGAGGCAACCTACCAACAAAAGCCCAACAATCATTTCCACCCGGAGTGTCAAGATTTTCTCTTATAACAGAGTACTTTTTAATACTTTTTCTATTTAATTTGAGTATGTGAGAAGTGTGTGATAGAAGGCGACGTTGCCTTGTGGACTTGCTTACAACTGATTCCGCTAAAACACGACGAGCCACACAAAGATATTTTGTACGAGACTTCTTCCCAATCACTTTAAATGTAGATTGGAGATTTCTAACAATATGACTGTTGGCCTCTAAACTTTTAACCATCTTCATGCCCAAAATTCTCCTAACAACAGCTAAAGAGTGTGACTTTAACAAACATAGCAATAATTGACATTTACCTGCATCACCTTTGGATTCAAAATATTCTTTGACAATTTTGTTGCATTGCCATTTGATAGTGCGTTTTGGAAACTTGCCTTCAAGCCCCGACATAGCACTCTCATCCACATGAATACATCTAGGAGTTCTTCTTCTTGCATTGGACAGTCGAGGCAGGGAGGGTGGACATGAGACATGAATACTGGAGCTTGATTGTTGTGGTGCTTCGTTCATAGATTGGGCCATAATGGGAGTGTGGTCGACATGGTTGTGGTCTTCTTGGGGAGATTGAAAATTAAGCAAGGCTTGTATGTCCATCTCTACACATGCAGCATCTCCCAAAATTCTTGTGTCGTGAGGAACTTCAGAATGACTCGTTGATGGATTGTTGGTCGGAGATTGTGTTGATGTTGGAATTTGAGTTGGGTCCGTTGGACGCGACCGCTTTACCCATGGTTCTTGAACAAGAGGTTGTCATGTCAACAACTGTGTTAGGATCAGTGGCAGGATCTGGGGCAATGATAGGACCATGTCTCAATCTTTCCATTCCCAACCTGGCCTTTTCTCTTAACTCATTGACCTTTTCAATGGCCAGATTCCTTCTATTTTTTTTTTTGCATTTCATGAGTTTCCCATCTCCAAAAGTCTCTTTAACACAACTATCAGGCCTATCCCTGCAGAAGAAACAACAAATAAGATATTAGTGCCATTATACAATGAACCTGACACATTCCAACATAGATTACCACTTTACAAATTAACATATACAACTACAGACTATGTTGGTTTATTTGTGTTCGAATAAATATCATTATCCCTTACAATTCCAATCAATATAGATGATGTTTGGTCAAGTGTAGAGAGGAGAAACTAGTGTCTTGCTTGGCCATGAATTCATAAAAATTATGGTAGTAACACCCTACAACAGAGATGGCTAGAGATGCCTTGGGAATAGTTTGATAGTTTTTCTACATCAAATAAGGTAACCTTAATTAATTGCATTTTTTGCTTTCTCCCTTAATGTTATCAATTCTAGGACTTTGCACCTAGTTTGATTGCTTTGTCTTCCTAGTGGAATGGTATATCCTTCCATTTGAGGCAATGTCCTTTACCATCGTAAATTACTGGGTTATATAACACATTAAGGAGTTGAAGAAACAACAACAAACTATTTCCTTAGATCTATAGACCTTGAGATGATAGAATGTGGTTTTGAGTTTAAAATACCCATGGTTGAATTCAACAATGCATCACAATAGAATGAATGTATACCTTGTTTTGTGCAAAACCTTTAGGAGGATGCAAAGGTTTCTAACAAAGATCATGCTCTTGGGAAGGGTGATTAGGAGGAATATAATTTGACCTTTCAATGTGCAATATCTAGGTTGGGGAGGTGTTGGAGAGTGGGGAACTAGGGACTATACCAACAATCATCATGTTGAATAGAGCATGAAGTGGGGAAGTCTTGGTTTTTGGAAAAAAAAATCATTGTTAGAGGTGAGGGGATATTGTAAGGATGGTAAATATGGATGAAAATTATCATATTTGGATCCATAGAGAAAGGAAAGGTGCATATAGTTACAGATATACTCATTCCATACAATGGTATTGAATAAGAGACATGAGAGAGTTGAGGTTTTGTGGATGAGTTGAAGTGATATTTTTAGTTATGTTTAGTGAGTGTCTAGTTTTTTTTGCTAGCATAATATGAGGTGAAAAGAACAAAATTAACTTGGGAACTAATTACACAATGAGGAGGTTGCATAATTCAGCTTGTCTAGTGTTCATATATGAGTTTTTTTAGATGTGAACTTGGAAAATCTTCTTGTCAAATTCATTGTTGTCTATGCATGGATATTTTTGTGGGAATATGAAAAAAACAAAATGGCATGGGCTCATCTCAAATCTTGTGAATGAAAAGACTCATTTACAATTCACCGTACCTCTATAGAAATTATCTCCACTTGCTTGAATGAATCCACTAGATTCCAAGAACACTGAAGATGTTTGATAGATTCCAAGGGTGATTTTGTGTCCAATAGATCAAAGAGTGTCCAAAATATCAATGAGTGTGAGCCAATGAGCAACCTGTGAGAGCTTGAAAGCCGCGAAAGAAGTGAAACCCGTGATTTTGGTAGAATTCCCTGGAAACAGAGAGCTCTGTTTTTTTTAACTAGTTACAGGGCCGCGCACGCATGTTGAAACACGCGCAAGCGTGTTTTTCACGCCTACATGTAAGCAGCGTGCACGTGCCCAAACCCACGCACGCGCCCCTGTACAACATATAAACCATTTATTCCCAAACGTTTACACCATTTAATGCCAAACCTTCCCCCCACTTCTAAAATATTTGCATAAACTGGACTCGGTGATAAAGTTTGAAGGGTGGGCCTTAATTTTTATTGGAAAGGCTTACTCTTTGACACATTTGATAATTTATGGTTCTCTATGCACCTGGACCCAATTGACATTGTAAGGTGAGGATGTGCATGCATAATAATCCTTATTTATTACTATGCGATGAGGATTTAAAAGGAAGAGGATGTAAAGACATGTTATTTTTATACGTATTATGATGGCGAGTGTCGAAGAGAAACATGGTGATAAACCACAATTCCAGAGCCAAAAATTGTTTTTAAAATTTTTATTAATAAGCATTGTGGTACTTTGGTCCAAATGTTTTTTCTAGCTCATTGTTTCTCCATATTGTCTTCCTACTACCACCTCTCTATATCAATGCATAAAATCAACCTCTACTTGGTTTGTGGTTATACTTGCATGCCATTGAGTGTTGTTTAGAGTTTCCATGAGTTTGTGACATCCATGCAATAAATGAAGTCTTGTAGAGGAGGATTCATCAAAGAGGCAAATTGAATTTCATTTTGACAAAAAACATCTTTTGTAAAGATCGAATGCCATGAATGCATCCTCAGCCTACCATGCAAGACCGTGGATATGTTGAAAAGCATTGAACATCATTGAAGAATGAAAACCGGTTCCTTGAGATCTTATTGAAACATATTGAGCTCAACTGAATTCCACCTGGGCCTTAATCGAAAATTCTAGACCTCATGCGTCATCAATAACACATAGAATCCATGACACTATCCCTCTATAAGGAGCCTCCTCCTCCTCCTCCTCCTCCTCATCATCATAATCATCTTCATCATCGTCAACATCATCATCATCATCCTCGTCATCGTCATCATCCTCGTTGTCATCATCATCATTATTATCACCCACTTCCTTATCATCATCCTCATCCTCCTCCTCCTCCTCGACATCATCTTGATCATCATCTTCATCATCATCTTCATCATCAACATCATCATCATCAGCATCATCATCATCCATCATCTTCTTCATCATCTTCATCATCATCATCATCTTCGTCATCATCATCATTATCAATGATGATGATGATGAAGATGATGGATGATGATGCAGATGAGTACAAAGATGAAGATGATGATGTTGATGATGACGAATATGATCACCATCATCATCCTCATCATCCTCCTCCTCCTCCTCATCATCATAATCATCTTCATCATCATCATCCTCATCATCATCATCCTCGTCATCGTCATCATCCACGTCATCATCATCATTTCAATAGTCATCATCATCGTTATCCCCCACTTCCTCGTCATCATCCCCATCCTCATCATCATCACCATCATCTTCATCATCATCATCATCATCATCAACGTCATCATCATCATCTTCATCATCATTCAACATCTTCGTCATCATGATCATCATCATCCATCATCTTCGTCATCATCATCATCATCTTCGTCATCATCATCATTAATGATGGATGATGATGCAGATGAGTACGAAGATGAAGATGATGATGTTGATGATAACGAATATGATCACCATCCTCCTCCTCATCATAATCATCTTCGTCATCATCATCCTCATCATCCTCATCCTCATCATGGTCATCATCCGCGTCATCATCATCATTTCCATAGTCATCATCATCATTATCCCCCACTTCCTCGTCATCATCCCCATCCTCATCATCATCACCATCATCATCTTGGCCATCATCATCATCATCATCAATGTCATCATCATCATCTTTATCATCATCCATCATCTTCGTCATCATGATCATCATCATCCATCATCTTCGTCATCATCATCATTATCGATGATGATGATGGATGATGATGCAGATGAGTATGAAGATGAAGATGATGATGTTGATGATGACGAATATGATCACCATCATCCTCCTCCTCCTCCTCATCGTCATCATAATCATCTCGTCATCATCATCCTCATCATCATCATCCTCATCATCATCATCCTCATCATCATCATCCTCGTCATCATCATCATCCATGTCATCATCGTCATTTCCATAGTCATCATCATTGTTATCCCCCACTTCCTTGTCATCATCCCCATCCTCATCATCATCACCATCATCTTCTTCATCATCATCATCATCAACGTCATCATCATCATCCATCATCTTCGTCATCATCATCATTTTCAATGAGGACATCATCATCATCATCTTCGTCATCATCATCATTATCAATGATGATGATGATGAAGATGATGGATGATGATGCAGATGAGTATGAAGATGAAGATGATGATGTTGATGATGACGAATATGATCACCATCATCATCCTCATCATCCTCCTCGTCGTCGTCATCATCATAGTCATCTTTTTCATCATCATCCTCATCATCATCATCCTCGTCATCGTCATCATCCACGTCAGCATCATCATTTCCATAGTCATCATCATCGTTATCCCCCACTTCCTCGTCATCATCCCCATCCTCATCATCATCACCATCATCATCTTGGCCATCATCTTCATCATCATCATCATCATCAACGTGATCATCATCATCTTCATCATCATCCATCATCTTCGTCATCATCATCATCATCATCTTCGTCATGATCATCATTATCAATGATGACATCATCATCATCATCTTCATCATCATCATCATTATCAATGATGATGATGATGAAGATGATGGATGGTGATGCAGATGAGTACGAAGATCAAAATGATGATGTTGATGATGACGAATATGATGATCATCATCATCATCACCCACTTGCTCATCATCATCATCATCCCCATCATCATCATCTCCATGATCATCATCATCACCATCTTGGTCATCGTCTTCATCATCAACATCATCATCATCGTCATCGTCATCATCATCACCCACTTGCTCATCATCATCCTCATCCTCATCCTCATCATCATCCTCATCATCATCATCTTGGTCATCGTCTTCATCATTAACATCATCATCATCTTCATCATCAACATCATCATCATCATCATCATCATCATCATCATCATCTCCATCATCATCAGCATCGTCATCACCCTATTCCTCATCATTATCAACACCATCATCATTGTCATCATCATCATTGTCATCATCATCATCATCATCTTCTTCTTCGTCATCATCATCATTATCAATCGTCATCATCATCGTCAACATCATCATCTTCAATCGTCAACATCATCATCATCTTCTTCATCATCATCATTGATAATGATGATCATGATGAAGATGATGATGATGATGATGATGATGATGATGATGATGATGATGATGAGGATGATGATGAAGATGAGTACGGAGATGAAGATGATGATGCTGATGATGATGAATATGATCATCATCATCATCCTCATCCTCATCGTCCTCGTCCTCATCATCATCCACGTCATCATCATCATCTCCATCATCATCATCATAATCATCTTCGTCATCATCAGCATCATCATCCTCATTCTCGTCATCAACATCATCGTCATCATCCCCATCATCCTCATCATCATCATCAACATCATCGTCATCATCCCCATCATCCTCCTCATCATCCTCCCCACCATCATCATCAACATCATCGTCATCATCCCCATCATCCTCATAATCATCATCCCCATCATCATCATCAACATTATCGTCATCATCGCCATCCTCCTCCTCCTCATCACCATATAAATTTAATTTAATTCAATTTAAAAAATTATTAATTATTAAAAATATATATATTTTATAAAATTATTTAATCACTATGGAAAATTTCAAACTTTAGTAAAAACAACGCGCACGTGCCATTTTGCGCGTGCGTGCATTTGGATGTGTACGCGTGTTTGGACGCGTGCGTGCCATTTTGTGCGTATGCGCTTTTTAAATACACGCGCACATGCAAGTTTAGTTTTTAAATTTTAGCGGGTAATTTGTTTCCCACCAACGTGGTGGATGACTTGGCTGCTATGGTTTTAGGTTCGGGTTGCCAAAATACATATAATAATATAAAAAAATACATCCTATTCTATAACTTCTTCTGTTTCGAGCATGATTCTGCGTATGCTACACTTGTCCACTACTAATGAAATTGCACACACTTGTAGAACTATGTGTGTAGATTCCGAATATGTAATTTTTTATTAAAACTATTATTTGTTCCTATTTTTTAGTTAATTTCAATTGCACTAACGTCAATCTTACACAAAGAGTAGGTTATTTCTTCCGTCTATAACTTTTTATTGGCTCACCAAGTTTTAAAACGGAAAAGAACCCACTCATACACAAAAAAATACATTCTAAAAAAAAAAATTGTTGATTGATTAGGTTAAGATCATGATATCGAGGGCTCACGCTCGGCCTAATCATTTTAGAGATGGGCTAACTTCCTTAATTAAAAAAAAATTAAAATTAACATAAATAAATATGGAAAAATAACGCCGCACTAGAACGACCTGTTATCTACGACTGTATATAATTTTTTTAACAAAAATCCACCATTTGAATACTGAACCAGAGGGCTAATGCAAACATATTCATTATATTTTCTTAAAAAAATAACATACCAATCTTAGGAGAACCCCATTTTTTGGAAGTTATACTTAATTTCCATAAATAATACTTATTTATTCCGAAAGGTAATCCGATTTTCTACGTTTGATCTTCTTGCACCAGATTCCAAAAAGTTGTGTAGGTAGATCTAATATTGCTTTTTGACGTTCAGATTTCTGTTTTTCCAGAAGTCCATTGTGACTAACACGTCATGAGTGGCCAGCATTAGCTTGCACCAGCCCAAGAAACTATTTGGCTTCAAGGGCTTAGCATTTGGTCATAGGATCCTCCCTCTTACCCGATTATATTGTGTCCTAGATTAGATTGGTAGCTTCATATTACACCTCAAGAGTTCAAGGTGTGGAAATCCTCTCTGCCAGATCATATTCTATGTTTCAATGGTGCCTCGAAAGGGAACCCCAAGGTGGCAGGTGTGGGAAGGGGGATACTTTCCAAGGGGGGCACATTAGAATCTAATTCTCCTGGAGTTTAGGCTTAGCTTCCAATGACCAGGTAGAGGCCTTTAATCTTCTTCAAAGTATATGTATAGCAAGAAAGGAAGGAATTGGTTCCTTGATCATTCTAGGAGATTTGAGGTTAGTTATAAATATATTAAGAACTAATACCTATCCGAAAGTTATGGGATTTCTATGCATCTTCAGGAGAATTTATACAAAGGTGCAAGCCTTTGAGAAGCTCAATATTTATCATATCCTCAGGAACAATAATGTTGGAGATGACCAACAAGAAAATGTGGCAACAAGGGATAGTGTGGAAGTCTTGAGAATCAATGGGATCCAAACCTTGCAACCTATTCCTTAAGGACTTTAATGGTATCAATCAGTAATTTCTCAAGGAGGTGAAGGGGAAAGGCAAATTTAAAATGTAATTGGGATGCACGGGGGTTTTCGTTTCGCACTAATTCTTTGTGGCAGCATAATAAGAACAATCATTGCACCTACAAGACACATAGAACACATTCAAGCCCAATCCATGACAACTCCTCTCGTGACATTTTTCATCACCAGACTGGGATAAATAAGGACGTGATCTCCAGCGAACTCATCAATCACTCCCTTATGCAAAATATCAAGGAAAACACATTATGGCATAAGTAGGCCTCAAATTTAGTGAACTGGAAAGGAGACGAGAGATGCAAGGACGATCTTGCTTTCCCTCAGCACCAGTGGGTTAATTTCATGATGGGGTGGCCATTAATATATTGGATGGCCTGTACGAGCTTGGGAATTGGTGTTTTTGTTAATACATTAGTGGGACCGAGAAATGGAAGGCTTAAGGAGGACCTTTTGGTCATTCTGATGATAGAGAGTGGGAAGGGTGGTGTGGTTCCTGGGCCTACAATTGCGTCAAGGGTGTGGCATTTGGGTCTGCAATGGACGAGAAAAGAAAAGGAAGCATGAGATGGAGGGGAGAAAGGATAGATGATCACAATGAGTGGGATGAGTACTTAGAGGTTACAATGTAGACCATGAAAATTCAGTTGCAGGAACTAACAACTCAACTATTATCTACACTAGATCCTATAGAAGAGCAGAGGGCGAGACAACCACATTTAGAGGATGAGCGAATTGCACTCAAATCCATTGTAGAAGACTCTTGATTGAATCCATCTTTGGAATTCTCAATGGATGAGTCCTCTCCTGGCCCTGAATTTAAGATTCCATACCTCAATTTTCCACCCTATGAAGATGAAATAGAGGGAGACAACCAGTTGAAGGAAGTCAATGAGAATCAAGGGAAGGAAGCATCAATGGAGCTAGCAGAAGAGGGTAACACCGGGGATGGGAAAGCAAGTTAGTTTTTATATTAAGCTATTTTTGCATACTGATATTGGGAATGTCCTATAGAGCATACCTGGGTAATACAAAACCTTATAGATTTTTTGGCAAGCTTGGTAATGCATTTGATAGATTTTCTGATCTCTCTAGATCCCCTAGAGTAGAAGAATTCCATAAGTTGAATATGCAAATTATCTCCATGTAATCTTCTACAGTTTTTCAACCCTATCCTGAAGGTAGTTTCATTGATGTGAACTGAAGTAAGGATAATCATAATTGAAAAAAATAGATCAAGGGGGCTAAATTTTCTCCATACCCATGTACTAATTTGATAACTTCCTCTATGGATTACCAACATCTTTTCTCATGAATCATTAAGTTTATATGGTTAAAGTTCTTATTTAAAATTAAAAAAAATTCCCTTAGTGTGAAATTTTTTATCACTAGCTTACTTACACATTCATTGTAGCGATGGGGGAGATGTTGCCACTTAATGTAATGTGACACTACAAAAAATAAGAAGCAATTAAAAAAATTCATGTTGACTCACAAAATAAAAAATTAAAACCAAACTAAAACTAATTAAAAAAACTATGTCTACCTATGAGCATAGATCTATCTTAAACGCAGATCTATCAATCACCGAGAGGAATCCAATTTCTTGAGGTGTGATTTTTTTTAATTAAGTTTTTTTGTGTCACTTATTAACCAACATTAAAAAAATATTTTTTTTTTTTAATTTTTGGTAACTTAGCATACATGAATTTTTTAATTACTTTTATTTATTTATTATTTTTTGTAGCGTCACATTACATAACTTTATGTGACAACATCTCCCCCATATTGGGCTATAGATCACCTCGCTAATCTCAGTGCAAAATGGAAGTGTCACCTGGTTTAAGATTGATTTGAAGCCCTTTGGTACATTGCCTTAAATTTCTTTAAAAAAGAACAACTTTGTAATGCAATGATTATCATCATCACTTATTTTAAATTGTTTTTCTAAATTATTGTCTTCTCATCAGTATTGATATATTTAGTGATGTATTCCATAGTCATATTATGCATTGACATACAAAAGTAAAATGTCCAGTTTATTCACACTTTCATAATTGAATTCACAATTTATTAGACAATGAACAAAAGCTAAGGGGTTTATAAAGCAAAATTAGGATAAGTAGAAAATTAAAATGGAAGTAGAAGAAGCAGGGGATAGCAAATAAATAGTGGTGTGGAAAAACTAAAAATTGGGATGTCCTTTATGATGTTAGGATTTCTAATAAAATCTTTTATTGGACGATGGTAAAAAAGGAAATTGGCATGGGTTGACGTGGTGTATAATGTGTAAATAGGACTAAGAATCAATAAATTGGTTATTTATTTGTACATTGACCATATGAAAAAAGAGGTGCAAGATGAAGTAATAAAATTAACACTTTTGGAATCAAAATTCATAGCTTTAAAATTGAAATTGACACTTTCCAAATCAAATTTATAGTTATGTAATTTTATATATATATATTTTTGGAATCAAAATTTACAATTACAAAATGAAAATTAACAGTTTTGGAATCAAAATTCTCACTTTTGAAATAAAAAAATTTCACATTCGGAATTGAATTCATGGTTTGGAAATAAAATCCCACTTTTGAAATAAAATCCACACATTTTGGGTTTAAAATTATTCGAAATTCACACTTTTGAAAATCAATATTGCCACAAGAATCCAATTTTTCACTTTGGAAAGGTTGTTTTGACACCTCCAAAATAAAAAATAAAAAGTTTCTTCGTCTAGATTTTGCATTATTAATCCAAATTTAATGAAATTGAGGCTAGTGTCAATGCACCTTATTACTTTTAAAGGATAATTGTAAGTTAGATAAAAAAATTAAATTCATTAAGTTTGGATTGATTTGCGTTGTCTTTTGAAAATAGGCCAAAATCAATGTTTCAAAGTGTAAAAATAAAATTTCAAAAGTGGGAATATGGTTTCTGAAAATGCCAAGATTGGATCCTAAAAATGCGAAATTGATTTCAGATACCGCAAAACTAGAATCCGAAAATGCAATTTAAGTGAATCTCATAAATGTACAATTGGATTCAGAAATATGCATAGGATTTATCAAACACTTATCTACTGGAAATATTGAATGCTTTCAATAACCATAGAAAACATTATACACTTGAATCACACTTAGATAGTATACAACTATAGCTAATCAGTGGGATAGATCGAGTGGTTGCTTTGAGCTTCATGTAAGAGGTATCATGATCGATCCTTCAAGATGGTTTCCTTAATTGTGTCCCTCACTTGTGTACCTATTTGGTCATATGTTGTAATCAATGCCAATAAGTTTACACCAGGTATCATCTACAAAATGTGGACAAGTACTTGAAGGTTCCTTGGAAAATTAAAAAATAGATAATATAAAACATTTTTAATAATGGTGAAAAATATCAAACACAATTAATTACCATCTTAAAAATAGTTTACAATGGGTCACATGTCATCTACACCTTTTAGCAAGATTAACTAATTTGACCACAATTTAGCTAAAAGATAAAAGGTACTTCTCATTTGTACTTTTATTATTATAAATTTTTGTAAAATATATAGTTAAAAATTATGATTTTACAATCTTAAAATTCAATTATCTTTATTTAGTTTGTTTACATCAATCATATATCATTTGTATTATCTAATAAACAAAAAAATATTAACATTCACATATCATACATAATTTACATAATTATTTTTTCTAAAATGAAAGATCATACATAATTTACATAATTATTTTTTCTAAAATGAAAGATGTTTGTATTAAATAAATATATTTAATACTTAAAATTATAATCAAAACCTTTGTTAAACAACGGAATTCTATAACTTGTCATTCTAGCTGACATATGGAACTATAAGGAAAATCCAAAATGGTTACTAAAGCACGTGTTACTCCTATCTCCAAGGAAATTTCATTGATGTGAGTTGAATTAAGGTTAATATAATTGAAAAAATAGATCGAGTAGGCTAATTTTTCTATATAGTAATTTAATAACATTCTTTATGGTTTATCATTTTTTTTTTACCTTGATTTTTTTTTATAGGACATCCTTTCTCATAAATCATTGTGTTCATATGGTTAAAGTTTTTATTAAAAAACCAAATTCGAAATTTTTTTATATTAGTTTACACATTCATTGTATTGAGAAGAGAGATGTTGTAATGTAACATAATATAACGAGATATTACCTATCAAATACTGAGAAGGATCTAATTTCTTGAGGTGTATTTCTTTTTTAAATTTAAACTCAAGAAATTTGATCTCTCTTGATTTATAGATCCACGTTTAAATTTTAAGTTTTTATTTTATAAACCAACATCTATCTTTTAATTACTTTTCATAATATTTTATTTTATGAACCAAGCACCACACTACATAACAATAAGTCACAACATCTCCCCCATACTGGGAAGTCACAACATCTCCCCTAGATTGAGTTGTAGAGGACAAAAAATTAAAACCATCACACATCCATGTTAAACCCACTGTTTATCAAACACAAAGAAGAACAAAATTTCTCAAAATGTAATGCTTATTATTTATTATTAATTTGTGATTTTTATATATTTGTATTTTAATTTAAATTAATGACGAGAATTATTTTCCAATCCTTTTGCATAAACCTAAACGAATTTTAACTTTATAAAAAAAATCTTTGGTTACATTGACCAAGATAGAAAATTTCCACTTGCCACAACCTTACTTTCTTGCATCGCCTCGTGGCTTCTCTCATGTTGATTTTACTCATAAGCTATTAACAGACGAAACATTATTAGATTCAGGGGATTCTTCTCACCTAACCCTCTTTATTTATTGTATTAAAATTCTTTTTGAAATAGTTCACACATTTATCCTAAAAATGAAATCAACATACATATGATTTCATGCTAAAGAACCACAATATTACATATGATTTCATGCTAAAGAACCACAATATTGTATTATCCATACACGACATGTTAATATTGCATCATCCATACACGACATGCACGACATGTGTTGACAGTGAGAAGTCGTGTTAACGATGAGAGATGAAGAGAAGAGTAAGTAATTCAACACGTGCAAAATTCCCCATTTCTCTCGTGTTTCCGGTGTTTGCAACTTTGCATGAAGTGTCTGCTCAACTTTTTGTAAATGTGTTTTCCAACCGAATTAATCAAATCAACAATGGAAAAGTATGTTTGAAATAGACCTAAACGATGGAACAAGGTATGTTGGAAATTTCAGGTTAGTTTGTTTTTACTTAAAATGGAATGATTGCTTGAAAATAAGTTCCCACACCCTACTTTGGCTGAGAGGGGGCACCAAATTTAGATGGCGGGTTTCCATCCTACATGAAATCATAATTGTGAGCAACAATCCAACCATTTGTTTCTTCGTATTATGGGTTGTACTTGTGATACCTTGCATCTTTCATGTTATGTTTTGTTTTTTCAAACAGGATCGATCTTCTCTGTTATAAATGCATGTGACCATGATAAGGTAAAACGTTAAAAAATTATTCACGAGTATATTTTGGATTCAGTTTGATTCCGTAAGAAATTGTACACTCCAAAAATGGTTGTAATTTGTGAAACCAACCAATTTATAGTTTTATTTCACATTGCCATCAACCAAATCCAATTTTCATTTTCAATGCAATCAATAAGTTACTTAACCATTTGAACTCCTTCCATTATCAATATAGAGAGAGAGTTGTAAACATATTGAATCTTGAAATCTAAGAAGTAAACTCATAAACAATTTTTTTCCTTTCTTTGAATAAGGCACACTAAAATGATAAATAATTTGTTATATAAAATTTTCATAAAGAATGTGTCAACCTTGTAGGATAAAGGATGAGATTCTCTCTTTACCATTTATTAGAATGATAAATATTTCGCTATATAAAATTATCATAAAAAATGTGTCAAGCATGTAGGATAAAGGATGAGATTCTGTCTTTACCATTTATATGTATTAATTTTCAAAATAGAAATATATTTTTGCTATGATTTCTTTCTATCATTATCTTTAAGTGTGGTTAAAGAAATTAAGAAAAATATATGTACATTACAATAACTATGTATATTATTTAGAAAAAAATAATAACATTGATGGAAGGTAAAAATGAATCTAATAACATATTATGTCATTGATTTGTGAAATTTTGAGTTTAATAAGGTAATACAAATCTCCAATTTATTTAGGGAATCTATACACTCCATAAAATAATGGTGCTCTTGGGGAGCCACCCAATGCCTTGTTTTATCCCATAATGTTATCACACTTATAGTGCCACCAAATCCAATACCCATTCCTAGCCCTAAGGCTATCAGTGACACATGTTCATCCACACGACTCAACCATCCTTGGGCTTTCTCATTATTGATGTCAGTGATTGCTCCTTTTTTTTGCCTCCCTTTTATTTTGCATGGTTGTAAAGGATAATCACATAAGCAATTATTCCTTTCAAATGAAGCTACACTGAAAGTGTCAAATTGTGTTCCTTTTGGAATTGGCCAACAAAGTCTATTACATGAAACATCCATATATGCTAACTTGCTTAATTTAGAGAGATCTTGAGGAATCTCTTTACTCAAATTATTTTTTAGCCAAGTCTAATTGCTCCAAAGTAGATGTTTGACTAAGAGATACAGGGATTTGTCCCTCTCGTTGGATAAATCTAACACTTGCAATTGGGGGAGCTTTGCGATCCATTGAGGAATAACACCATGGAGCTTATTATAACCAACGCTTAACACTCTTAAGTCATTAAAAAATGAAAGGTACTCTAGTAGCTCACCTGTAAATCCATTTTTTCTTAAATCCAACAGTTTAAGGTTGATGCAATTCGCTAAAGATGTGGGTAGAGGTCCAGAGGAGTTATTAGAATGAGCAGAGAAAACTTCCATAGATGATGAAAACTCTATGTCTAGATTTCCAACAAGTTTGTTCTCAGAGACATTCAACCTCTTTAAAGCATTGAATTTATTGTCAATTCCCTTAGGTGTGCTACCTGTCAACTTGTTTGTACCAAGATTTAGGAAGGTCAAATGATTCAATTTGGTAATGGCTTTAGGTATGCTACCAAAGAATGCATTTCTACCAAGATCTAGGAAGGTCAATTGACTCAAATTGGCAATGGCTTCAGGGATGCTACCTTCTAAGTGGTTTTGAACAAGACTCAAGGTGAAAAGAGGAAGCTGAAATATACTCATTGGTAGGGAGCCTTGAATTTTGTTGGATCCTAAATCTAGCCACATGAGATTGCTGCAGTTTCCTATTTTGAAAGGAATAGAACTGAAAAGATTACCAGGACAATAAATAGATAAATGTCTAAGCTCTCTCAAATTACCCAATTCAGATGGTATAGTACTTAACAATGTTGGGTTGTCTCCCAAAAATACAACCTTAAGGGAAGAGCAGTTTCCTAAAGATGAGGGAATGGTATTCTCTAATATGTTAGAATGTAGATATAGGTTTTCTAAGCTATACAGCAACCCCAATTGAGCTGGAATTCTTCCATTCAAAGTGTTGTGAGAAAAGGTTATATACCACTCTGACTACAATTTCCTAGACTTGGTGGGATGTGTCCACTTAATGAATTGCCTTTAAAGAAAAGATAGGATAAATTTCTCATCATACCAAAACTTGGAGGAATTGGACCAGTGAGATTGTTATTTCCAATGGATAACAATTGGAGAGACATGCAGTTGCTCAGAGAAGTTGGAATACTTCCACTCAAACTATTGTTGGATAAGGAGAGATATTCCAACTTGACTAGACGACCGAATTCTGTTGGTATAGGCCCTGTCAAGCCGGTGAGAGAAAGCTCAATTTCCTGTAGCTGAGTACAATTGCTTAGAGCGGGCGGAATGTGGCCAGTGAGTGAGTTGCCATCCAAGTAAAGATAAGACAGATTTTTCATCAAACCCAAAACGGAAGGGATTGGACCAGTGATCTTGTATTTTTTCAATGGACAACCCTTGGAGAGATGTGCAGTTGATCAGAGAAGTTGGAATACTTCCACTTAGATCATTGTTGGACAAGCGGAGATGTTCCAACTTGACTAGACGACCGAATTCTATCGGTATAGTCCGTCTCAAGCTATTTATTGAAAGTCTGATCCGTTGAAGCTGTGTACAATTACTGAGTGCCTTTGGAATAAAACCGTGGAGTAGATTAAAGCTGAGGTCAAGTATGCCCAGCGCTTTAAGCTGCCCGGACTGTGGTGGAATTATTCCTGTGAAATTATTACGAGACAGATTCAAAGTACGCAAAACAACGAAAGGCTACCAAGAGAGACAGAGAGGGTACCTTCCAATCCTAGTCCCGGAAGCATTATTGCAACGACCCTTTTAGTTGGCTTTCTGCACACAATGCCATACCACGAGCATACTTTGTCTGAATTATCAGACGTCTAGTTGGACATCAATCCAGTTGAGTCTGATGTGATAGCCCTTCGGAAGGATAAGAGAGCCCCCACGTCTCTTGTATCCATGTCTGATGCAAATTCATCTCCCTCGCCCAGCTTGCCTTCAACTTGGTTCAAAACAAAATGATGGAGTAGAAGAGAATTATGCATGCGGTCACTCAGATGATGATTGTATAAATCATACCCCTCATTGACATGTACATGGGAGGAATAATATGGCTTCCCTGAATAAGTAACAGGTGAGGCCTTGACAGCCACTTTGGTTGCCAAGATAAAAATGCAGAAAAGTATCGGCATAAATTCTTTTGCCTTGACAGCCACTTTGGTTGCCAAGATAAAAAAGCAGAAAAGTATCGGCATAAATTCTTTATCCATTTCTCTCTCCCTTCTGACTCCAATGTTCTTTCTAAATGCATTGGCCGTGAGATCCTTTCTTTGATATATATCTGTATGTGTGGGAGAACTTGGAGAAATTCCCAAATAATTATATTCACACTTGGCAATGCAACCAGATTCCATAAGTTTTCAGAAATTTCCTCACCGTGACAGTCGTCCCAGGGATGCCACTACATATAAGATAGAGTGACACCACAAATGAATTCCACTCAAACCAACAAGACAAGATGATGAAATTCAACGACTCAAACGCAGTACTCAGTGGGACACGTTTACTCGGGTGTCGTGACGGAACACAGCGTAGAAAAGAATGGAACTCATACTCCACCGAATCATGTCCAAATTGACTGTCTAAATACCAAATGAGAAAATGGTTTACATTGCCTCTCCACCAACCCAATGTATTGAACGACCTCGATCACCTAAACACAGTACAACTAGAGATCCAAAAGAAGCCCAACTACCTGACCTAGCCCCTTCTATTTTCCACATCATGTTATTTCTCATCCTCCTCAATAGCACTATACTTAGCATCGCAACATTGAAATCCACATCTTTAAACAAAATACGACAACCATCTCGAATTGTATTTACTTAATTGAATCATATTTAATCATTATACTCATACTTTATCAAAGAGCTAGGGTTCGTAGATGGTGTTTTCTTTTTTGCATTGTCCATGACCTCTACGAGAAGGAGGAGGTCTTCCACAACTGGCTCACTCTTTGGGTTCTCATCTTCTGATGCTGCTGCTATAGCTGTTGTATTCAAGCTTTTGCTACATTTGGGTTCTCATCTTCTGATTACAATGGTACAACCATCGCATTCGAGCTTGTGCTGCATTTTGATTCTCAATCTAAAGAAACAAATCCGTTAAGTTTGTGGAAAGGATCTACTATTTCTTAGTGTTGGGTTTGAAATATGCTTATTATTGATCTTCAAAAAATATTCAAGCCAATAAAAAATTTAACACCGAATATTCACCATTTAGCTGATTTTTCCCTCTTTTACCTACAGGATTGACTAATATTCTTTTAATTTAAGAACATTGAAAAATTTAGGATTTAAAATCCCCATTTAGATTTAAACTGCAAAGAAAGCCAACGATAATAAGTTTCTCTCACGCTCTCCCATTGTTCCAAACCATTGAACACCGTGGCAACCATGGATTCTGCTTTGGGCATGTGCATCATAGTGTCAATTCCCATATGAAACAAGTGCTTTTTTAGATGGGTATTGCAGTGGTTCTAGGAATTTCAAAATTACAATAGCAATCTAGTAAACACTCAGAAGATCTGATTGGATGTCAATGGTATAGGGAGTATTTAATGATGAAGTCAACCAAGTTTACAAGTTGATGGAGCTAGATGTTGTTGGTACAAGCATGAGCAATTAAAAGGTGATACTAAGTAGACCTGACTAAATGGATATATTTGAATTTGATGAAAACACGATGTCCTTCGTACAAGCATTACCAACCAGAAGGTGATAATACTAAGTATAGGATTGGATGGATACATTTAAATATGATCAAAACACACTCTCACTGGGCATACTAATCAATCGTTTTAACAATACAAGAAATTTGCTTGTCAAAGGATTTGAGCATTAGAAGAAATTCGCTTGTTAAAGAGAAATATTGCTGACGCTGAGCCAAAATATTGGACAACGTTCCAGCTTTGATTGAAGCAGATCGAGTCTTGCAGAGATCGATCCAAGAAGAACCTATGTCGAAAAAGGCGGAGTAGATCTGAAGACTGAAGGACCATTGATCTTGAAGAAAACCAAGAAGATCGAAGATGGTGGTAAAAGAGCTACCAGAAGAAGAAGAAGAGGTAAGAAATCTATTAACTTCAATAGGTTCATGGCAAACCTTTGATGGAGACAATTATGTTTTATGGTCATTAAAAATTAGGGATCTATTAAGGTCACAAGATCTGTGGCATTTTGTAGCTGAAGTGGATCCTAGTGATCAAGAAGTATTTGATAATTTGATAGAGTATCAAAAGGAAAGAAGGCAAGTTGTTTCCTTAAGTATCATACAAAATGGTATAGATTATTCCATCTTTCATTACATTTCATAAGCTTCTACTCCCAAAGAAGCTTGGGATATATTGAAATCAGAGTTCAGTGAAGAAGAACCTGAAATAGAAGAAGATGAAGCAGAGTTTAGTGAAGAGGAACCTGAAGAAGATGGAACAGAGATCAGTGACGCGGAATGAGTTGACTTTGCAAGCCATGCAAAGCACCAGGATCCCACAGTGAAGTGGAAGACAACCAAGAAGACTGTGCAGCCAATGATCAAGTAAGCTCCACAAAGCTTGTTGATCTAGCTCTGGTTGCTAATGACAGTGAACACAAACTTGTCAATGTTGAAGTCCTTACTGACGTAAGTGATAGTCTCTTAGAGAAAGAGACAGTTGATAGCAGCATAGAAGCTGCACAAGCAGAGAGTTCATCACAGAACCAGAAAACCAGAAGTTTGAGGTATCTATATGAGCATACTCCTATTATTGATGAGTAGTATGAGTATGCTTTGTTTCCTTGTGAGCCCACAGTTTTTGAGGAAGCAGTGAAGGATGCACATTGGGTACAAGCTACAACAGTTCATCAGAATGATGATGTAGCTTCCTTTGAAACAAAAGAAGAGGAAGATGTCAAACTCTTTGAAACAAGAGAAGAGGAAGATGTGAATGCTCTCCAAGAAGAGATGAAATATATTCATCTTTTTTCTGACAAAAATTTTGAGTGTGCAGGTAACATGGACAACAACATACAATATGTTGAAACAGAAACAACAGAAGAAGAAGAAGACTCGCACTATGTTCTAGGACCAATGAAGCAATAACACTGATTATTGTGCAGAAGACAAAGAGGATGTTGAAGAACACCTACTTAGCATCAAGTTCAAGAAGACAAAGAAGAAACAGTCCAAGTACATCAACGAAGAAAGTAAAGATTAAGTTTATTTGAATGCAATGTATGCCTAGCTAAGACATAGACGAGCAGGCACAACACTTAGACATTGATAGTGCTAACCACACCATCCCACTTGAGATTAAGGGGGGGTGTTAAGAGTTGTAATCTCAATGGTCCTAAGTTGGTTAGTTGGTTGAGTCAATGGTCCTAAGTTAGTTGAGTTAGGTCATTAGTCGACCCATGCTATTCACTGGCCCATTGTATTAGCCAGTGGTTTTGGTGTTATGAGAAACTATATATATATGTGTTTAATAATGAGAAGACAATCGATATGCCCTTTGTGTTTCTGCTCTTTATATTCTATGTGTTGCAAACTTTATTAGAAACATACCCATTCGTAACAATTTCTGTGAGTTAATCTATTTAGATCTTTTTCTAAACATACTCCCTAGCCATATATTTCAATCCATTTTCAATTTTACTCAATTAACCACACTATATCTTCATTCAAATAGGCTTGCGAGTAGCATTCCTATATCCCTTTTTAATTTGAGTCAATTGGTTAACCTGGATTTGAGTTATAATATGTTCATTGGTTATATTCCTAAAGCCATTTCTAATTTGAATTAATTGATTAACCTAGATTTGAGTCATGATATGCTCACTTATTATATTCCTAAAGCCATTACCAATTTAAAAAAGCTTGAATCTCTTTATCTCTCACACAACAATCTCACCGAGAAAATTCCAAGAGCCATAGGAGAGCTTCATTCATTGAAGTACTTACATTTGGATTCAAACAAATTCATTGGGCGAATCCCAAATAGCATAGGTCAACTAAAGGATCTCAAAGAACTAAACATATATAATAATAGTTTTTTCTGGGACTATTCTTCATAGTATTAATGGTTTGGTTTCACTTGAGAACTTAGATATATCATAAAACAACTTGGAGGGGCCTATTCCCACAGATGCCATTTACGATTGGACTTCTTTATCATTTTTCTCTGCTTATTGTGCCAATTGTACCAATCTTTGGTTCCTCGATGTAAGGAGCAATGGATTTATAGGGGAGCTTCCATATCTTGCAAATTTGGGCCGGTTGAATGTTTTAAGCATTAGATATAATAATCTCCATGGTAGTATTCCTCAATGGATTACAAATCTCACAGAGTTGTTTGTGTTGGATTTATCCAATAATAGATTCAAAGGAAGAATACCGTATAATCTTGAAAGGCTCAAGGGATTTGCAAGATATACATGAGACATATTTGATGGTTATCAAATGGAAATCAACATAAAAGGATTTGAGTATAATATCTCATATATCAGGGGTGATAATGTAATATTTGATTTATCAAGCAATAATCTTACACGAGAAATACCTGTAAGCATAGGAAGTATGATTAAATTGCGATTGCTGAATTTATCTGAGAACCAATTGGAAGGGAAAGTACCTACATGCATTAGTAAGCTATCTCATTTGGAGCAGTTGGACTTGTCCAAAAATAAATTGAGTAGAGTAAGTCCTTCAAAACTCTCTAAATTGTCCATGTTGGTCATTCTAGACATTTCATCTAACAACCTTTGTGGGACAATCCAAATAGGGAGACAATTTAACACTTTTAGTGAGGCTTCATTCCAAAGAAATACATGCTTATGTGGGTTTCCTCTACCACCATGCAATCAAAAGGATAAGCCAAATAAAATACTTGTTGGAGACAATGACAATGGGAGAATTAAACTAGCATGGTTGAGTCGTGTAGATGAGGAAGTGTCTTTGGTTGCATTGGGGATAGGTGTTAGAAAAACAGGATCGCAGAGAAATAACAATAAACAAAAATGCAAATATAGTCACACACACATTAAAAGAGAGACACAGATATATCGTGGTTCACCCCAACTTGGGCTACGTTCACACTAAATTTTCCAGTCCTTATTATTATTACCGTCCAGCAAGGTGAAGGGATACAACTTCCAGCACAGTCGTTGCACTTCCTCTTCACTATCTCACAGTATCTCTCATAATCTTAGAGATCTTTACAATGCATAAACCTAATACATCAACCCTAGCCATATTACAATGTCTTTCTTTTATAGGGAAAATACAATGGGAAAAATACCACGGGATACCCAAAACCATGGGCCCGCAAAATTGTTGGTGAAAACAACCCCAAAAATTTTTCTCAAGGGCGTTGCGCTCGAACCCCAATTTCTCGGGGGCACTTCCCCTGCACCCCCGTGACTTGGGGGCATTGCCCCCAAACCCCATTTTTCAGGGCGTTGCCTCGAACCCCTTAAAATGCAGAATGGGTGTACAGTCCTCTGAGGTGCACGGCTAAGACAATATCATCTATGAGACTGGAAGATATGGCTCCACAACCAACAATCTTGCACTTGGAGACTGATCACAGCAACTCCACTTCTACTGCACTTGCTGGGCTTGGACTTGGCAAATTTCTCCTCTTCACCTTCATGCTAGAAGACCAACTAAAACCAAGCAAGAACTCGGTTTCTCTCTGGTCACTACCTTTGTGAACATGTCTGCAGGATTCTGGATAGTATGTATCTTTTCCAACTTCAACAATTCATCTTCCAGAACAAAGCGTATGAAATGGTACTTGAGCTATATATGTTTAGTCCAGGAATGGAATGCTGAGTTCTTTGCAAGATGAATGGCACTCTGGCTGTCACTATACAACATGCTATCCTTCTGCTTCTTACCCACTTCCTCCATAAACCTCTGCAACCAAATCATCTCTTTACTAGCCTCTATAATAGCAACATACTCTGCTTCCGTTGTTGAAAGTGCAACAACCTTCTGCAGTTTCAAAATCCAGCTTACTGTTGTTCCACCTACAGTAAACACATACCCTGTGGTGCTCCTCCTGCTATCCTTGTCACCTGCCATATCTGCATCAACATATCCTTGTAGAACAGTGTCTGAACCTCCAAAAAATAATGCCTGAGTGGTGGTACCTTTCAAATACCTGAGAATCCACTGTACTTCCCTCTAATGTTCTTTACCTAGATTGTTCATATATCTGCTCACAACTCCCACTGCATGTGCAATATCTGGTCTTGTGCACACCATGGCATACATCAAGCTGCCAACTGCTGATTGATAGGGAATCTTGGACATGTAATCTGTCTCTTCCTGTGTCTTGGGACACATTTCCTTACTTAGACAGAAATGGCTGGCCAAAGGTGTACTAACTGGTTTTGCATTCTGCATTTTGAACCTCTCCAACACCTTTTGTATGTACTCACCCTGAGACAATGTCAATTTGCGATTTTTTCTGTCTCTTGTTATTCTCATACCAAGGATTTGCTTTGCAGCACCCAAATCCTTCATCGCAAATGAATTAGCTAGCTTCCTTTTAAGTACATTTATATCATACATGTTAGACCCTGCAACAAGCATGTCATCCACATACAATAACAAGATAATATATCTTTCATTGTCTAGCTTCTTGAAATAAACACAGTGGTCAGAATAACATCTACTATAACCTTGTTCTGTCATAAACCTGTCAAATTTTAAATACCACTGCCTTGGAGCTTGCTTCAAGCCATACAAACTCTTTTTCAACCTGCATACCAAGTTCTCCTTACCTTTGACCTCATACCCTTGTGGATGTTGCATATATATCTCTTACTCCAAATCCCCATGGAGAAAGGTTGTTTTTACATCTAACTGTTCAAGATACAAATATTCTACCGCCACTAGACTTAAGATAGTCCTAATTGATGTCATCTTAACAACAGGAGAAAATATTTCATCAAAATAAATACCTTTCTTCTGTGCAAACCCCTTTACAACAAGTCTGGCCTTGTACCACTTCTTACCTCCTTCTTCTTCCTTCAACTTGTAAATCCATTTGTTCTATAATGCTCTTTTACCAGCAGGCAACTGAACTAGATCCCAAGTATGGTTTCCTACCAATGATTCCATCTCCTCATTCATGCCTTGCTCCCACTTCTTTCTAGTTTCCACCTACATTGCTTCTTCATAACATTCTGGTTCACCAACATTAGTCATCAACAAATAATACATTGAAGGAGAGTATCATTCAGGGAGTCTACTTAACCTGGTAGATCTTCTTGTAGTTGCAGGAGTTTCAGGTACTTGCTATTGTTCTTGATTTTCTGGCACCTTTGGAACTTCATTTTCTTGAATTTCATCAAGTACTGTGTACTCTGTGGTTTCATTTTCCTGTTTCTTTCCCTGCAACTGATCTTTATACATGACCTTTTCATTAAATATCACATCTCTACTCTTGATGATTTTGTTATTTTCATAATCCCGTAAGCGATAGCCAAATTCATCATCCCCATATCCAATAAAGGTATATTTCTTGGATTTATCTTCAATCTTTGTTCTATTTTCTTTATCAATATGGACAAATGCTTCACAACCAAACGTTCTCATAAATGAGTAGTTTACCTTTTTATCTGTCCATGCCTCCTCTAGAATACCACCATCCAAAGCACTTGAAGGTCCTCTGTTTATTAAATAAACAATAGTATTTATAACATCCACCCAAAACTGTAAGGGAAACCCTGCATGCAGTCTCATACACCTTGCATGCTCCATGATCGTTTTGTTCATCCATTCTGACACACCATTTTCTTGTGGTGTTCCTGGGACTGTCTTCTCTCTACGAATCCCATGGTATGAACAGTAACTATTAAACTCCTTGTCGCAGTACTCACCTCCATTACCAGATCTGAGACACTTCAACCTTTTTCCTGTCTCATTCTCAACCAAAGCTTTCCACTTCTTAAAAGTAGCAAACACATCAGATTTATGTGTAATGCTATAAACCCAAGTTTTTCTAGTTGCATCATCAATAAATGTAACATAATAATGAGAGCCACCAAGAGATTGTACCTGATCCGATCCCCATACATCTGTATGCACTAGCTCTAACTTTTCATTCTTCTTCTATTTCCCAACCCCGAGAAATCTAACTCTCTTCTGTTTTCCATAAACACAGTTCTCACAGAATTCCAAACTTACCTGCTTCAAATCTGGTAGCAACTTCCTTGAGTGGAGAATCTGCATCCCCTTCTCACTCATGTGGCCAAGCCTATGATGCCACAATGCTATATCTGTTCCTGTAGAATCTAAAGAGATAGAATGGTCAGTATTATCAGGACATAAATACAACGTACCTATCCCGTCTCCTTTTGCTATCACCATTGATCCTTTAGTGATCTTCCACCGCTTTTCTCCAAATGTAGATAGACAGCTGCCATCTCCCAACTGCCCTGTTGAGATCAGATTTCTTTTCATAGCAGGAATATGCCTAAAATCTTTCAATAGCCAGTCAGTTCCATTCTCAACTTTTATCCATACCTTACCCATTCCAACAATTTTACATGGCTCATCATCACCCAATAAAACATGTCCAAAATCGCTAGGAACATACTCATGAAAATATTTCCTATGGGGTGTAGCATGACATGAAGCTCCTGAATATACTACCCAATAATCACTAGTATTATCTAATGCGAGAATCAAAGCATCTTGTAACACATCACCTGCTACATTTGCTTCCTGGGTAGTTTCCTTCTATGCATCTCCTTTCTTCTTTAGAGATTTGCAGTCTTTCTTCAGATGTCCTTTCTTTCCACAGTTCCAGCACTCTATTTTTCCCAGTCTAGACTTGGATCTACCCATTTTAGACTTGCCATGATTACCTTGGCTCTTTCCTCTCTCCTTTTGTCTTCCCCTGCTCTCCATGGTCAGCTCAATACCTGATGTCTCGTCTGTGCCTTTTCTTTGCATTTCCTCGCTAAGAATAACACCAATAACATCATCAAATTTCAAGGTGTTTGAACCAGAGACAAAGTTACTTACAACCATGACCAAGCTATTCCATCTTTTTCGCAAAGAACACAAGATTAGAAGAGCCCTAACCTCATCATCAAAGTTCACACTTACAGAACTTAGCTGATTTGTAACCATATTAAACTCATTTAAATGATCAGTAACAGATCCACCTTCAGACATCTTCATATTAAATAAACGATTCATTAGAAATACCTTGTTGGAGGCCGAGGGTTTTTCATACAGCTTTCCCAGTGCGCTCATCAAACCTTCCGTTGTCATTTCTTTTGAGATATTGAAAGCCACTGACGAAGCCAGGCTTAGCCGTATTGTTCCCAGAGCCTTTCTGTCAAGAACCTCCCATTCTTCGTCCTTCATGGTTGCCGGTTGCTTTGCTCTTCCTCCCAATAGTAGGAATAGATCCTTCTAGTACAGATATTCCTCCATTTGCATCTTCCATAACTCGAATTTTTGGCCAATAAACTTCTCGACCTTAAACTTTCCTTCCTCAGCCATTGCTCCCACTCGAACCAGAAACCCTATCTTCCTATGGGTTGATATGCCAAATAGACCTTTGGCTCTGATACCAATTGTTAGAAAAAAATGAATGCAGAGCAATAACAATAAACAAAAATGTAAATATAATCACACACACATTACAAGAGAGACACAGATATATCGTGGTTCACCCCGACTTGGGCTACGTCCACACTGAATTTGCCAGTCCTTATTATTATTACCGTCTAGCAAGGTGAAGGGATACAACCTGCAGCACAGCCGCTGCACTTCCTCTTCACTGTCTCACAGTATCTTTCCTGATCTTAGAGATCTTTACAATGCATAAAACCTAATACATCAACCCTATCCGTATTACAATGTTTTTCTTTTATAGGGAAAATACAATGGGAAAAATACAACGGGATATCCAAAACCATGGGCCCGCAAAACAGCTGGCAAAAACAGCCCCAAATTTTTTTCTAGGGGGCGTATAGTCCTCCGGGGTTCACGGCTAAGACAATATCATCTATGAGACTGGAAGATCTAGCTCCACAACCAACAATAGGAATGGGGATGGATTCAGAGGAATTATTGCTATGTTCATTCTTTGGGACAAAGCTAAATGTTGGATAGTGAGTCTCCCCAACAATACGTGAAGACCCTTTTATGGCCTCTACCTATTTCCTACATAACTTAATAACACTTACCCATACGCCTCATGTTGGCTTATGTAACCCATCTAGAGGTTTCCAATGTAGACCCAGGTTCTAAGTGGTTTCAAGGAACCAACAAAACCCCTATTCACTGGCCCTTTTGACAACAATCTATGAACAAACTGAGGTCTCACCCGAGGCGAAGCTGAGGGGGTGGTTGCAGAATAAAGTTTCCACAACCTAGTGATGCGTGTTTGGGAAACTAGCTAGCAACGCGTTGCAACGCTGCGCTGCACGACGGACAATCGCGTGAGGTTCACCTCCTACGTAGCCGATACTAGACAAGTTGCAATGCTTGTACAACCCACGCATCGAAGGACTGTATGGCATGGGTAAATTTCAACAATAGGACAACGCAATTGACGAACATGCTTTCTCTTTAGACTTAACCAACCTTGTGGACTTTACTTAGGGATTTTCATCCATTCATCAACTACTCAGATTATTAGTTAAAGGAAAATACAAATAGGTGAAAAACACAATGACTACTTCCGGTGCTGCTCCTAACTCCAGTGTTTATTTATGTGATTATTCAATAGAATATCCATTCACAGACTTAGAAATATTTATGCTTCAAACATTCATCCCTTCATATGAAACTTAACATATTATCCCCAACTCAGTCTCGTGGCGAATACATATAAAAGTAAACATATAACTGATAACTGCGATATCAATCATTCATGGTAAGAAAGTAAGTAAATGCAACATAAACAATCACACTGTACCAGATTTAACATGGTTCAACCCCAGGATGGAGGCTACATCCACAGGAACTGCTGTTATATTAGTCTTTTGGGAAGGGTACAACAGTTCCATTCTGCGCACTTAGCTGCAAACTCTCTTATCTATCAATAGGTCACTGTGCACTCAGCTCCAGAGCCTTTACAATAGCATCCAAGCTTAAAGATTCAACAATGTTCAAGACTTAACAAAAATGAAGAGTAACCCTTCCCTTACAAAATATGCCCTTTTTTATAGATCATGCCTATAGGTCATGTCTTTACAATCAATAGGCAAAAACCCTAAGGTTTTCAAAAACTAGTGCGGATGCCCACCACCCTGCTTGTCACTGTCGATAGCTTGCTCCACTCGCTCTGGATACCTTAATGGTCCACTCGTGGCTCCAACGCCTTCTGACAGCTGCAGTCATCAACAAAATGGTTACAGCTGCATTGTGGCCTGTCACTTTCCACTCTTTTAGCCTGTATGTAGCTGCTGACTTAGTGGCCTAGCTTCAACTACTTGACACTAGTCTCTTAGACAGGTCGCTTTCCTTTATATTCTAATCTACTTCTTACCCAAAATAGGTCGCTTCTGCAGCTCGACCTTCTCTTATACTTCTATCAAAATTAGCTATCAGGTTGGCGCTGCACACCAGTATAGCTATGCAAAACTGAATATGCATTCCGAGCTTCGCACTCTTCACACTTGTGCATTTTGATACTGCTGCCCAAACTGGGCAGCTCTAGAAACTGTACTTAGTCAAAATTGTTCCTACTTGGGCCACGCCCAACAGGCCCCTAACACTGACTTGTGGCTCGTTCCGAGCCACTTCAATCCAGCTGCTCCATCTGTGCATCCATTGAAATACCTGATCGTTCAGTAAAGTCTTGGACAGTCGCACTTAGGTTTCCAACTACGTCCCTTATTTATTGCTCCTGGATTTTACCATGTTTAGCATCTCATCTGAGGTAGGTTCCATAATTTTCTCCTTGACTTGAGCCTCTATTGCTTGAAGTTTTTGCAACTTTGCTTCAATTTCGTCCGACAGGATAAGTGCCTCTTCTTGTAATGGTTGTAACCTCAAAGAGATTTCAGCTTTCCTTACTCTTAAAGCCTGGAGCTCTTTTCGAAGTGCCCTGGTTTGCTCAAAGGAATTCCTCTTCTGTCGGATAGGTAGGTCCTTCATAGGTGCATTCGTGGAGTCCACTTCCTGTTGCTTCTGTTGTATTTCATTGTGTATCTTTTGCAACTCCGGCTCGTCCTGCAATATGCTCCAGATGTTTGAGATGTCATCTAGGAGGATTTAGCATCGTGCAATTGCTGCGCAGATGCTATTTCTAGAGGCCCTCAGCATCTCTGATCTTGCTTCTTCTACCTACGCTTCAATATCAACTGGCCCTCTAGCTGCTAGCTCGGCCATCTCTGTCTGATTGGTCGCTTCCATCTCTGTGATCTTTTCTGCATGGGAGATTTGTAATCCCTTCATTTTTTCCTGTAAGCTATCCACGGCCACTCCGAGCTGTAGGATAGTTGCTTCCACCTCTGATTCTTCTTCAATTTCGGATAGCCTCACATATACCACTGACACGACTCCTTTTATTCTGCGTTGCTTTTCTTCTGTGCGCTGAAGCTCCCTTTCCTTCTGCTCAAATTCGCCCTGTAATTTCCTGTAATTCTCTTCATATTGAAGGCATTGATTATGCAAGACAATGTCTCGCTCATGCATTTCATGGGATATTTGCATATGCAACTCATGCAACCCTTCTGCTCGTAGCATAGCTATATTCAATTCCAACTGTCCGAGTGGACTCGCACTTTCTATCATCTCATCTGTGGGGAACAAAATGGACATAGGCGCAATCTTGACTATGCGAATTCGAGTTGAAAAGGAAGGAGACTTGCGCATCGACTCACTTGATTCTCTTGAATGGCCACTGTGGTCTGGCTCCCGGGCTAAGCCACGATGGACTTGCTTCATCCTTAGGACCAAACTTCCCAACTTATTAATACCTTACCGGGCCTATGCCTGGGTTGGGTCCTCCTGATTTCCCTTAAATCTGATGACATCCTCTAGATAGCTGCTGTCTGTAATGCAATTATCTCATAGTCATCATCTCGCAGTATTCTATCTAGTGGCACTCTTGTAGCCTTGGTATTCTTCTTTTGTGTTGTATCCAGTGTCTGTGTAGCCGGTTCCTTCCTTTTCTTGCTGACCTGTGCAGCAAGTGTTTAGGTTGGCGCGCTTTGGACCTCAGGATTTATGTCCATCTTATCCTCTTCTTCCTCCTCATCGGATGGAGTAATAACCGAGTCTGGTGCATTCTCTTTCCATTCTTCGGTCCAGTCTTCAATAATCAGCTCGATCATTGGTGCGCCTAGCTGGTACTTCCCTTCGAACCAATCTTTCGCCGTCAGTCGGGGTTGGATATAGATTGAATGCATTCCAGCTTTGAAAATCACGAATGGCTTATACTTGGCTGTCACTTCTTCTGGGATGCGCGGGGTCTTCTCGATAACTGCACGCAGCTACTCCAAATAAGTTAAGAATTGCAGGTTACTAAGCCTCTTCTTTTCCACATTCGTGGATTCCCACATGTTTGGGAATATTATTGCGCGGTAGTCATCTACTACTAACGGCAGGCCGTTCTGATGGCGAGTCTTCTTCCATCCCACAAAATCAATGAGGACTAGCAACCAACTGAAGTCGAAGGGGATTCCTTTATCTTGCGTGTCTTGGACATCCAACAAAAATTAATTTAATAGGAAGTTTGCCCAATTGTATTTGTGCCCATCCATGGCTTTCACCGCTAAGGCTACTATTGAGGCTGATACTTCTTTCGGTCTAACTTTCCTCAGAAGCCTTCCTACCAACAGCTGAATGGAAAACCACAGAGGTTCAATTGTAATGGGGTCAGTCTCATATCCTCTGCTCCCTCTTACCAAGTTAAATTGGGACTTGATCTTTGTGGCCAATTCTTGGTCGTCCTTCTTGCTGACAAATTCTTTGGAAGGGTCATCGCCCCTCTTACTTAATCCTGTGATTCTTGCTATAAGTTCAACAGTGATGTTAACCTTAAAATCTATCCAAATATACACTTGGTGCATGTAGGAAAACAGCGTACACACCATAGCCTTGAATTCCTTACTACGCCTAAAATGTGGGATTCGCAGCAGGTTGAGCAGACCCGCTCTATATAGTGGTACCGCCCAGTCCATTGGAACAACTTCTGCTTTCTTTGTAGTAGGATCATTTCTGTTGTACATATACCTATCTGTCTACAAATGGGGAAATTTCTCATGATCCATTAGATTAAAATCAATCAGCTTGGAGTCCAGGATCTTCCCAAGAAAATCTTCCTTAGTTCGCACATGCTTTGACATCAGGGCCAGTGAGATGCCATATTTTGGATTCTTCTCTAGGTGCAATTATGGGGCATTTCTCTTTCACAGACTGATATATTCTAGAATAACGCAAATTGGTGCGGGCGGGTTCCCTTGTGGACTTTCCTTTGACGTAACTGGTGTCTTTAGCTTTTGCGGTGTCGTGGCTGGATGTTTATCTTTCTTTTGCTGTTGCGGTGGGTTTGGCTTCGGGTTCTTGGATGATCCCGGTTTCTCTAGTGTGGTCTGCTTTGGTGGTGCCTTCATTACTCCGCTTAAACCAGAGCGGTCGCAAGCGCCGAGGATCTCTTCTAGCACCTGTTCTTTAGACATAAACGTAGCGGGCACCAGTGCTTGTTGCTGCTTAAGCTCTTACAATCTTCACACTCTATAAAATTTCAAATTCATGGTAAAATGAATAAGGACAAGTGTATGAGTATTTATAGAATATTTACCTAGCAGTGCGTCCATTAATGCGTAGTCCGGAGATTTAAATGCTACATCCGTTTGCAAAATCCCGACTGGATCTCTAGCTTGTGTGACATTGAATTTGCTGGGAACGGCTAGATTAGGCATTAAGTGCCAGTCCCACTGGACGAGATCTTACTGGATTACCGATATTTTTCCACTGTTTACTATGTCTTGTTGGGTTAAATTTCCTTAATGGCCATGATGTAATGGTACTGCGAAGTTGTCCGATGGCCTGGCTGATGCTTAAATGCCAAGTCCGTCGGGCAGATCCTGTTAGGATCCTGGTCATTTCATTCTCTATGATACTCGACTGGATAGGATATTATTTAAATGTGGGATTTTGTCGGTGCTGCCAATTTGGATAACGGCATACTACCTGGCTGATAGTTGTCACGGTCACCTTTTCTCGTCATGATTTGCTGGCGGTTCTGACAATCTGGTGCAAATTCCACATGTGCTTCTTTGCATTTTTGCTGCGCAACTTCAGCTGTACCATATGCCTCTTGGCATAGCTTCTCGCTTCTCGTAGTTACCCTTTTTTCATTTGAGTTGTGCAATGACAGTACTAACTTCGTACTGCGCAGCTCTCCTTTCCTGTACTCTTTTTCATTTTCATCATCAAATTCCCCCCCTCCCCGCGCAGCTTCTTTGCTCAATCAATGATGCGTGGTACCTATTTTATCTTCTTTACACTTAGCGTACAAACTCTTTGCAATTTCTAGTGTCCAATTTCAACTATACTTGACACTTATAAATTTTCCTTTCTTCTGCATCTTTACAGGTTCTGCGAAGCAGGACTATCCCGATAGGGTTTTAGTCTTCTTCCATTTACTAGACTTGGTAATGTGTCTCCTTCTAATGTGGCTAACTGAACTACGCCACCGTTAGTAACATACAAAACAGTATATGGGCCAAGCCAATGCATTTTAAATTTTCTAGGGAATTTCATGAATTTGCTATCATATAAGAGGACTAGATCACCTACATGAAAGGTCTTGTTCTTGATATGGCGATCATGCCATGCTTTTTATCACTCTTTCTGTACTTGCTGGTGGAAGCCTGCGACGAAGCGATCTTCTTCCAGACCAACCAAGTGGAGGAGCCTTTTGCCTAGTGCCTCCCGATCTTCCATGCCTATAAATGCAGCTATCCTCAAGCTGGGAACAACGTATTCCATTGGCATTATTGATTCCTGCCCATAGGCCAACTTGAAAGGTGTATGGCCCGTTAACTTCTTACAGGTGGTCTTGTATGCCCATAACACTGATGGAATTCGCAGGTTCCAATCATCCCGATTGATGTTGCATACTTTTGTTAGCGCATTCTCCAGTACCTTATTGAACACTTCAACAATTCCATTCTCTTGCGGATGATATGGTGTACTTCACTGATGGTGGATGTGGAACTCTTCAATCAATGCTTCGATGGTTCTATTCAAGAAGTGAGTGCCTTAATCAATCATCAAAATCTTTGGGCATCCAAAGCGTGTAAGGATGTACTCAAAAATAAACTCTGTGGCTATAGCTGTGCTACAGTCCTTCACCGGCTTTGCTTCGGCCCATCTGGTGAGATCCTCAGTAGTAGTGATGATGTATCTTGCACCAGTTTTTTTTCCCAGTGGGTTGATAGGTCCTACAAAATCAATTTCCCATTTCTCAAATGCCTGTAATGTCAACTGTGGATTCAAGGGCATTTCATCCCTTCGCGATGGCCTTCCTGTCTTCTGACAAACATCACAGCTCTAGCAATGTTCTTTCGAATCTTTGTGGATCATGGGCCACCATAGCCCTATGAGCAATATATTATGCGTAGTGGCTCTTCCTGCGTAGTGACCTCCTACTACTCCCGAATGTGCGTCAGCCAATATGAATGGTTTCTCATGCTCTAATACACACCTGCGCAGTACTTCATCCTATCCCAACTTGTATAGTTGGCCCACGATAATGGTGAAGTCTGTTGCTCTCACTACCAGCTACTTCTTTTGCTGCGTATTGAACTCTCTGGGTGCCAACCCAGTAGTAAAAAATTCTATGATGTCTTGATAGTAATCATCTTCAAATTGTATAGCAAATAGCTGCGCATCATGTAGATTGTCTTCAAGGTTCATAGGTTCTTCACCTGACTCAATCCTTGACAGATGATCAGGTCCTAAGTTCAACCTTCCTGGCTTAACAACGATCTCGAAATCATACTCTTGGAAGAGTAACAACCATCTGCATATTCACCCCCCTAAAACTGGCTTGTTGACCAAGTATTTCGAATCGGAATGGTCAGTGAACATAGAGAAGTGCGCGCCAAGCAAATAGGGCCTGAATTTGGCAGTGCATAGAGCATTGCTAGACCCTCTTTTTCTGTAGTTGTATAATTTTTCTCAATAGATGAGAGCTTTCTGCTCGAAAATGCAATGGGATGGTAAATACCTCCCTCTCCTGGATGAGCTAAGACAACGCCCAACGCTATGCATGATGCATCAACATGTACATGAAATGGATTTTCCCAGTTTGGAAAAACTAGGATTGGTGCAGTGACCATTTTCTTCTTCAGCGTGTCTAGTCCTTTTTCACAATCTGCATTACAGATGAATGGCACATCCTTCTTTAAAAATTTTTCCATGGGTGTAGTTATCTACGCATAACCCTTTATAAACTTCTTGTAGTAACCCGTATGCCCCAATGTAGTGCGCAACTGCTTAACTGAGTTCGACACTAGCAAGTTTACAATAACTGCAATCTTCGCAGGATCAACCATCAAACCCTGTTTACATACAATGTGTCCCAATAAAATTCCATAGGATACACAAAAGACACACTTCTTCAGATTTAATGAAATTTGATGCTGCCTGCACTTTTCTAGCATCATTCTTAGGTTCGCGCAATGGTTCTTCAGCAACCCAAAAACAATCCAATCATCAAAATATGCCTCTAAAAACTTATGCATGAAATCTTTAAATGCTGCGACCACAACTCTATAAAATATGGTAGGTGCGTTATTTAGACCAAAAGGCATTACTGTGTACTAGAACGACCCCCATTCTATAGCAAAAGTAGTCTTGTGCTTATCTGCTGGATCAATCCTGATCTGATTCAACGCTCCACTGTTGAGGTAATCTGAAAATAAAGGGCAGTTTTTTCTGGTGTGGCCTTCTTCTTTGCATCCTGTACACCATATCTCTTGTCTCTCTTGCTTTCCCGTCTTGATATCCTGCAACTGTAAAGTCAAGGTGGCGAGTTGCGTTTGGATCTGCGACATCCCAGAGCTAGTCTCACCAATCGTTGAAGCTTCTAACTTTATCACGATCTCTAAGGCCTCTGCCTACGATGAAACCTTTTGTTGCATCAATGGTAGTCTGACATGAGGCAACAATGCAGTTATGAACCATTCCTGGTGTTGTTGCAGATCTATAAAAAAGCTCACTTGGTCCAATAATTTCTTGAACTTTTGGTTAAATTCCCAGACTATTTCATTAGGTTTTTGCTTTATTTCCTTTAACTCTGTGATACACTGCGACTCTAATTTTGGCTTCTTAAATTCTGCTAAGAGTGCGGCCTTAATTTCTGCTAAGGTTCTAGGTTGTGCTTGAGAATATTCCATGAACCAATGCAAGGCTCTATCTCTAAAAGTGGTAATGAGCTACGCTTGCTTCACAGTTTCATCCTGAACTTGCTTTAAAATCCATACGGCTTCACATAGAAACCAATGCTGATTAGGGTCTTCTAGACCTGTTCCCTTGAATATCGTCAGTCATCCTCCTTCTAGGTGGTGTAGGGTTTTGTGCAGGGTTCTGAGCGGAAAAAATAAATGCGGTATTGCACGAAACATTCTGATGCGAAATATTCCAAGTTGGAATGGTCTGGGAACCCGCTCCTGCGGTGTTAGTAGTACTGACGTTCTGCGGGGTGGGTTACGCGGTGCTCGCAACTGATGGGTTTTGAACTGACGGATTCTAAGATAGGGGAGGCGCCGTATTTGCAACCGGCAGATTCTGTTGTGTAATAGGATGATATGTGGTTGATGACGATGCGGTCTGGCTATTAAGTTCACATGGTATCTCAGTATTTACGTGGAGTCCAAGTCCTTTAGGATTTTTCTCAGCCGTAAAATTATATCTCTTTCCACTTCTGAAGTTATGGGTTTCTTCGTCAGAGCCACTATATATACTATCTACCATGCCAATTTCAAAAAATTTCACTACATTCTTAAAACACCTTTCTCGGCTAAAAACATTTTAACGAATAAACAAAGATTGTTCAAGTACTTACCTCTGAACCCTTTGAAAAAGTATGCTTCGGCTTCGCTGTAGGATTTCAATGTGTCTACAACAAACTCTATCATGAAGCCCTCAAATATGTTGTCAACCCAGAAGTTGACTGCTCGCGATAGTGGGCTATCTATTGCTTTGAGCTGCTGAGTGAGCTCTAGAGTCCACTCGGTCGGAACTTCTGGCTTAAAACAGTTCTTTCTTTCCCTGAGCCGCGATATCCACTCGTGCAGCTCGTTTCCAAATGAAGCCCAGAAAATATCGTGAATGTCCCTCCACAAGTATTTGTTCAACCACTCTATGTCAGATAGACATGGATGTCTATTCTCTTTTCTTGCAAAGCCTCTTTCTGTCCTATCACACCAAGCCCAAGTCTCTTTCTTTCCTGGATGCCAATTTTCTGAAGCTAATGGGATCTGATCTTCTTCTTCACACATTACTATTTCAAACACACTATCGCATCAGCGAGTCTTAGCATGACAACAGAACCATTTGTTGGCTTATGTAATTGATCTAGAGGTTTCCAATGTAGACCTAGGTTCTAAGTAGTTTCAAGGAAGCAACAAGACCCCTATTCATCGGCCCTTTCGGCAACAATCTGCGAACAGACTGAGGTCTCACCCAAGGCGAAGCTGAGGGTGTGGTTGCAGAATCAAGTTTCCACAACTTGGTGATGCGTGTTTCATTTCATTAGCACAGGGGGTTTTCATTCCGCCAAGCATTTGTAGTTTATTGGATTCGATAATGGTTTTTGGTTTATTGGATTCACTTTGTGGAGCTTTGTTGAGATTTTGGCAAGTGGATTTTCTTATAGATTATTGGAAACCAGACATCGTTTCTTTTCATTCAGGAATTTATTCACCATCTCCTATCTCTTGTTGGAAACAATTTTTCTTTGATTGGACAAGTTTTCAATCGATTCTTCTGTGTGGAGGATTTGATAAAAATGTTAAATGAAAGAATTCTAGATAGTGCAGGCTACAAAAATATTGTGAATCTGAAAGCATTCTAGACTATGCAGGCAATGACAAGAGTGTGAATACAAAATATTATGTTTTCACTGTCACATAACTTTTATTTGATTTATTGGAGACAATATTTCCATCGATTTGAGAATTTGTCCAAAGATTCCTGTCTATGCCGATAATTTGATGAAATGTGAAATGAAATTTGATATATGCTTACCATTTTACTTGATAAACAAATGATTTTTTTCCATAACATATTCACATCTAAAGTTATATTTTGGGTGTTACGCAGTGTTGAAATTTGATATATGCTTGTACCATTTTACTAGATAAATAGACAAAATATTTCAAAGTTATAATTTTAAAATTTTAATTTAGGTTTTTAATTTGTGGAAAGAACAAATGGTGTGTGGGTTTATGTTTAAACTTCTTTATTTTTATTTATGATTGGTATTGTTCTTTTACCAATAACTAAACAATTGAAACTTTTTGATCATATCTATCGACGTTCACCTGCCACAAATTAAGTGGTTGTGCTAGTGTTATATAATTAAATATACATTTTTTTAAAAACATAAACTGAAATAATATTGTATTAAAAGTTGAGCATAATGATCATTTATAGAAGTTTAAACATCATCAAAATTCTAACCGAGACTAGCAAAGTCCATTCCATATATTTCCTTGTAGTATAAAAAATTTTCCCAATAGTTTTTTCATCTACTTATATCGCAGGGTGCTATAGAGCCTGACAAACTGCTTACAAAACAAAAAGCAAAAATACATAACAAAAGGGCCTGCAGAGGACCGTCATCTAAATCCTATCCTTTTCTATCCATTTTTCCTCGGACTGACTAAATTATTGAAACTTTGTCTATGGGCCTGGCTTCGTTCCAGGGAGACGCTTGATAGTGACTGCATCGGTTCATTTTGACCAATTGCTCCAAGTCAGTTCCACATCTCATTTGTAGGCCTCCACCTATCCTCCATAAGAAAAAGGCATCAATTCTTATGTCTAGAGGGGAGTGCCAAATAACTCCCCTTTTAGTTATCTTACTTGCATGATTTACCATGCCATCCCTTTCCTTAGGTTTTTCCTAAGCCAATGACCCCAATGCTTTTTTTAACAAGGACTCCATTTCTTAGTCAGGAATTGGGAGTCAAGGACTAACATCCATGATCTACCTTTGTTCCTTGGTTTTACATATCATCAACAAACCAATTATGTTCTCGCTGGATGTGATAAAAGGAAACTAAGCTTGGATTGATGAGAAGGTTGAGAATTCTCTTCTGTGCTCTTCCACACTTGGAGGGATTTCCCTTGAAGGAATTGAGCATTTTCTTGATTACAATGTCGGAGACTCCAAAGACGAGGATAGTTGAAATATTTAGCTGAGTAAAAAATTCCATGCTTTGCAATAGGGAAAACCATTCTGCCTAATTATTTTTCTTCATTCCAAATCCCCATGCAAATTTTTTCACTATATGTCATTTAGGATCCATTAGACGCTTTTGCCACCCCAGTATTTACCTTAGATGCTCCATCAAAAAACAAAGTATAACAAGATTGTTTTTTCATCCATTCTTCAAACTTTGTTTTTTCCATGTGTATCTCCCAATTGGATGTTTACCTTCTCCATGTGCTTTTGGATTGAAGATAAATCTTGGGAAGAAATTCTTTGATCCAACTTGCTTCTAGACTTGATAGAGATTCATTATCTAGAATGCTCTTTGCATTGTTTCTATAAATATATTTTTGACTCCAATGGCCGTTCTGCTTGGTTCCACTTTTTTGGCCTCAAAGATTACTTTGTTACGTGCAACTAGATCTCCCCAAAAACATTTTTCAGGAGTACATTCCATACTTTGAGGAGAGTAGGATTCTTTTTAAGGGATCCCATAAAATTCTCTTTCCATTTACTGATTAAATCCAGAGTTTGTGAGGGGAGGCACAAGTTCCCACTTAAATATCTTGGTAAAATCCCCCAAACCGATTGAGCAAAATTAAATTCAAGGAAGAGATGATTGATAGATTCTTCTATGTTTCTACACAGAAGGCACCATGTCAGTCATTCTATTCCTCTTTTTCTTCATTTATCTACTGTAAGGATGTGTTTGTGATCCAACATCCAAGAAAAAGGCAATAAGTTTTTAACAATATCCATATTCTATATCCTTTTCCATATTCTAGAAACAAGTAGCTGATATATATCGGTTAATATTTTCCTATACCCTTCCCTTATAGTATACTTCCCTATTACACTCCAACCCCTGGAATCATTTTCCATTTTATGGGATAGAGCTCTTCCTTCAAGTAAGAAGAGGAATCAGTCATATTCATGAAGTAAATGATATGGGATGTCCAACTTTTTCCAATCTTTTTGAACCTCATAATCCATCTAGTCTAAAATAACAAATAAAGTGTGATAACCATTGGAGAATATCCAATCTATAATAGCAAGAAGGTCTAGATTTGAAGAGAGGGGAAGCCTCCCCAAGATACTATCAGTCCAAAGGTGAATTAATTTTCCATTGTCTAGAATATAGTGAAGATGATCTCTGATTAATCCAGTTGCACATTTACATAGGATCCACATGCTTGTACCTTTACCTATGATTTTTGTTGGAATATTCTCACCATCTAATTTTGGCCTTGCATGCATTCCATGCATTAGCAGTTGAGTCTCCTAGCACCTAGTCCTTACTTTTCCCCACTAGAGCTTGCAGTTTTTGGCCATCATTATCCCTCCTATCCACTTAGAGCACCTTGGTTACATCACTGAAGTCCAAATTATCCCTCATGCATGATTTTAGGAGTTAGCACAGTCAGTTCCATGATTTAGGGCACCTTGTCCCCTTGATTGCCGAGTTAACTGATTGTTACACGTAGTTTCACTACTGCTGAGTGTAGGAGCACCTATTTTGACCATTACAAGTCAATATTTTACCCCCTTGGAGTCTCCTTCCCTATTTTGCTGCCCACATGATTCATTTATGCTCATTTCTACCTTAGTTAACTAATTATTCATCATCGGTGGTCACTGAACCTTATCGAGAGATGGTTCCAATGCAAACTAAACTTGAGGTGAATTCGAATCCTTCCAAGTGAATCAAATTCATTATATTGTATCACTTCTTGATTTCCAGCTTACAACTGACTAATGTATCAACAACATTTTTTCATATGTGTTTCAGTTTTATGAGTGAACTGATCATTGTTTTCTGCTAATTCTTCTCAGTAATAACAGTGTCAAATTGTGAGGTTTGTTCTAGCTTAGTGATCTAACCTTCTGGAATTTCACATGGTATCAGAGATCGTGATAACTTTTGATTGCAGCAGTAATAGCAATTGCAGCAGTTGCAACAGTTCCAACAGTAGATTGAGTAGGTGCTTTCAGTAGAGCACCAGAAGCCTATGGATTTCCACAACAAATCCTGGTTCCATTGCATTGAATTCATTAGAGAAATAATTTGAGGTCTATCCGGGTGTGAAGGATCCGGATAAAATTTCCTACTGCCCTAAAGTAGTGTTCAATAGATACAGTAACAATCCTCCATATTTTTCCTTTGTTTTTGCAGGTATTCTACAATAGCTTCCGTGAATTTGAAAGAAATGCATCCTCTCTCTCCATTCAACTATGATGAGTGGAAACCAAATATGATAGCATATCTAAAGAGACAAGGTCTTTTTGATAGGTGTATTGGTGTTATGAGAGATTTTTCTTTCTATGAAGAAGAGGATGATTGGATAAATGAATGTGACAGAGCCTTCAGAGCAATGTCTATTGCTATGTCTCCTAGTATGTGCTACCTCATGGAAACTGCTGAATATCCAATTGATATATGGGCCCAACTGGACAAAGCATTTGGTAAGCAGAATGAAGAGATTGGTGCAAATTATTTTGAGAACAAGCGCAGTGATACCTCCTTAAGTGTTGTCTCTAATTATGTCTCGAAATTAATCATTTCTCCTGATGAATTTGTTCAAGATGAAGAAGAAGCTACAAATTCAACACAAAAAGTTCATGTTGAAGACATTCCTTCCTCTGTTGCTCTAGAAGTTGAAGACAATTTCGAATTTTCCCCTTCCAATTTAGTTGATGCAGATGGAAGTGACACAACTAATGAAGATGATCCTTTTGTAGAGATTATCCATTCCTCAATCACGTTCTCAATGTCTTCTATTTCGAATTCTAAGCAAGATAAGCCAGTTCATGCTCTAGAATCTTAAGAGGTTATTAAATCCTCTCTTTCACATGAGTCTGTTGGTGTGTAGAATGATGATCTATTGAATGTTTTGGAGGTTAAATCAGAGTTTGGAGGTGATGCATTCACCCTCCTTGATCACATGCTTCATATGTACTTCTATTCGATCATTGGAACATATTATCAGAGTTTCACTGAAGATGGAGGACACTACCATTCACTTGGGTTCAAGTCTCAGGCACATTTTTGTGATTTTGGTTCTAATCTCACCCCTATTGGTTTAAAGGAGATCACAAGAAACCATCTATCAATTCTTAGAGATGATTTTATTTCCTCTGATCAAAAGTTCAAGGTTCAAGAGAAATTAGATCCAATTGGAGTTGATCCTACCTCAGTTGGTTCGAATTACCGGTTCAAGGATAATCTTCATATTTTTGTATTTGTTCTCACCCTGTTTGGTGTGAAGAACAAGTTCAGGAAGCCTCCAGATTTGCTTTCATCCACTGAAGGAGAATTCAAGCACATGTTTTTGGAGCATGATGCACTTCTTCCAAGAGGAAGATACCTCTAGACATTGAATCAAGCATCACACCTAATTGAGTCTTGAGCAACAATTTTTGGTGTGTTTCAATCTATCTTGACAGGGGGGTTTCCCACTGGGTTTTCCTTCTTTCCTCACCTTTTTAGATTGTTTTACGGGATGACCTTTGGTCTCAGTAACCAATAACCAGGGCCCTAATTTTCATTTATTTTTCCTCATAGTCTGGCTTAACGGGGGGTGTTGTAATATTCTCACCATCTCATTGTGGTCTTGCATGATTTGCATGCATCCATGCATTCCATGCATTAGCAATTGAGTTTCTTAGCACCTAGTGATTACTTTTCCCCCCTTGGAGATTGTTTTTGGCCATCATTATCCCTCCTATCCACTTAGATGCCTTGGTTACATCATTGAAGTCCAAATTCTCCGTCATGCATGATTTTAGGAGTTAGGACAGTCAGTTCCATGATTTAGGGCACCTTGTCCCCTTGATTGCCTAGTTAACTAATTGTTACACCTAGTTTCACTCCTACTAAGTGTAGGAGCACCTATTTTGACCACTACAAGTCAATATTTCACCCCCTTGGAGTCTCCTTCTCTATTTTGGTGCCCACGTGATTCAATTATACTTAGTTCTACCTCATTTAACTAATTATTCATCATCTGTGGCCACTGAACCTTATCAGGAGATGGTTACAATGCAAACTAATCCTATACTTGAGGTGAATTTGAATCCTTCCAAGTGAATTGAATTCATTCTATTGTAACACTTCTTGATTTCCATCATACAACCGATTAATGTATCAACAACATTTTTTCATATTTGTTTTAGTTTTATGAGTGAATTGATCATTGTTTTCTACTAATTCTTCTTAGTAATAACAGTGCGAAATATTGAGGTTTGTTCTAGCTCAGTGATCTATCCCTGTGGAATTTCAAAATTTTCTCATCCAAGCATCTTAGTCTTGACCTCATGTATTTTTTCTGCAATATTTCTTTCCACCACTACTTTCCTTCAAAAATCATTCTCTAAAGAATTTTTGCCCCCAAAATCAATATTCATTATTCTGGGTTCCCTTATTCCTACTCCACCATCTTCAATCGGACATCTAATAGTTTCACATAAAAACAAAATGAAATTTCTTGGTGGTTTATTGCCCTCCTTGCCAAAGAAACTTTTATATTTCTTTGCTTCTGCTATTCATTACACTCGTAGGAGCTAAAAAACATAGTAGAAAAAAATAGGAAGCGAAGAGAGAAATCATTTGATAAGAGTAATTTTACTTGCCGTGTTAAGCCATCTTATACCCCAAGACTGGAATTTGTCTTTGAACTTATGAATGATGTTTTTCCGTTCTACTGACTTGATTCCTTTGAGAGTGATCAGAAATCCAAGAAACTTAAAACATGTCCAATCTAATTGCACCTTAAACCCAATAATTCTTGAAATAGCACTGAGCATCAAAGGTGATCAATTCCAATTATATATCCTATTTTCTTTTATGTTGGCTAGGCCCCCTGTGGCATTTCGAAAAAGATCCAACGAGCTCTTAAATTTTCACACGATCTGTTCTAAGGCACTTCTAAGAAGAATGGTTTCTTCTACGAATTGTGCATGATTGACTACCCGAGTGGCTCCTCTTGCTATGGTTATTCTTGGAATAATGCGTTCTTCTCTTTGAGTATTAAGATGTTTGCTTAAGGATTCTTCTACGATAATGTACAAAAAAGGAGATAAAGGCCAACCTTATCTTAAACCTCTAGAAACATTGAAGAAGGGAGGTTTCCTGCCATTGAAAAGGGGGGTAATCCATGGTTTCCCGATACAGGATTTGACCCATTTGATGAAAACGAGAGAAAACCAAAAATTTTCCATAACCAAGAAAAGAAATGATGCATTACTCTATCAAAGGAATTGTCTAGATCCAGTTGCATAGCCATTCTTGACTCCTTCCTATTTAGGCTCAAATGAATAGCTTCCTGGACTATGAGAATGTTGTCAAAAATTTGTGTGCCTTAGATAAACCCTCCTTGATCAGATGGAATTAAATTTGGGAGGATTTATTCCATTCTACGAGCGAAATTTTTGGTTAAAATATTGCAAGATGAGTTACACAATGTGACATGGGTTTAAAACTATCTATAGAATTCAGCCGAGTGTCCCTAGGAATCAAGGCTATAAATGAAGAGTTTGTGTCTCCTCCTATTATGTCTCTACCTTCCATCTAGTTTAACATTCTACATATTAGGTATTTATTTATAATGTTACAACAAATCATGTAGAAAATAATTGGGAACCCATCTGGACCGGGTGCCTTGTTTGGACAAAGAGACCAAATTGCTTCTTGGAATTTAGATTCAAGAATTGGCTTGCATAAAATAGCATTTTCTTCTGAGGAAACCATCCTTGGGATGGATTCACACATAGAGTTAATTGCAATTGGATCAACTTCCTCTCCTTATGTATACAAGCCCTTGAAGAAATGAAATGCTTCATTTTTTATCTCATTGTGATGAGATAATGTATTCCCATTCTCATCAATTAGTTCCATAATTGTATGTTGCTTAACCCTTGTTCTGCATTTATTATGAAAGAAATTAGTAATTATGTCCCCCTCCTTTAGCCACAAGATTCTAGATATTAATATATACTCCTCTTCTTCCTTATGGGATAGGGGCTGAATATTACAATTGATTTCTTGCTCCCAATTTTGAAAAAGAAATTATGTTATTGAGCGTCTTTCTATTTCTTTTTGGAACTTATCCAAAGTCTCTTGAGCAGGTATTCTATCATGACCTGTGTCCTTTTAGTTTGTTTTAGGCTAGCGCTTAAGAGCCTCCTTTACTCATATCAGCTTGGACTCCTAAATCAAACTTGGAGAGACTTCAACATAGGTGTCCCAAGCTTGACATATAATATCCATAAATTCTTCTGATTTTAACCAAACTGCACTAAATCTAAAAGGAATAGGGCCTTTATTCTATAGACAAGAAAAGAATAGGGAGATCGGATTATGATATCAAATACTGAGGGAATAATTTAAAGGACAAGATTAAAGCATTCAGCATAAAGGAGTTACTTACCAAGAATTGATCCAATATTGCACGAATATGGCTTGGCCTGATTCTTCTATTGCTCCAAGTATATCTTCTTTGTTTGGGTTTGAGGTCTGTCAGGTTCCAATCACTTTGCAGATATTCCATATTTTCCCCAAATGGGTCTCTAACTTTGGATCCTCCTCTCTTTCACAAGGGGAAACAATAGCATTGAAATCCCTAGTAATAATGTATTAATTTCCCTCAATTTCAATATCGCCCAAAGATGAGAGAGACTATCAAAAATATATTTTATGGTTGTATTCAATGGGGCCATACAAATTACAAACCCTTGAGGTTTCATTGTTTTCTGTCACCTCCAATTAAACTAGAAACCAATTTTGATTTTCGAGGGACATGATTAACTTAAATTTACGTTTATTCCACCCGGTTACTAAACCTCTTGAGGCTCCTTGCGCACTCACTACTAACACTTGTCATTTTTTCCATATTTGTCCCTTTTGCTTGATATTGGATTCCTCATCCATATTCGTTTCCCGGATTAGAAAGATGGGGGAATTTTTCGTGTCTATACATAGTCTTTATTGCTTCCAAATTTTGCTTCCCTCCTAACTCTCTACAATTCCAGGAGACTACTTTCATTATTTATTGATATTTGGTGGGACTTGTTTGTCCTTCTTGTCCTTCCTTTCTCCTGTAGTTTCTTCCTTGATGCTACAATTTTAATATGTTGGTCTAGACTAATTTTCTTACCCCCCACATTGTCCCTGGTCATTTTCATTTCTCTATGGATCTTATTTGTATTTCTTCCGTTTTTGGAGGGGGGATCTAGTTCATGTTCGTTGTTCTCTAATGTCTCTTCCTGGTTGGATTTTTATCTAGATCTAGTTATTGATCCTCCAGAACTTAAAGACTTGCCTCTAATCTGATTTCCACATAGGGTTGTGAAGGGAGAGTAGGAATGTAGGTTTATTCTTGTCTTATTTCAATTAGAACTGACATAGGTTCCTTTTCCCTAATTTTCTATATTATTTGATGGGATTTCTCTTCTTCTTCTAATTCTTTTTTGAGGATGAATAAAATCTGAAATTTCTTTGCTTTCAGTAACCCTTTCTGTGTATTATTTTGTGGAATGACTCTTATTTTCTTCCCTTTCTTTGTAACTTGATTCCATTATTCTTCTTGTTCACCCTCTAAATCATGCAGAGTTTTTTAAGACAATGCTTTGGGAAGTGTCCATACTCATGGCATACTTTTCTTTTGAAGAGAAGTTGTTCATAGTAGACTATCTATAAATGATTCTATCCTTCCGTTGATAGATGTATTGCTTATGGAATACCTTTTTCCAAATCCACCTCCACACAAATTCTTTCACGGGAAAATAGGGGTGTTTGGTTCTGATTTATTGATGTATATTCCCAAAGAGTTCTCAATGGATCTCAAGTCTTCATCACTCCAACAATCAAGAGGGAGATGAGGGAGTTTGACATAAACCAACACTACTAAGGGAATTTCCTTTTCAGGGTCAAAAGAGACATCACATTGATTCAGATACATTCCCCTTGGCCCCATAAAGTATGGGCCATTGCGGAATATTAAATCTCGATCCTCATTATTTTCAAATAGGAAGAAAAAGAACCCTCTTCCACAAAAGTTCTATTGAATTTTCTCTTGAATCGATGGCCTCCACTTTTTGTTTAAGCATACTTCAATGGATCTTGAAGAGGGCCATAATCAACCGAAGTGGCCAACCAATCCCTGATTTCTAGCACTATTTCTTTTGCTTCAATTTTGAAGAGTTTAATTTTACTTCTGTAACAACTGATTTCTTGATGAATCTAGAGTCCTGATTCGATTTTCCTACTAAAGTTGAGGCCGACTGGACTAATTTTATGAACCCTTCGCTAAGAAGGTCCCTTCTCTCCTCTGGCTCAATGTCGAGAGGAGGATCCATGGTTGAATACCAAAAACCCTATAAAAATGTAGAAACCATATCTCTTAGTTTATGTATGTTACACATTTTATATAATTAAATATTCCTTACGAATAATAAATTTATATAATTAAATATGCATTAGGATCAAATATGTAATTAAATGTGAATTATTTATATATTTCTTCAAAAATTTAAAACCAACACATAGATCCATCTCAAACCCGTATCTATCAAGCACCTAGAGGGATTCAATTTCTTGAGGTATAAATTCTTTTTTTCATTAACTTAAATTTTTTACACATCCAAAAAGATTACCCCTCCAAAAATTTGATCCCTATTGGTGCTTGATAGATTCAGGGTATGGATCTATGCTAGTTTTTTTTTTTTAATGAGCATGCATAGATTTTTTAATTACTCTTCATTTGGTTTTAATTTTTTTATTTTATGAGCCAACATGAATTTTTTTTGTTCTTGTCTGTGCAATACCATTTAAAATTTAATATGATTAATAAAATATTTTTTCCAATATATTAATAGTTTATAGATTCATAAATGTCAATTAATAAATTAAAATAAAATTAAAAAATAATGCTAATTTGATATTTTCATTAAATTAAGTTTCAAGTATTTAATTATATTAAGTTAGGTGGATTAGTTTAATTGGTTAAGTGTTGTGATTTGAAAGTAAAAGGTCATGGAGTCAAGTCCCAAAACTAGATACCACTTAAATTGCCAAAATTGCAATATTGATACCATCCTTCAAGTGGATGTACAATTTAACAATAAAAAAATAATTAACTATATTTGTTTCGGTTTGTTCAGTTGTTTATGTCAATAAATTTGCAATGAAATTATGTAATGTTACAAGTAAGTTAAGATGATCTAATAAGTGATTTCAATTTTGTGATTTTTGGTGGCAATATTATTTAATGGATAAATTTTTGTTTTTGTTGATTTATTAAGTTGAAAGTGAGAGTAAATTTTATTAAATACTTTCATGATATGTATAAGTTAGGTTGTAAAGTTTAAATGTAAGTATGATAAACTTATAAAAAATGTATTTAAAGTTGAGTATCTATCTTAAATCAAGTGCATTTACTTTTTTGCTCTAGCTTCTTTTACTTGTCACACTCCAAGTTCTCTTCTTCTTCTTAGTAAATGCATTGTCCATATGTATACATAAGTCAAATAAATATCATTATTGTTATTTAAAATATATACTTTTTTAACTAAGTACCTATGAAGATTTGAACTTGCTACCTTCTATTTACAACTTCTCCTCTCATTTAATTATTACCAATTGCTCTGTCCCCATGGACTATTTAAAATAAACTTTAACATAAAAATAACAATTAATTTTTGTTTTTATAAAATAATGTGAAATTACTATTTAAATTATTTTCATAATGTCACGGCCATTTCAATCAATACCATAAAACCTTTTTATGTCCCCGAAGGGGATTATATATAAATCATGCAGACCCTATTATTTGCACCTAGTTTGCACCTAGGACTATAGATTTTTCCTCCACTCTATAGTTTTGGGTTGTTTGTAAATAGTTTAAAAGAAATTATTTATATAAATTTTTTAAATAATACTAATTTGTTAAATTTTAATTGGATGAGAACTGATAACGTCAGCCTCGATAATGGCTTCCTGTTTCGGCGGCGAGAGGTGCATCATCCGTTACGGGAATTGTTTGATGCTTGATGTTTTATGTAGTTAAGGCTTATTTTGATATTGGGAGGTCCATTTATCTCATCCGCGAATGGCTGTTTTCCTCGTGACGTCATCCCAGGACCCGGCGGCGGATGGTCGTCAGCAGCGTTAAATGCGTTTGGTCTAATCACGTCTGTCATTTTTCATGGTTGTGTTTTTGCGATATGGTGCTTGTTATGTAAGTTGCAATGCACTAGTCACGATGCCATTGCTCCAGAGGCTATACTACTACAAGTAGCAACAGTAGTAGGTACCCATTATCTTTGGCAGAGCATTGCAGGAAATTGGTACAGTGAGAGCGGCATAGTACATCTTGTTAGTTGTCGTTTGTCGATGGATACCCATTCTGTACACGTAGGCCCTGCGGTTCTCTCCATATCTCATCATGTTGTATTTGCAATTAGTTTATTCGCTCCATATCCATCGTCGGAGTATATTTATGCGTTTTGGAAAAGTAAAGCGATGGTGACGTTGATTGATTTTTGTATTTGTGTGTATAGGGTATTTTCAATTGCCAGTGTGTATGCAAGCAAAAGCAAAATCAAGAACAAGCTTGACCTGGATGTCCATGCCCATGGCCTAGCTAGCTAGTAAGTTTGTAGGTAGGTACCTCTTTTTATCTTCGAGTTGTTTAATTGTCCAACACGTTTTACAACGTCAACGGCCATCATATAAGGTGTACCATATGCTAGGGATCAATCTTACCAGAGCCCCAACTCAGTTTGCTCATTTGGTTTCGTTTCGTGGATTCTCATTTGTTCGTGCTTCTGGTTGATTAATGTTGGACGCTGATTTCAAACTTTACTCATCCAAGACTTTATACTTTGCATATGCACGTACAACAAAGAGTGGTTAATGTTTTTTTTATTATCACGGGTGTACATCGTATTATTATTATTATTATGTTTCATTAAAGGTATATAAAATTCAATTAAAGAAATTTTTGTTTCATGAAAGATATATGAATTTAATAATTAAAGAAATCAATTGTAAGTAAAAAATTGGATAATTTTAATTCTTTTATAACATTTAATGTTGTTATGTCTCTGAAGGGAACATACAACAATAGCTAGAGTAGATTAATTTAGTGGCTGGAATCAATTTTTTTTAACTATGGTTTAACAGTTTATTTTGATTTTTTTAATTTAAAGTTTTTTAAATTAGTATTTATCATTTGATTGGGCTAGACACGGTGATGATTGCCTCATTTTCCCCTCCCACGAGGAGGGGACAAGTAGACATCAGCCATATTTAAATCCATGTGGTGCCGAGCTTTAAGGATGATGTTTGCAATGAATAATGTTGCTTCTATATCCATGCCATGCACCAACCTTTTATTATAAAATCTAAATTCGATAACTAGACTAGATATATGTATGTTATGTGTATATATCCTATATAATATTGAGGTTATTTGATTGGTATAAAAGTATGGTGACATGTTTTAGGTGTATTTATCATATATAATATTGAGGTTGTTTGATTGGTGTAAAAGAATGGTGATATGTTTTTTTCAATATTGAATTCTATGACATTTACTTTCAAGGTCCAATTTTACTCGATTTGACTATTAATAACGTGTTTTTTCTTAATTCTAAGTTCATTTCTCTAGTAAATAGTAAATGATATCTTCTTTCCTAATTTAGATTTGATGATTAAGTATGTGTTTTTTCTAATTACAAGTTCGAGTCTCTAGGAGAGTAACATATTGTAAACTAAGTAGTCAAGGTATTACATGGAAGAGGTCCATTTTCCCATGAATAAAGTGGTCTCATATGTCAATTTGACTTATGGATATGTATACTATTGTAAACTAAGTATTCAAGGTATTACATGGATGAAGTCCATTGTTTCATGAATAAAAGGGTCTCATATGTCAATTTGACATCTGGGCTACATTGTGATATTTCCATGCTAGATATAAGATCATATTGAGTTAGTCACATAGCTCTTATCTCGAGACATAGCAGAGGCATAGCAACAACTATTGACAACGTCGGGGACATTGCCACCTCGTGGCTCTTGTCCAAAATAGCAATAATATAACCAAAAAAAATTGTACGCATTCCAGAAAGTGTAGGAATCTCCCTTGGTTATATCACATACCAATCTTAAAGCCACATCCAAAGGTTCCAATTTCATGAAGAATTTAAAATAAAAATTTGGCAGTTAGTAGAATAAAACACAGAATAAAAAGTTCCAATTTCATGAAGAGTATAAAACCTGAAATCACAATAAAAGGTGGTATTGTTAGTTTCAGAAAGATAAATTTTGATGCCACCCACCAATGTGCACTCTTTCAAATGATGAATATTTTGTGGTTGCACGATTTTACAAAAGATATATTCCCTTTTTTTTTTTTTTTTTAATTGTATTTTATGGAGCTTTCAGTCTACTCACATGTTCACACCACTCATCCTTATTGAAGGTGAGCAATATTTGTAGGTAACCACCATAGAAAAAATGGTGACATGGAATTAACATGTACTCATTTGACCATTTGATAGTATCAGTAATAGCCATGCAAATCGCATAATCTAAGACACAAATATCTTTTGGAAGTAGTTGTACTTCCTTAATCGAGGTATGGTCGCCCACATCGCACTTACTTCAATAAAAAAGGGCATAGTGAAGAACTCAAACTAGAAGTGTCAGTCGTCACTAATATTTTTAGTGGTTACTACAATACCGTCCATATACTTTCACGAGGGAGGCAGGGGTTATAGAATAGACATAAAGCTACCCAAGCACGAGTGTTGGGTTAGAGAACATATAACTACACAACCAACAATCTGACTAGCTATATCTTGGAATATACTCTTTGCAAATTTTAAAATATATCTTCTACGTCCTTTAAAATATATCTATACTCACGATTAAAAATATATATCCATGTCTTTATTGCATAGTTACCCAATTCGAGCGAGTCAAGCCCATTAGTAAGGGAATTTGAAATTTAGTTTGTCTATTGATTTATTCGGTCCGGTTCGGTTCGTCGTGGTCCAATTTTGAACTCTAAATTCCACTTACTTCGTGATGTAATAGATTTTCTTACAATCTTCGCAATTTCAGATTGTGAATTGAAAAACCTTTATAGAGAGAGCGGGAGACGTTAATTATGCTTCATTTGTTGGAATCGTTTCTTCTGTGTTTCTATTATGTGATAGGGATCCCCCCTTTTCAATCTTGCTACTATGGTATTATCCACGAATGCCTCTTAAGAAAGAGACTTATCATTGACAGGTGCTAGCAACCAAGAGGACTTCAAGATCAAAAGCAAGGTGACAATGCGAGTAGTGGAACCAGGTTGAACTGAATCTTTAACTTGAATTGATTCAATGCACATAAACTACAAGCACTCTTAAGATAAAAATAGTTTGGGGGTAGATTCACCACTTTGTTGTACCAAGATTTTATTTATCACTAGATAAAGACTTCTAATTAAATGATTAAGAAAAAGTGAAAACCACTATAATAAACACCTGGTCTATTGTCGTTTGCACTATGGTCAAATCATTCTTCATTGCTATTCCACTCGAGTTTGGCCATCTTAAAAGCATCGCAAGTACTTGACTTGAGCTAAAATGATACGATCAAAGGCTCTATTCCAATCGAACTGGGCCTACTACAGAAGTTGCACAACCTAAATCTTTCTTTTAATAGTTTGAATGGAATAATTCCACCCAATTTTGGATACTTAAAGCATTGCAAGTACTTGGCTTGAGCATCAATTCTATCAAAGGCTCCATTACAATGAAATTGTACCTGCTATAGAAACTAGAGTACCTACTTCTCTACAACAACACTTCTCCAGGAGTATACCACATCATGTAATTTTAATCAACTTACACATCTATCCATTTATAGCCTTCATATTTTCTCTTATATTCATTCTAAAATATTCAGGCTTACCCTCTCCTATCTATCTCTTGGTATTAAATTCACGGGGATAATACCTAAAGCAATCACTAGTTTGTCTGGATTGACTCACTTACGTATTTACAAAATTGAAGTCACTAACATACTTGAATACATTGGTAAAGACAAGATAATTGACATTGCCAATTTGACCAAGTTAAACTACGTAGTTCTTTCAAGAAATGTATTTATGCCATATCTTTTTCAAAACAAACTCCCTAGCAATATACACCACAACAAAAACTAGAATTTGTGCCATATTTAGTGCCGGATTTTAACGTATTTTTTTCCAATTGTGGTGAACTATATGGCACTAAACCTCACATTGTTGTACAATTTCATAAAACACTGACTTTTGCATCCTTTTTTGCATCTTTTTTTTACATCCTTTTTTTCGTCCAATTTTCCACCCAATTTTTAACATCTCTTTTTGCATTTTTTTTGCATCCTTCTTTGTGCCCAATTTTTCGTCTAGTATTTCATCCTTTTTGTGTTATTTGTTATATCCTTATTTGAACCCCATTTTGCATCCCATGTTGTGTCTGGTTTTGCACCTAGTTTTTTTTTTTTAACAGTAACAGAGAAAGGATTATATTTATAAAGCTGTGCACAGCTATTCATTACAGACTTGCAAACAGAGTTTTTAACAGTGCTGAGGTGTCAGGACCAACTAACACTACCATAACTATCTGCATTACATTATAATCTCTGAGTTTGGTCTTCCTGAAATTGTCCAGCATAGAGCTGGCATAAACTTTTACAAACTGACTACAGAGGAGTTTACAAAAATACATTAACCAAAAACAAAAAAAATTTGAAACCTGGGCTGGGCTAGCCTTTCTTCCTAAGCTTGACGGACGAAGCGTCCACCATCACCTGGTTTATTTCCTGATTCACCGTTGGATTTTCGTGTACCCAGCTTCCCTGCATCGCTCTGAAGAAAACGGCCATATCTTCCTGCATTCTGTCAATTTTTCCCATTAATTCTAGAATATTTCGTTCCAGATCATCAATTCTGGAATCCTGGCAGGATAACTGAGAGCAAACGTGCGTTATGACCGACGCCATTTCAGCATTCTGGTTCACGCTGGAACAGACCACTTCATACGTTCTCCGGACTGCAAACTTAATGTCAATCAAGGTTCTGCTTAAAGCAGTGATGGCTGCCCTGATTGACGACATTGTTTCCCAATTATCCGCCTGCGAGAGACGAGGAGCAGAAGAAACGAGCTCCCTGAGGGATAGACGGCTCAGAGTTTCGGGGAGATGGGGAGGAAGAGCCATCGCGAAGGGAGGAATAAGGAGGGCGGATGGGGGAGTTAAGGAAGCCCCGTGGGAGCTGACACCGGGGGAGAGAACGAGGAGACAGGTGGTGGGTTGGACGGGGAGGCAGATGGAGGAGCGTGTGGGAGGGTAGGCGGAGGGCGAGTTCAAACATAAGATTAAAAAGAGGGGGAGGCCATAGTTTAAAGGGAGTGGATGGTCCCTTAAGGCCAAGACCCTAACCAACATCCACGTTAAAAAATCAAAGGGCCAAGACATTGGTATGTTAAGGGATAAAATGAAATCCCAAGACTCCTTTATGATCCTTAGTTTGCCCGACTGTGAGCATAATTCCTTGATTTGTCGCTTGATCCGCCACCCTGTTGTTCTCTCGGAGGATATGAAAGAAGGAGGCCTTTGAAAATAATGTATTGGTTTTAATTCTTTGCACGTATCTATCTGCTTTTGAGCCTGGCGAGGCATATCCTCTTCGCATGATTTGGATGACGTTCCTGGAGTCTCCATAAATTTTTAGATTGGCTATGCTGTAGCTGGAGGCCATTTCTAATGAGAGGATGAGAGCTAACCATTCTGCCTCATTATTAGTTTTCCTGCCTAATCCCCAAGCAAATTCTGTGATTTTTTTTCCGCCGGGATCGAAAAGAATCCCACCCGCACCTGCCACCCCGGGTTGCACCTAGTTTTACATCAAGTTTTGTGCCCAATTTTGCACCATGTTTTGCATCCAATTATGTGTCCACTTTTGTGGCTAATGTTGCATCTATATTTCTATCCAATTTTGGGCTCAATATTACGTCTAATATTCTGCCTAATTTTGCGTCTAGTTTTACGTATAGTGTTGCATCCCATCTTGCAACCAATTTTGTGTCAACATTTATGACTTTTTTTGCGTCTAGGTTTGTGCCCACTGTTCCATCCTAATTTACGTCTTTTTTCCATCTAGGTTTGCACCTAGTGTTGCACCCAATGTTGTGCCTAGTTTTGTGTCCATTTTTTTGTCTAATGCTTCATCCAGTTTTACATCTATTTTTGCGTCTCATCTTGCATCCAATTTTGCATCTCATTTTATGTCTTATTTTGCGTCCAAGTTTGTGCCAAGTGTTGCATCCAGTTTTGCACCTGGCAATGTTGCACCTCGTTTTACACCCAATTTTGTCCAGTTTTTTGCTGGGTTGCATGCCCAATTCAATGCTCAATTTTACATCTAGTTAAGAATCCATTTTCGTGCCCAAATTTGTGTCTAGTGTACAACCCCTTTTTGCATCCACTTTTGTGTTTGATGTGGTGCCCAATTTTGCATCATGTTTTTCATCTAGTGTCCTGTCTAATCTTGCATCCGCTTTTGTGTCCCATTTGTCATCCAAATTGACATCCATTTTTTGTTTTTTTTTGCGTCCACTATTAATTAAGAATATTAATCTCAATTATTAATAGTGAATATATTAATTTTTATTGCTTTAGCGTCCATTTTATTTATTTCCATTAAATATTGAAATAGATCAAAGTTTTCAAATGTCATAAAGAATTCAAATTTATAGAATAACATCTGTGAAGAAGTTTAAGGGAAATTCACAACATCCATCCAAAAGTACTAATATCACCATACATGGTAATTCGTCATCAAAAGAACATTGAAAAATTCCAATATATATAAAGTAACAAGACAAAACTGATAATATCATCATCATATTTAATCAAATCAATTCAAATTCAAATCTATGATCAAAACATCAAAACCTTTCATGGATATCATTATAGTAAAATAAAAAGAAGCCATACATACATATCTATATCTATATCTATATTATAAATACCAATTTGACCAAGAAATAACTTGTATGTTCTCCATATATAAATATAAAAGTCAAAATGACAAAGATATCATAGTTATATATCAACAAAGATACATGCAAATATAATCCATAATGTAGCATGCTCATGCATAGCATCAGTAGCTAGCTAGCACAACCAACATCATCATAATATCATGGTCATTATCCTCATCATGATCATCAAACTCACCATCTTGATCAACCTCATCACCATCATCATCTTCATCATCATCATCATCATCATCTTCTCCTAAATATATGAATCATGCACAACATAGCTCGGATCATCCTGTATGGGGTCATCAATTGCTGTGATTTGAAAAAAAAACAATATTAGATGTTAGTATTAATTTCATACCACAATGCATATTTCTATGATATTTCTAATATTAACTCATACCAAAGTATAATACAATATATTTGTCCTAGTTGTCAAAGATGGCTTTCCATTTCAACCATCAAGCTTTCCTCTGCTCATTAAATCATGGTAAGAAATGAAGATTTGATACAAGAATATAAGGTAATTGAATTTTAATATATTTGATTTTGTCAAAAATAATGAAATCCAACAAGATAACTTAATATGCTCTTTTTTTATGAAATTACGAATTGGTTCTTATTACACAAATTATTCAATGGTTTTTATATATTATATATGAAATATATTTTTATATATTATGTCATTTTATATATTAAATGTTATATAAAATTTTATAGTTTATAAGTTGTAAATATTAGATACATAGATTATTAAATGTTTATATATATATATTTATATAAAATTAATGCTTTTTTATATATTATATATTTTTATTTATTAAATGTTATAAAGTATTATACATATAAATATATTCAATGTTATTTATTATTTATAAAATATAAAAATATGTTTGTTAGATTAATATATTATAAAATATTTATATTTTTAAAATATGTATACAGACGAATCTAATGGCGAACTCCATTCAAACCTACTTATAAAATTCGAACTCGAACTCGAATTGAATTTAATGATTCTTGAACCTAAACCTTGTGATGTCACTTCCAACAACAGCAAAGACAAAGTGTGAAAGAGTACACCATTAAATTCATAAAATAACTATTATGTTGGGTATATCTCCCAAGAATCTGAATGTACTCCTCAAGTATATAGGTGGCTTACATAGTCATTTTTGGAGGCAAGTGATGCTCTTAAAACCTAGGACAATTGAGGAGGCATGTGTGCAAGCACAATATCTGCATAATACATGAAAAATTCCCCAAATATCCTCTAGGTTGATCATTCTTCTCCTCAAGATATCTTATGATATTGAAAGATGTGTAACAGTTGGTTTCCATTTGTCAACCTTTAATGTAGGGTGCCCTCTTGAATAGGCTATCCTTCCAAGAAAAATGATAAAGTATGCTCGCAAGTCCCAAAACCATTTTTTTGGCATATAAAAAAGCACTAAGATGTCTCCTCAAATCTGGATGGTGCCTCCAATCATTAGAGCAGATTTGAGGTCTAAAATGGGCCTCCTAAGGAATATAAAAAAATAATAGTTATAAATTTTGAAGGAAAATACTATCTAATGTAAGGCTGACAAACCCAAATTTGCTCTAATGTAAGTCTAACAACCCCCTTAAATAGATTATCTAACACAAACATGTGTAAGAACCACCACCTCCAATTGTGCACATTCGAGACCTCTTTGCAAGGAATTCCCTTCTTCCTTGGAATAAGTGATCCTCAAATACTCTTAACCAACTTCTTTAAGGGTGACATGCCTCCCTTTGATGGATATTTTGAGCATTACATTCCATATAATATGCCACAAAAAATTGTCACTTTCCATGGAGAGCATTTCTACAAGGGGTTTACTTGGATCATGGCAATTAGATCTAGGATCTAGTTGTTGCATGCTAAGAAAGCATAATGCTTAAATCAACATCCTTAACCTTCCCATACCTATGAAGGTTCAAACCAAACATTGACTCCTAATGTCTTTCCATAGCAATAATAAAAATTTGGCTTTTAGATGAATTTATTATCCAAACTATCAGAATGTTCTTCAAACATGGCTTCATCAATACCAATACCAAATTTACACACTTTCATATCCTTCTTTGTCTCCAGCATAACATGCAAGAAGAAACGCACCATAAACTCCAATATGCTTTCCAAAACCATGAAATGCCCCTATTGGTACAAGATCTAAAGAAAGCTACTATTCACAGCTTCTTCAAGAAACTTTTGGATTTCTTCTATATCATTCAATTTTATAGCAATTGCAATTGCAAATTGGAACTTTCCTGCTTCTTGAAAAGAATCATACAAGAATTATCTTCACACTTTTAGTTTCTCTTGTAAACGTTGTCGATCATTAAGATATAACATATCAAAACCAACAAATAAAACTTGCATTTTATTGTCACCAACTATAAAACCACTAATAAACATTACCTTGCAACAAGTCAATTGTGGAAGGAAGCAACTTCGTCATGCAGTTTGTGATGACATTCCTACAAAATAACATTTTTTCTTAGAAATCTCTAGCAGTTTTCCAAGAGCCAATTCTTCATCACCATCAAAATCATCCATGGTGAAAGGAAACATGGATACTTTGTAATGGTCAATATGATTGGGAAAATGTAGAATGTGTAAACAAAATACAATGAGTGAACTCCTAAAAAAAAAAGTAATAATCACTTCTCTCTTCTTCAACAAAAGAATTTAAGGTTAAATAATAATCTCCACCCCTAAAATAAAATATTCAAGTTGCAACAATATGCTACTTATCATTCCATCCAAAAAAATATCTCCAAAGAAAGTTGTTCAAAGGGTTATTTTTTTTTTCAAAATTATCCTTCCATGACTTGTTTTGTAAAGGAGAGGAAGTAACTTAAACATGTATGTTGTACGTAAATTGCCCCATTTTCAAACACTTGCATTGGAATCTAATAAACCAAGAATACTTGAATTTGATCAATTTGTGGTTCAAATTGCAATTTTTACATTATGGCTTATTTAGAGGCCGAAAACGCCAGGGTTGCAGTTTTATGTTGATAAACTTGTAGTTTTGCAATTTATTGAATTTACAATTCCCTGATTTGGGTCAAAATCATGCTGAAACAGACATTGGAAATGGAGTGTTTTAGTGAATGTTTATCCCATGAAGTGTTGTACTCCTTAAAATCAATAAGGTTCACTATTTGAGTTTGCAATTCAGTGCTCAAATAACTACACGAAAGGTGTCTTTGAATGGAGTGGTACCAGACCTTGTCATTCAAAAGAAGGTGTTTTTAAAAATTGTTTGGTTAGCTATTCCCATCCATGTGTTCCTTTGACTTTGCAATTGTTCCCACTGTCTTTCCTTCATGACAAGAATTAACCATGTCTATAATCAAGGTGGTTTAATTTCTCAACACTAGTTGAGTCCATTTGGTTTGTAACTTTAAGCCTCATTAATAGGTTGATAAAAATAAGAAAAAACCATTTATGTTGTCTAGCACATAAAAATATTTTAAAGATTCTAATCCAAGATTCCAAAGCATTAGAGACAAAATATCCAAATTCTACTCATGTATATACCATATAAGAGTGAATAATCCTTCCACTAAAACTATACCCTCTCTAAAAGAATATCATCCCTATCATTTAACGATCATACTTCATAGTATTTTCAGTTGATGGTTTCTAATGTTGTAGGATATTCACATACTGTGGAACTGTTATATATCAACCTTATTAGATTGCTAAATTAACTTTATTTGTGATGACACAAATAGCTTAATCAAGCCTCCTATGTTTCATAGTTTTTGACATTTTGTAGGAAGCATAAAAATCCTCTCTTACATGGAAAGATCAGAACCAATAAGATCATCTACGCATCATGCTTGACTGTTATTTCATCAAATTGTCCCTCTATAATTTGGATTGTTGCAGCATATATTACTTTGACTTAAGGTTTTAAAACTATTGGAAGTGTTTGCACATCCTGTGGCTGACTTAAGAGCCCTAAATGGCCTTCAACATATTCTTTTGGTGACTTCTTACCGGCATATATGTTGTCTCAGTTGATATAAAAATAACAAACTTCGCATTTCTTTTTTATATCAAATTGCATACCTTCTTTTTATTATGTGCATTTAAGGGTAATAGAATTATGCACTTTGGTGATATTATAGGGCAAGTTTGACATTAATACAATCTACTACTTGACTGCCCTAAACAACCTATTTGTCCCTCATTATCTACAAGGCGTCATGCATCATATTACCTTCATGTCCTTAGGGAATACAAGAAGGACTAGCTGCTACAAGAGTATCCATAGATATTTTCCACACCAAAGACAATAAAGGTCAAAAAATATTGAGCCTGTAGAAGGATCCCTTTCTTTGAACATTATGGCAGTAGTATGAGAAGATCAGTCAATTATTTTTCAATTTCCTATATTTGTTTGATGGAGTTAAATTATATGAACATGGATACATGCTTTGAGCACTTCGTGATGCATCTATTAAACTTAGTTGAGTACTTAGAAACCTATAGACATTGTGGTTTTGATAAAAAGGACATTCCATTGACCAATTTTCAATTGGTCATGAAGGTCAAATCTTTCATTTATGAAAGAAAATAAGGGACATATTAAACCTTCAAGTATTTTTGTGCAAGTACAAAAGGAGAACCCAATTGTCTCTAGACTCATCGCAAGAACATGTTAACATACCCAAGATTCATTTCAAAGAATACAGTAGTCAGCTCCACACTTCCATTCAAGCGGATACAAGCAAAAGTAGAACTTTGGAGGTGAAACAAGTGGAAAAACCCATCTTTCTATAAAAGTAGCAAGTGAAAAGGTGGTTGGTGTTGCATATTCCTCATTCCTCTTAAAATCGCCTGCAAAACTAAGATGATTGATAATATTGAAAAGACAGACGGAAAATTGTCCTATGTACCTAGAGACATATTAAAGGGAATGGGCCATCAACATACATAAAGGACTGACCATATTTGAATTTGGTGGGGTGATCAAGCTTTAAAACAAATGGATTTCATGAGAGAGATAAAGATTCTAGAGCTACCTTCTTGCCAGGAAGAAATACACATAGATCGTGAATGTAACATTGATTTAAGGTATTTTCTAGAAAGCGTTGATTGTCAAGTTTATTGAGACACTAGCAAATTATGACCCAAAATCCAATGAGAAAATCCGACGGCATCCGACGAAATTGACTGTGTCATCGGATTTCATCTTCAAAATTACGAATTTTGATTAATTTTTTTTTAATTGATACATGGGATTGTCGGATATTTGATGACAGTCTGATATCCGAGGACTACAGTTGGATATCCGACGACTATAGTTAGATAACCGACAGGCGTCGTCGAATATCCAACATATATTCTATAACTGTAACTATGGTCATATCGTCAGATATTCGACGAACCTTTAAATTTTAAAATCTATAAATTATGGAAATATTCCGACATGTTTTCTATACAAGCGACGGTCTGCTGAAATTATTTTATTCTTCAACGGACTGTTTTCCGTAAAAGAATACACAATTATTTCTATTTTTTTGTCATTAAAAATAGTGAAGTGTGGAATTGATTTTGTAAGATCGATAATCTTCATTCAAGCTCTTTATGAGAAAATGTCAAATAGCAATATTCCTGATCCAGGAAAACAAAATTGACAATTGCTTGCTAGATTGTGGGATGGACTAAAAATAAAGGGTGATGGGAAATGTTATTGTCCATGTAGTCAATGCAAGGGATTTAAGTGGAGAAGAATAAATATCACAACATTCATAAAACATTGTAGGGAACATGGATATGCTTAGGGGGGGCATGAATATCGTCCATTTGTAAATTTTCATTATATATGTTTTTATATTGATTGCTTTTGTAAATGTATGTATTATTTTAAAATTTCTTATATTAAGTTATATATAGTGATGGTTTCATGTAATTATAAAGGAAAGACATCCTACGGCATATCATCTGGAGGAAGTGCTTTCAAAACAAGTACCAGAGGAACATGGAGCTATGAATAATGGAGAACAAGTTAATGATCATATTGAAGAAGATGATTATACCGATAACATACTAGAAGATGATGGTACAAATACATTGATCCATGATACGTTTAGTGTTAGAATGGATGATGATGATCAGGATCATGAAAATGATGATTTTGATTATATTCATGATTTACCTCTTCTTGAACTTGAAGGTTATGAATGGTATTTCAAACACATCAGTCACATAGATGTTAAGGTATGTAATATATTCCATCACATAACATATATGATCACGCTAAAGGTTATCATTGTTCGTCTAATAATTTTATTGTTAATTCATAAGTCAAATTAATATGGATGAAATGTGTTTCATTAATATTATTTATATATTATATTAACTAGATTTTTATTTTAATTTGTTGTAGCGTGTAGCTAAATTTTTGTTACCAGCGTCAAATATTTTACCTCACACATATCGAGATTTATCTGCCATCATGAAAGAAATTGGAATGCAGTATGAAGAAATTCATGCATGCCCCGATGACCATGTTATATATTACAATCAACATGAATTTGAAACAGAATGTTTGGAATATCATATCAGTAGATATCGAACATATCACGTAACAAAAAAGGTGCCTCGCAATGTTCTTCGTTATATTCCCATTATTCCACGTTTGCAACGAATGTTTAGGTGCAAAAACATAGCGCAATTTATGAATTACTATTCACGGAACATAAGTCAAGATGACATTATTCGAATGCCTGCAGTTGGGTATGTGTTTAGAGATATGGAGGAAAAATGGCCTCACTTTAAAGAAGAAACTCATAATCTTATGATTTCTTTGGCAAGAGATGGTGTCAATCCATTTGTAGAGATGAGATCCTTTTACTTGGTGTGGCCTATTTTTTTTATCAACAATAACATTCCTCGATGGTTGTCAATAAAGAGGGAGCACATAATGTTGTCGATGATTATTCCAGGCATATTGTGTCTACAGTTTTTTTTTAATGTAGTGGCATCTTAGTTGTCGTATTTTGTTGCATAATGTCATACATATATATGTTTTATTTTTATATTGTGCATGGTTTATATATCTAAATGGTTCTCATAATTATATATTTTACATGTTCAAATCAATCAGGTAAGTACCAAGTTAAAGATATGAATGTATATATCGAACCTCTTATTGATGAGCTACTAAAGTTATGGAATGGCATCACTATGTATGACGTATCTAGACCAATATGACAAAGGCAATTTCAATTCCATGCAATGCTTGTATGGACAATACATGATGCCCTAGGGTTAACCCATTTTTGTAGTTTGTAATTATAAGTTCCACTTTAATTGCATTTAATTTTATGAACTAGTTAATATATTATGCATGCATGTTTTTTTAAATAATCCATTCATTTTATATATAATTATAATTGTCATAGATAATCCATCTCTTTATGTAGGTCTTTAGAAAAAGGGAAAATTTGCATGTCCAGTTTGTGGTCCTAAGATCAAATCTCGTCGTTCAAAAAGCTTAGGAAAGGAGGTGTTTGATGAGTTTAGGCACTTCCTCTCTAATAATCACAGGTATGAAACTACCGAAAACCATCTGCTCAATGGGAAGCAAGAAACTGCATTAAAACCGCAGAGAATGAAACCTCACCTATGGAAGTTGCAATATAATAGAAATCGTCAAGGTACATATGAATCATCGTCTATGAAATGCTATGTATTTTTTTATTATTGTGTGTTGTTTACTGTAATTGACATTGATTTCTGTAATTTCTTTATAAAATACGATTCATGATGGTTGTCGTGATCATGAAGCAATTAATGGGCTTCCACGAGGAATTAAAAGTTATCCTAAACAATTCAGTAGGTTTCCCTACTATGAATACCTACAAATTGCTCATATGTTTGATACAATGCATATTAGAAAGAATGTGACTGAAACATTATGGCGAATATTAGATGGAAGGAGTGATAAAGAAAAAATTGTCAAATTTTGCAAAGATATTCAAGAAGGAAACCATGCAATGAAAGACATCATTCAATTTCATAGCAACGAACAAATTAATATAAACTCACTTCCATGGATGTTAATGGAGCAGCAAAGTAATGTTATAAAAGAAGTCACACGAAAAATTAAATTTCCCACCGAATTTTGTGCGAACATGAAGAATATCATAACGAAGAAAGGTGATTTTGTGGGGGTGAAAATGTATGATTGGCATGTCTTCATGACGGTAATTATTATGGTATGCATATAATTATTGATTTTTTTTTCCAGTACATATTGTTGGTATTTTGTTTGTCTACTCTTTGTTTAAAAAATGAAACGATTTGTATATTGTTACAGTATGTTCTATCTCTCCTTCTCTCTCCCAGACAACTTCGACAACAATGTCAAAAAAGTTATATATAATCTTCGGAAATACATGAGGTAAGTAGCGATTTTTTTCATGCGCTTAGTGTTTGTTTAATTCATCGTAGAACTTATATTTGATTTTTGTGCACTAATTCATGTTATGTAATATAATGTTGTTTTTGTCAAATCTCGTGATTGGTTTGTCTCACTTGTAGATGGTTGTCATCTAAAGAAATCCATAAAAAATATATAAAGTATTGGAGGAGAGAAAATCCTTGTCTCATGTGTGAAATGTAGAAGCATCTACCTTTGGCGTTTTTCAATGCACAATAACACTACCTATTGGCAGGCGGTTAGATGGGTCATTATCGCAACACTATGACTGCTGCGATACCGCGGGAGACAAAAAGCCGAGTGAAAATGATGTTATTTTTTGTAATTTTTGGTCAATTGTACCGCGGAATGCGGGTTTTTGGGTCATTCGGACCACATTAGATAAATTTTGGGTCATTGTTTGGAAATGTCGGTTAGGAAGTCGTTAGTAAGTGGACAAGCAATGTAAAGGCAAAAGCCTATAAATAGTCATAGGTTTGTAAGTGTTGAATTATCTTGGATCTTGGAGATGTGTCTGTGATTGTGTACATGAGATCAAGTGATACCTGCGAGATCTATACTTTACGGAGATGTTGTATCTGGGTTTTGCGAAGTTAATATGATATGACAGAGTTGTTTCACAGAATCCCTATGTCTCTTGTATTCACCTATGGTAATGTATGTTCTGATATATGAATAATGCGATGCTTTCTTGCTGGAACTAAGGCTTTACTATTGTATTTGCTGTGATGATAAATGGTTATGTTGAATGATTCTATGAATATGAATGATATCTGAGTTAAATGCATAGATCTGGTTTCAATGTTGCAACAAGTTAAGTAGTTAAGCCGCAACCATCCTCCTTCATTCGGCGGAAACATGGTTCCGTCAACCCTCCCTTGAACATCTCAGGTGATACCTCATCTGCTCCGTAGGTGTTGCTAGATGGGGTAAAACATGTCTGGGCCAATGCTCAGGGAGATCGTGGTGGTCTGGGTGTCGACAGTGCTGGGAACCCCCATCGACTGGGATTGAGTCAACACTACCTCATACACCAAGTTGAGGATATTGAATTGTGTGGACTTGTACACTCAAGGTCCATGTGGATGGTTGAAAGGAACTTGAAATTTTTGAAGGGTTTGGTTAGACAATGAGCACATCCTGAGGGTTCTATGATGGAAGGATATATGGTATACCAAAACATGTTGTATATTAGAGAATATCTTCCTAAATTAGTGTCAAATCTCAATTTACGTTGCATTTGTGATCCAAACTCCAATAATAATTTCTAAGTGGAGTACTCAAAGGAGAAAGGTAGATCGAGGAATGTGAAAGTTAATTATTATCTAGTGGAGATTAATTAATATAATACATTTGTCTATTGATTTTTATGTATATATCATACATATTATATTTTTATATTCAATATGCATCAATTAAGAGTGTATACTCTGTTAAGTGAATATACATTTCTATTGAATTTTAATTTTATTTTCATCAAACAATTGGTTGAGAGTGGTATGCACTTCATTTATACATCGCAAACAATCTTGACTGGATGAAGGTATGGATTGAACGATGTGAAAAATCTAGTCATGGAATATCATGGAAAGGTGTGGCTTCATTGGTTAAAGCAGCACATCACAATGGAGATACCAATCTTACACAAAGGGAAATTGATTTAGCATATGGTTTAAAAGATAAGCAGGAAAGCATATTAAGCAACCAAACTATTTTTTTTTTTTGCAAACATATTGATGTACATGTTGATTTTTTTCCCTATATGGAATAAACATGCAGTTAATCATAAATATTGGATCATTATGTAATCTTTGCGTCTATGGCTTGTTGTAGGTAAAACACCATAAGGCTACGTAGTGCAATGGCTGTAGATATCACATCAAAAAGTTCGATGAAACAAAGAAAACAACAGATTGTGGGATATCTGCAGTCTTTGAGGTGACCAATGTTTCCTCTAGAAGTGACGTACATCTAGAACTCTCAGAAAATCAATACTATGGGTATTTGGAAGATATTCTTCAGTGTGAATTTAACTCCTTCAAGGTAGTTATGTTCATTTTCAAATGGTAGAGGTTACGATTTTATCAATGTGATCCCGATAAAACTATTATTGAACATGATAATGGATTTACCATGGTTAATACAAGGTTTTTTGAGCCAGGAACAGAGCCCTATGTTCTTCCAAGCCAATGTGAGCAGGTATTTTACTCTGAGGTTCCAGGTACAGGGGGTTGGTCATTTGTTGCGAGACACAATCCAAGGGGAAGGTCAGTAAAGTATAACGTAGAGGAAGGTAATGAAGAGGGTCTCGAAGAAGAAGATGATGTTGAAGATGATCAACATGAGTTAGATGACCATGTTCCAAAAGAATATGTCGAAGAATTAGTTGAGTCAGATGATGTAGAAGACAATGTCAATGAAGATGATATCGACGATGACATGATGATCGTAACTGACATCGATGACGATGATGATATGGCCAATCCTTACAATGTTGACTCTGGATCAGATGATACATATGATGAATTGGATGAAGAAGATGATGAATTCCATTGAAGTGTATGAGGTATGCCTTAATATATCTACCCTATATATTTTGATTTAATATTGCGATAGAAATATTGAATTTTATTGGTACATATAAATTAACTGTTTGTTAGTGTTTTTTCCATTTTCCTATATGTTGGAATATGTTATAATTAGAAACATTGCTTCTTATAAAGTATGGCAAAAAACACAATTATTTTTTTACACAGATTTTGTCGGGTTATGGGGAATTGAGAGTGATGTGAGGGGGGGATGGGCCATAAGAGCTTCCACCTCCACGTCGTTTACCTTGTTTAGTAGATAATATTAAATTATTCTCGAAACAAAGAGAATCTCAATAAGGAAATGAAAAATTATCATGCTAACCCAAATGGCATTCTTGATCATGTACTGCACGGATCCAACGTTGAATTTTTTTAAGGATTTGTGTTGGCTTGGACAGAAATTTGGCATGCTTAGACAAGATGCATGCATTGACGGTGTGGGACGGTTTCTAGAGTCAAACATGACTGACACTAACAATTCAAGCATCAAAAAACATACCTATAGATTAATTAATGTGCTACACAGGGCCAACGTTGAAAGTTTTTAAATTTGTTCTTGCTTGGACTTAAATTTGTTATGGTTAGACTAGAAGCATGCATTGATGGTGTGGGAGGGTTTCCGAACTCAAACATGACTGACAATAAAAATTCAAGCATCAAAAACCATACCTATAGATTAATTAATGTGCTACATAAGGCCAACGTTGAATTTTTTTAAATGTGTGCTTGTATGGACTGAAATTTGGCATGGTTAGACTAGACGCATGCATTGACTGTGTGGGAGGGTAAAATACCAAGGTAAAATCTGAAGCTCATTATCTCATTCAAGGATGGTACAAGGTAAACCCTATATTTTTCATGCCGCATATGGTACAATGTAAACCCTATAAAGCAATATTAGGATGGAATAAAATACAAATATATAGAATACAACTATAAATATGAGACAATAATGGTTTGAAATATGTTATACCATATATTTTAATGCATATATTAACATATAAGTGCTTTCCATTTGATAGAGATTACAATTCCTTACAATTTTTAATGTTCTAGGTATTTAATAGAAATAAATCACAAAATAATATCACCAATTTTGATGAATATTCATGTAACATGGGGAATAATTGTGTGACATGCCCAAATTTTTCACATATATTTCAATACACTATTGACAACCTTCTTGAAAAGGGAACTAGTGTATGATTGTGTTCAATACCCCCACCTTAAGCAATGACATTCATTTGATAAGTGACCTTCAAAATTATATATTGTGCACCATAGTTGCTTGTGCCTTGCCTCACCTCTTGTAGACTCTTATATATGTTTCATTAAAGCATCATTTTGGAATTAAGTTATATCTGAAGTTGTGCCAGAAGTGAGAGAAAACTTTGTGTGGATTTGCGAGGTCACAAGGTATCCTATCATCAACTCAATTATCATGACCTACTCAAGAGATTCCCTTTGTGAAGCCCACATTTGTTCAATGAAAATAATCTCAATCAAGTGCAAGAGTCCAAAACTAAAGCATTCCTTATATTGTATGTTAAGTATTTTTTACATTGCTTTACTCATTTGGTCTCAATGCGTTTGACCACACTCCCATATACTTTATCCTATGATTTTCTTGATATGTATTCACTCTATGTGAATCTACTAATCAACTTTTTTTTGGATCAACACTATAATAAAGGCTTGCTTCCCTTTTTTTAACATCCTAATGTACATGAGAGGATCTATGCACATACTTCCCTTGACTACAATGTTTTGTAACAAAACTAGGATTGTTGAGATTCACGAAAGTTACCCCATTTGGATAAAAATGTGTAAGGTGTGTTGTAGGTGTTTTGATAGCTTTGCTTCCTCCTAGTGCTGCTACATCTATTAGTTATGCCTCTTACTCACCAAATAAACTAAACACATTTATCAATGCTTCTCTTAATTGTGCCCCCATAATTGAACTCTTGTTTTCTACTTTGATAGAGTTATCTTTGAATGTAACCTTATAGTGCAACATGTATAACCAACCAATAGGTTTGCACCCCTAAACCCGTTCACATGGAAACTTTAGTTTGTCAATAAAATCCTATAAATGTCACTTCATTCTCCGTTCACTTTGTGGAGCCTTCCTCATCAGCAACCCCCTTCATCTTAACCATTGGCCAACCTTTATGCTCATTTTCTCTAATTCTCCAAATCTATCAATCATGACTCATTCATACCTCCATCACTTATAATATCTTTTTGTAATGCTTCATTGCATTCTCAATTGCTCTAATTTGATTGGTACATTGGGTTATTTTCAAGCCTCTACAACCATTAAAATAGGCCTATGGGAAACTCCTTATTCAACCTATAATATTTCATACAAATCGTTAGACAATAACTTGTTCTTAAATTATTGCATGCCATTAAATCAAGGGAGGGTTCTATATAACAAAAATGTTTATTTCTTCTTCAAACTAATCCTAGATATCCTCCCTAATGAGTTACTCCAATATAATTGAGCAATCCCCCACATTTCATAGTTGTGTGATGATAATGGAGAATTTTCTTGGCTCAAATGAGTAGACCAAGGTCCACGTGGGTGTTCAACAAAAGGGTTGTAGTCTAGAATTTCTAAGACTTAAGGTTATGGGGGAATCTAATATATGATGGGTGCAACCATAAATAAGCTCATATTCAACAAACAAGACATTAATAATATATTCCAAACATTCAATTCACCATTCAAAAAGCATAATTAGAATGTACAAAGGTGTGACTATTCGTAACAACATATAATAAGACATCAATCTAAAAGAATGTACAACCAAGAAGAACACATCATCATAGCACATTGTTAACACAATAATTATTATTTGAAATGGAGGGTTCATTCCATTCATTTCCAAAACATATATCATTCCAACAATATTATAGTCTTCATAAATCTATGGACAACCAACTCTATGCCAGGGACAACCCAAACACTAATCATCAAAGCATTGATTAGACCTTTCCAACGCTACAATGTATACATTTATACACATATTTCCTTTTGATGGGAGGATGAAATTCAAATCTATGGATTGTTATCCCATGTTGGGTGGGATTGATGTCTTTACATTGTTCCACATGAATGTTAATAGTATTTTGTTACTCTATCTTCTCAAAACTAGGGATAAGGTATTTTAGAGTTCACTACGTGTATTCATACATTCTTCGGCAATCTCTCTCACTTCTAGTTATCCTTATGATTCTCAAAATGGGTGGAATGACTATGATTACTTATTTATTAGTATGGAACCATCATGTCCATCATCAAAATGAAGGGGGCAATGGGTTAATGGAATAGTGGCTTGGGTTAGGGTTAGTGGGTTATCTATGGCCTACAAGTCGGAAATGGGGGTCATTTAAAGTTTTGGTGTAGTGGGGTTAGTTATTAGGGCTTAAGACATGGTCTAATGTTAGGTCCTTAGGCTATAACATTTTCTCTAGATCTCATGGGCCATGCATGGGACCCTATGGTACCACGATCTTAAGCCATAACATTTTTCTAGAGGTCTCATGGGCAATGCATGGGCTCCCAGGATAACACACAAGCCATGTAAAGGGAATCTTTATGAGTGGGAATTTGTGTCTTTGTCTAGGTTTAGCACTCTTAGTATCATTTGCACAAACCATTCCATTGTCCATAGTAGAAATATATAATGTTTGGTCATTACATTTGAATTTGAGCCTCATGGACTAGGTACATAGCCAAAGGACATCATACAATCCTTTCATATATAATTTTTTGCTTGTAAATTTTTCCCATTTTGAGATATGTAATAATAGGGATGGCTCACATGGATAGGGATATCATTTTTCATATAGGTTAGGGATATATCATCCATGACATGGTTAATGCTTTTGCAATACCCACAACTTGGCCTTCTTAGGAGTGGATGATTTCTTCAGATATGTCATATCTCATCACAACTATAGCATTATATTATTATATATATGGTTTTATGTCTATTATATATATATAATTTTTATTATGTTTATGTTTTATGTTTTATGTTTATTATATATATATTATATATATAATAAACATAACACAACATGCCAAAAGACTATAAACCAATCTTTGCTCTTTTCTCTATGCTCTTTGCTCTTTGCTCTTTTCTCTATGCTCTTTGCTCTTTGCTCTTGTGCGAAGACAAACACAAACCAAGCCGACTCTGGCATTCCTATGTGGATGTTGGCATTCGTACTCCAGATTTACCCACAAACCAAGTGAACTGGATGCATTCCTACTGAGCCAAAGGTTGCAGAGGAAATTGTTGTTTGAACTGGAGGTCACGGAGGAAGATAGGTTGTAGTCTGAACTTGTTGTCTGATATGGATGTCATAGAGGAGGCCACATTCGCCAAGCAGAGGAGAGAATTCCCCCTAAATCGGTGATAAAATCGAATCCCTCCGACCTAGTTATAAATTTATCCTCTGTTTACATGAATTTAACTTGTTCTTGGAGTGGAATTTACCCTAGTTTACTTGAATTTACCCTATTTTGCTCGAACTTGCTATTTCCATTTTGGCAATGGGTGGGGTCTTGGAAGTAGGTTTAGCTCCATTTTTTTTTGCAACAATCTTGCCATATTTATCTTATCGTATCCGCACCCTTATCTGCCTATTGTTCGGGTTATTCGGTAAGAAAGAAAATATGCTTTTGGTGGAAAGTAGCAGCTGCAAACCTCTATTCATTGTGGAAATAAGTTTTGGGCTTCTTTCTTTCTTCTGTGGGTTGGTTCAGTACCCTGTTCAAATTGGGAGGAGAGGGAACCAAAACCACTCCTCTAAATGATGGATGAATCTATATATAACTTAAACCACAAATTTTATATGGTTGAGCTCAGAATATTTGGCAACAACTGACGATAAACATGGATTTACCTCGAAACCCCCTATATATCCTCCCACTTCCTTCCTTCATAACCCAAGCTCTCCCCTAACTCCATCTGAGCCCACTTACCTCTCCACTTCTATCCCGCGACCTTCCCACTACCAGCCATCTCCTCTTTCCTTTTTCCATTTGTTGTCCCTATTTTCCCTATCCTCATCCAATCCCTCTACTCCAATACACATAGGTCTGCAATAAATATTGCAGACCCTGTGTATTTGTCCCGTCTCCCCTTAATTTTCACACATACAAAACCAAGGGTTTCAGTTAGTATTTCACTTATTAAATTCTGAGTTGGTTGGATCTTTGTCTTATTTGCATCTTGTTTAATATTTCTACTGTTGGGTGATTTTATACTTTAATCTGAGGTATGATATTTCATTGTGAAAATGTTTGAAGCAGTTATATCTTGGTAAACATAATACTTATAATTAGCAAACGCAGATCTGATTATTGCACACATTAAGAGTCAAATTTATGTGTAAATATAACTCAGAAAATCGCCTACAACAAGTGTATAAAGGGTCTTCTTGAACATACATTTTACTCTTGTTTTTGACAAGGTATTTTACTGCTGATATATGTCACTGAATATCCTGATTAGTTGATAAGTAATTAAGACTGTTGATATCTACTGAATTACATTGAGCACTACATTGGATGATCTACACTTCATACTATATACTCAATTGACACCTTGTCAACTTGGAATTTTTATATACAAGCTCTAGCACATCCATTTGGGAGTTATACGATTATCTTATGCTTTAATGCTACATTAGTTTGGATATACATACATGTCAACTTTGGTAAACCATTCTTGCATTTCGTTAATACTTATAATATTTATAATATCTCTGCGGTATATTTGGTTACAAATACACATTGCCATGTTTATGGCGTTTGCATACTTAATTGATATTTGATTCTACACTTGTTCTAGTTTACTATATATATTAGAATGATTCACCTCAAATCCTCAAATCGATTAGCTTCACCTCAAATCGATTTTACCACTAGATTTGTCCAAGAGATTTGAACTCCACAACCAACAAGATAATTTTACTATATGAGGTGATCCACAACCAACATCATTAATGGCAATTAAATTTGGTCATTGTCATGAGTGAGAGCATAAGCACTTACCATTGTGAATAAATATTCCATGACTGTATGAGGTGATCCTATCAATCTAATCTATGTGTGGGAATATTTACCCAGCTTTCCATTAATAATAACCTTTTGCATTGGTTCTGATTATACTTTGTTAAACCAATGATAGCGTATATGGCAGTAGTTCCTTTACTAACCCATAATTTTTTTTCCATGCTTAGGTATATGAGGTACAAGTAACAGGAGGGAGAGGAAATACCCCAACCACTTCCTTCCTAACTCTTCATGATATATTAATTGAGCCTCAATTGTATTGCACTAGAATATTTTATATAGTTATCTGGAATGAATGGCAATCTGAATGTGTGTCGATAATAATTGTATTTTGGATTTTAATTAGGAAATATTCTAACTACTTCTTTCCTGAGTCTTCATGATATCTTAATTGACGCTCAATTATATTGCATTCTTACATTTTATAGGTATATGGAATAAATGGTAATCTTAATGTGTCTAGATAATAATTATTTTTATTATGCAAACATCCATCACTGAGCACACAAAACCGTTGATGGAGTGAAGAAGAGCTGATGTCTTTAGTCTCCCACAATAGAAGAGCGTACATTTCAAGGTATATTTTTTCTGTGTATTTGATGATGAAGACACTCATTATTCGTTTGCAATAAAAAGCAAATTTTTCGCAGTTGTATATGCTCTTGTTAGAGCATAAATTGATTCAAGTAAGAGTATGCTTAGCCGAATTAAGTGCAACCACAACAACAATAAGTGAAGATCTAGTTTACATACTGCTAACTCATTTGATATGGGTCATTTAGGTAGTGATAGGTAGTTTTATGAATTTAACACCCTAGTTTCTAGTGGATGTATATACCTACAATGCTCAAGATATGAACCTAGAAATGTTCCCTTAACTTGAAGATCAACCATCCATTTAGACTATAGAGTGGAAATGAGATATTATACCACTACAAGAAATTGGTTCCTTTATCCATGTTTTAGGGTAGAAACAAGATTGTTGTGATCTCTACCAGTCATAGAAACAATGTCTTTTTCTTTGTGTGAATATGTATGTACCTCAACCACTATATAAAGAGGTTTTTCATTCACTTCAACAATAACATTTCGATGAATTATCCATGGAGTTGTAGTCGAGATAGCCAAGCCTGCATTTGAAAACAAATCTGTCAGCACCTTAGGGGAATTCTCAGACACATTAACCAGCTTTAAAACTACATCGAAAAATTTTAATGTATGTCCTTCAGGGTACTCCAATTCAACTCTAGCAAGTGCAGTCCGTGAGGAAGGACTCCAATGAATTAGTTTCTGACCTCTATATATGTGGCCTCGAAGAACCATTTGAAAAAATATTTCAATTTGTGTATATTCATATTCTGGAGCAAGTGTGAGATAAGTATTTTCCCAGTCTCCTCATACACCATATCTCTTAAGTGAACTACTCTAAAGATTGACAATTTACTTAGCAAATTCAACAGCTTTCTTTCTTAGTTTCAATGGTGTAACGTCCTTCCTTGCCTCTTGATTCATGGACTGCAAAACTTTCAACTCAATAGGTAGACCATGACAATCTCAACCAGGAACGAAGTTTATTTTATAATCATGAAGGAGCTAGTCAATTTCAGTGCTAACACATGGACCAGTTGTTTTCCACCAATAAGTAAACCAGACTTGTATATTATCTTTGTCCGCCCTAGATGTAAAAAGTTAGATGAGATTACATGATGAATGACACAATAGGAAAATAATTCTATATGCCATATGAACACTTAGGTCTCCTTGCATGTGCTTGATGGAGAAACAAGTTGAGGAAATTTACATCACTGTGCTAGAGTTAGTTTTGTTTATTCACAAAGAATGGTGCAATTGGAAATTCTTGTTGACAAAATATCATTCACAGAAGGAAATACTCTTAGGAAATTGCTATTTATTTAATTGATCTCCACAACACAACCACCACTTATTTTCTCCATAAGGTGGATAAAGGAGACCTCGTAATTTCACAAACTAGGTGATGTGTCATCTGCTAAGATATATTCAATACGCACTACGGTTCCAAAAAATGTAGACAATACAAGGATATGACAACATTGTTGTGAACCATGTAGATGCAAGGTAGAATATTTCACCGTATTCACCCGAATCGATGTTACTTGAATCCCGATCTAGCAATTCCTTGGTTTCAGTAGATTATAAAATTCATAAAAATGCAAACATAATATCAACATGAGAGTTTGATATATTTAAAGTTTAAACACATTATCATATATCTAACAGACGATCTACACAATTCACCCGGATCAGTGTCTTCTAGAAGGTATTCAATTTATGCCTGAAGAATCTCACTCAACATGTTTAGGACTTCCAAGTGGTTGATAACTATCAACAATCATGATAAAACTATAGTCTATAGTCTTTGTATTATCTTGATCCTATGAGTAGTATTGCATTACATATCACACATCAACTATAGGAATTTTTTGGTACTCAACTCTATCTCTGATTCTCCGAGGAACAATAAACCTCCTTCCAAATCTTTGTTGTAGAAAAAAAAAAGCAAAGAAAGAAATCCTATATCTTGTAGGTCTTCAAACAAAGGTTAATATTGCATGTCCATTTTGCGGTCCCAGAATAAAATCTCGTCGTTCAAGGAGTTTAGTAAAGGAATTTTTTTATGAGTATAGGCAGTTTCTTCCTAAGAACCATAGTTATCGAACTATAAACAAAGAAAAATTCAATGGTAAAGAAGAGAATGGAAAAAAACCCCGAATAATGACACCTCACCTATGGAAGTTGGAATATAATAGAAATAGTCAAGGTATGCCAAATTATTTATGTATTGTTGGAATATTGTGTTGGTTGTGGAGCCTGATCTCCAGATTCAGAGATATTATTATTCAGTCGTGTTTGTACCCCATCTTTATATGATATGTAAAAGGGACTATACACTCACCCCAACCGAGGGGGGGGTGTGGGGGGGGGAAAGCCTCCCCCCACCGAGGTCTGGGGGCCAGCAGTCCCCCGGCGGGGGTTTGGGGGTGAAGCCCCCGAAGGAAATTTTGGGGTTGTTTTACGGGCCCATGGTTTTGCGCAACCCATGGTATTTTCCCATTGTATCTCCCTTATAAAAGAAAGACATTGTAATATAGCTAGGGTTGATGTATTACATTTTATGCATTGTAAAGATATCTAAGATCAGAAGAGAGACTGTGAGACAGTGAAGAGGAAGTGCAGTGGTTGTGCTGTAGGTTGTATCCCTTCACTTTGCTGGACGAAATAATAATAAGGACTGGCAACTTTAGTGTGGACGTAGCCCAAGTTGGGTGAACCACGATATATTTGTGTCTCTCTTGTGATTATATTTGCATTTCTGTTTATTGTTATTGCTCTGCGATCCTGTTTTTCTAACATATTGGTCAATACTTAGCCAAATTTCTAAATATGCAAAACAATATTTTTCCGACTTTGGCAGATTGATTTCTTGCACATGTGACCATCATAAGGAAAACTAAAAGCATGGGTGGATAACCACTTCAACAAGGAACATATCTATGTCATCCAATGAATTTTATTAGCACAAGGACACATCCTTGCGGTCATTTCCAAATGGACTTTTAATACTGCTAGTTCAACACTTGGACAAAAATTGTCAAACCCTAGGATAACATGAGATTTTTATTTTCACCAATTTTGAAGTGTGAGATACCCAATGGATAGAGGCCAACAAGGTGACTTCATCTAAACCAATTTTACCTCTTGAGGCCTCTTTCTCTCTCCTTGGTGGGAATTTTACTGGAGTACTGCAAATCAAGCTGAGAGGCATTTTTGGCAGATTGATATCTTCCTACTCAGAGACTCTTTGGACAAGCTGAGACCATGGTTGGATGCACCAAACAACATTCTAGAGATCCATACTCTCAAAATGATTTAAGACATCACACTAAATACATGGCGGGAATTTTACTGAGGTCACTTAGGCAGTTTTAGTGATTTTACACTTGGACAATTTTGCATTTTCCTAGACTTGGTCCAATCTGCTCAAAACCTTGTTTGGAAGATCTATAACTTCTTCCTCAGACACTTTTAAGTCAATATGAGAACATGGTCAGGTAGACAAAACAACAACCTACAATATTACCATATGGTGAGGGCATTTTCTTCAACCCACAAACTATCGCGGGAATTTCCATGAGGCCACTTAGGCAGTTTTGCTACTTTGGTGTAAAAGCAACCTGAAACCCTGTTTTGGCAGACTGTTATATTTGTCATCAAACACCTTCTGTGAAAACTAAGTCCATGGTTGGATAGCCTCTTTGAAAAGCTAGATCATGATAGTTCTATATTTAATTTTTATCATTCTCCATGAGGTATGACGAGCATTTTCCCAAGGCCGCCTGGACCAGTTTTCCAACACTTAGCCATTTGCAAGAATTTCTCCATTGTTTATCCTGAAACCCTATTTTGGCAGACTTATAAATTTCTCCTCGGAAATTATTAAGGAAAACTGAGACCATGGCTATATAGACACTTCAACAAGATATAGCCTGATATGTTGGTGCGGGCATTTTATTCAAACCATGAATTATGGCGGGCATTCTGTTAGAGAAGTTTTGACTACTTTTTCATACTTAGTCAATTTCCAAACTTTCACACACTTGCCATATTTTTCCAGAAAGATTGAAACACTAATTTCTTAATAGCACTAGAACACCATCATGTGTCTTTCCAGCCTCATCATACGTGCCACATCATCATACTTTCCATGTCATTACTTCCTTTGTCACTCCTTTGTCTTTCACTGAGTTTACCCTGCTAGCATGTCTTTGGTTATCCTTTTGTCATTCACTGAAATCCTTTGACATCAATGACAATCACATTCAACATGTATCATATACTATATAAATATTTGTTTTTCTTTTAGTGAATTATGTTCAGCGCAGTATGTACCTAAATTGATTAATTTGTGTTAATTTGATTTTGTTGATGTTTCATGAATGTCGTTAAGGCACGAATGGGCTTCCATGAGGAATGAAAATTTAGAAGATACAATTCAGTAGGTTGCCATACTACAAGCACCTACAAATAGTTCATTTTTTTGATACAATGCATATCGGGAAGAGCATAACATAATTGTTAGGGCAAATATTAGATGGAAGGACTGGCAAAGAAATAATTGGAAAGATTTGTAGTGACATCCAAGAAGCTAATCACGCATTGCAAAGTGTGATCATTAATTCTAATGGCATTGGCCGTCAATAGAATATTAGTCTTCCTTGGTGCTTGATGAAGCAACATAAAAATATTGTAAAAGAGGTCATTAGAAAAATCAGGTTTCCGACGTCGTTTTCGTCTAACATAAAGAATATCTTAATGAAAAAGGTGATTTTGGTGGGGTTAGAACACATGACTGACATACATTCATTAAGGTAATTATGAGTTTATAATATATTTCCTTATTGGTATGAACTATTTTATTAATTTTATTCTCTTATCTGGAAATAAATAATAATTGTGTGTTTTTTGATATAGTATGTTCTACCTTTATCTCTTTTAGACGACTTTGACAACAACATAAAACAAATTATTTATGTTCTTGGAAAATACATGAGGTATGTAATGTTTTATATGGAAAATGTACTTGGTCTGTGATTTGTAGCGGAACTTATTGACATATTATGTTTTGCCCGTAAATTTTATATATGGCTTGATATTATTTTATTGCATCATTTGTAGGTCGTTTTCATCAAAAGAAATCCATAAAAAATATATAAGGTATTGGAAGAGAGAAATTCCCTGACTAATGTGTGAAATGCAACAGTATCTACTTCCAGTATTTTTCAATGCATAAGATCACTACCTCAGACACCAAGTTGAGGAAATTGAATTATGTGGACCAGTACACACAAGGTCGATGTGGATGGTGGAGAGGTAGTTGAAGTCATTGAAGGATTTTGGTATACAAAGAGCATGTCCTGAGGGTTATATGTTTGAGGGATATATGGTATATCAATGCATGGTGTATATTAGTGAATATATACCTAAATTAGCAAAAAATATGAATGTGCCTCGCATTTGGCATCTCGACTCCATCAACAAATTTGAAAGGGAGGTCCTATTAGGGAAAGGTACAATGAGGACCGTGAAAGATAATTATTAGATTTTGTGGTATTAATATATTACACATGTATTTTTCCAATTTTATTTTATCATACTGATTTTTTATTTTTTTATTAATCCTCCATATTCAACTATATTAAACTATTCCTTTAATGATATCTAATTAATGATATTGAATTGTTATTTTTTCATATAGTTGCTCGAGTGTGGGATTCTTTACATTTATAAATTGCAAACAACCTTGATTGGATGGAGAATTGGATAAAATATTGTGAAGAATATTTCGATAGGATATCATGGCAAGGGGTCAGTAAAATGATTAAAACATCTCATCATCATCGACATCAATTTCATGATCTTACGTTGCAAAGGGAAGTTTATTTAGTCTATGGTTTAAAAGATAAAAAGGCAAGTAAATTGTTTACCCACATTTTTCTAGTTACTTCCCATTTTCTCAATTTATTTGGTTTGTTTAAGTTTTCAAATATATTTTCTAAGTCCTATATGACATTTATTAAATCGCAATGTATTTTTTACTTGTTTTCAATGTTGCAGTTGAAACATCACAAGGCTATGTTGTGTAATGGTCGTCAATTTTGTATCAAAATGTTGGATGATAAGATGAAAACCTTGGATTGTGGGATAACTACAGTGTTTAAGGTCGCCAATGTTTCCTCTAGAAGTGGCATACATCCAGAAGAAACTGAGAATAGGTACTATGGGCATTTGGAGGACATAATTGAGTGTGATTTTAATTCCTTTAAAACAGTTTTGTATGAGGTGAAGTGGTATAGGCTACAAATGCATGAACGTGATCCTGAAAGAACTGTTAATGAGCATGCTAATGGATTTACCATGGCTAATACAAGGGCATTTGAATCGGGTACAGATCTTTATGTTCTTCCAAGTCAACGTGAGTAAGTATTTTACTCAGAGGTACCTGGTAAAGCAGGTTGGTCATACTTTGTTAGATACGATCCAAGAGGAAGACCAGTAAAGTATAATCATGTAGATGATGAAGATAATCATGAAGAAGAAGATGATGATGATGATTCAAATCAGGAGCAGGTGGCTGCAGTCGATGTGTTAGATGAAGAAGTTGAAGAGGTTGATCATCCAAATGTAGAAGACGATGATCTCATTGATGATGTTGATGACTATATTAGCGAAGATGACATTGATGATGATGTTTATGTGAATGAGCCTTTTATCAATATCTATTCTAAACCAGATCCTGATACAGATGTTGAGTTGGATGAAGAAGAATATGAGTGATATTTAATTGTTGAAAAGTAGAGACACGTGTTTATAGCTTTTATATCATGATGATATTTATATGTTTTTATTTTGTATAATAGAGTATGTTGCATGTTCTTTAATATTTCAAATTGGGTATGGGGGAATTGAGAGTGATGTGGGGGGGGGGATAATTAGAGCTTCCACCTTCACGTGGTTTCCCATGTTTAGTAGAGAATGAACTATTCTCGAAACCAAGAGAAGCTCAAAATTGAGGTGCATACCATATAAGCTGAAATTTGACATGGTTTCAAATGACATGTTAGAATATTGGTCAATATTGAGAGGGGGATGAATCAGTATTATTATATTTTTAACAATTTAAAATACTTTTTGATATTAATTAAAACATGGAATCAACAAGATAAATCCGATCTCATCAGGATCATATAAGTCTTGCGGGCATGTGAGTATACGGGCATGGTCTGCGGGCATATCCTGCAGACATTTCCAAGTGACTGTGGGTATATCTTTAAGCCCCGCAGGAATAATCCCTTGTGGACATAAGCCCTTCCTTTGCAGGCATACACCTATTCCTATGGGCATAGGTCTTCAAGCCCTTCCTTGCAGGCATAGAATCCCTCCATTGCTTCCTTGCAGGAATAAGTGTTCAAGACCTTCCTTGTGGGAATGAGATTTATCCCTTTGGGGCATATGCTTCTTCCTGCGTACATTCCTAAGCACCTACGAGCATTTATAAGCCCCTGGGGGCATCCTTAAGCCTTTGCGGTCATTTCTTTATCCCCTACGGGAATAATTAAGCCCCCGTGGGCATTTGTTTAGCCCCTGTGGGCATCATAAATATCTTGGGAGCTTTTATTCCTTAAGCCCCTTTGTGGGAATTCCATAAGACCTTGTGGTATTTTTACAAGCCCTCGCAGGCATTTACAAGCCTTTGCGGGCATATCATAAGGTGTTATTAAACCTTATTTTTCACCAATTTTGGTAGGCCAAAATATCGCACGTGAGAGCACCAAATAGGAATTTGACTCCATGGATGGATAGCCAATTCATCAAGGAATAAGACCATTCTAGTTGATGAATTTTATCATCAAAAAGACACCTCCTTATCGGCATTTCCAAATGCCTTACCAACCTACATTTGAACAAGAAAACAACCTTTTTCTCATTTTGGCAGGCTTCTATTTCACAGGTGTGAACTCTAGAGGAGAATATGAACCCATGAATAGATGACCTGTTCATCAAAGGACAAGACCATGCCAACTTATGAATTTTCTTAGCACAAGGACACTTCCTTGCAGGCATTTCCAAATGGCCCCTTAGCCTTGTGAATTCAACACTTAGACAATTTTTTGAATATGCAAAACAATATTTTTCCTACTTTGGCAAATTGATTTCTTGCACATGTGACCATCATAAGGAAAAATGAAAGCATGGGTGGATAAAAACTTCAACAAGGAACAGATCTATGTCACCCTATGAATTTTATTAGCACAAGGACACCTCCTTGCAGGCATTTCCAAATGGCCTTTTAAACTGCTAATTCATCACTTAGACAAATATTGTCAAACCCTAGGGTAACATGAGATTTTTATTTTCACCAATTTTGAAGTGTGAGATACCCAATGGATAGAGGCCAACAAGGTGACTTCATCTAAACCAATTTCTCCTCTTTAAGCCTCTTTCTCTCTCCTCGGCGGGCATGTTACTGGAGTAGTGCAAATTAAACTGGGAGGCACTTTTGGCAGATTTATATCTTCCTCCTCAGAGACTCTTTGGACAATCTGATACCATGCTTGGATGCACCAAACAACATTCTAGAGATCCATACTCTCAAAATATTTTAATACATCAACCACAAGAGATGGTGGGCATTTTACAGAGGTCACTTAGGCAGTTTTAGTGATTTTACACTTAGACAATTTTTGCACTTTCCTAGACTTGGTCCAGTCTGCCTGAGTGCCTGTTTTGGCAGATCCATAACTTCTTCTCCAGACACTTCCAAGTCAATATGAGAACATGTTCAGGTAGAAAAAAAAAAACCTACAAGATGACCATATGGTGCGGGAATTTTCTTCAACCCACAAACTATGGCAGGCATTTCCCTGAGGCCACCTAAGCAGTTTTGCTACTTTGGTGTAAAAGCAACTTGAAACCCTGTTTTGGCAGGCTGTTATCTTTGTCATCAAACACCTTCTGTTAAAACTAAGTCCATGTTTGGATAACCTCTTTGACAAGCTAGAGCATGATAGTTGCAGATAATTTTTATCATTCTCCCATGAGTTCTGGCGGGCATTTTCCCAAGGCCACCTAGACCAGTTTTCCAACACTTAGCCATTTCCAAAAATTTCTCCAAGGTTTATCCTGAAACCCTATTTTGGAAGACTTATAACTTTCTCCTTGTAAATTATTAAGGAAAACTTATACCATGGATAGATATCCACTTCAACAAGCTATAGCCCGGTATGCTGGTGCATGCATTTTTCTCAAACCATGAATTATGGCAGGCATTCTCTTAGAGCAGTTTTGACTACTTTTTCCATACTCAGTCAATTTCCAAAGATTCACAAACTTGCCATACTTTTCTAGAATGATGTCATATTGTAAAATTGACTTCATGATAACACTAGAACACCATCATGTGTCTTTCTAGCTTCATCACACATTCCATGTCATCACTTCCTTCAACGCTTCTGCAATTCACATGGCCAAGAATCCCAAATTCCATGATCGAACCAAACACATCAACACTAAATATCACTTGATTCGACATCATGATGAGGCCAACAACATTCATCTGACACATTGTTCTACTTCAGATCAAATTGTAGATATATTTACTAAAGCATTGGGTCATGAAAAATTTGAAAAATTCAAAATGTAGCTTGGAATGTCATATGTCCCTTTAGTTTAAGGGGGGTAATTTCAACTAATATTTTGGGGTTAGTTATATCATTAATAGTTAGTTAACAATTTTATTTAGTTAATAAGTTATAGAGACATAACTATCTCTTCTTGGTTTTGTATGTATATAAATACCTCCGATGTTTATCAATAAAATGTATTACATTGTAGAGTTTTATTTCTCACAACATGTTTCAGTTGAATACCTCTGAGCTAAAGAAAAAGATGGAAAATATGTCAATGAAAGTTGTACTGGACTGGAAAAAAGAAAGAAAAGATGTCAATGAAAGTTGTACTGGACTAGAAAAATGAAAGAAAAACAAAACTGTTCATTAGAATGAGACTCCACTCAATCATTGTACCTTCACTTTACATTTCTTCATTTCAAAAAATATTTGTGATTTAAAATGTCTTAGGCTTTAAAATACTAAAATTGCCAAATTTTGAATTTAAAATATTGCAAAAAAACATTAGGAAAATAATGGAATGGATAACATTGAAAGTAAATGCTCACAAAAACATGGATTGCAATGCAACGACTGGAAAAATAAATATAAGCTACTCCTAAAGAAAAAATAATGAGCCAAAGAAAAAAGTTGAACTGGATGTCAATGATATGAACTAAAGAAAGAAAGAAGAAACCAAAAGAACTTTTCACTGAAGTGAGATACTCCACTTTTATGTTCTTCATTTAAAAATAATAATATTTCTCATTAAAGTGGTTTGGACTTTCAAATATTACAATCATATGTTATGTTTGCAGTATTAAATTTTGAGTTTAAAATATTGTAAAGAAACCAAATATGAAAAAATAAAGATTTGAATGTATACTTTTTTTCATAACTAAAATACATCCCTTTATGAAATGAAAAAGATGTGCCAACAAAACATTACATCAATAGAGAATCGAGAATACTTCTCATTACCCTTCGGCCTTTCATAGATACAAAATTACATCCACCTTAGAGCTATACTCATCAAGGTATTCTAACTACTAACATATGTATTGTCATATACTTTTATTCTCTTAACCAAAGATAAAAGGAAAAAAAAACCTTAAAGGAAAGTTGTATTGCATTAGTAAAAAGAAAAAAAGAAAGAAAAACCAAAATATTGTTTAAAAACATTAAGAAAATAATGGAATGGATAGTATTGATTTCTTGCACATGATTTCCTACTTTGGCATATTGATTTCTTGCACATGTGACCATCATAAGGAACTGAAAGCATGGGTGGATAACCAATTCAACAAGGAACAGATCTATCTCACCCTATGAATTTTATTAGCACAAGGACACCTCCTTACGTGCATTTCCAAATGGTCTTTTAAACTACTAATTCAACACTTAGACAAAAATTGTCAAACCCTAGGGTAACATGAGATTTTTATTTTCACCAATTTTGAAGTGTGAGACACCCAATGGGAATGCTTTGAAATGAGTGAGCAGGGAATTTTCAAAATGAAAATGTTGGCCACATGCAAAACTTTGGAGTATGAAAGTTTGAGAAATATTACGATGATTTAGAGAAGTTATTTGTAAATTTATTTTTGAGATAAATATTTTGCAACTTACTCGATGCAATGAGTGCTAAGCGGACTACTCAATATAATAATAAATTTGTCATCCTGAATAATATTGATGGGATATTGGTCATGCCTTAATGACATACTCTATGAAAATAATTCAAAAAATGTTAGTTCAGCTTTATAAGGTTCAAATTCTTAAAGATATATATTCACATGGTTTTGTGGTAATGCCTTGATTATAATTTATATGTAATTGCAGTAGACACTTGGACACCTATTGGAAGTAGTGCACATTCAAGAATAGACTAGGAAAATTTCGGGCATTTTACAAAGGTCACTTATGGAGTTTTACCAGTAATTTTATACTTAGACAATTTGTGCAATTTCTAAAGTGGATTTTTTATTTCACCAAAATCCTAGACCAATGCCACTAGATGATGTACTAAACCTCACTGAGCACACCTAAGCTTATTTCACTCTCAGACTCATCTCCATTTTCCCTAGGTGGGAATTTTACTGCACTTGGTGCAAACTGCCTAAAACCCTATTTTGGAAAACCTATACCTTCCTCCTCAGACACTCTCAAGACAAAATGAGACCATGGTCAGACATAAAAATCAATAACCTACAACTTGACCATATGGGGCAGGAATTTGCTTTAACCCATGAATTATGGAGGGAATTTTACTGAGGCCACTTAGGCAGTTTCACTCCCTCTGGTGCAAAAGAGCCTGAAACCCTATTTTGGCAGACTTATAACTTCCTCCTCAGACACTCTAAAGACAAACTGAGACCATGTTCAGGTAGATAGATCAACAAGATTCATCCTGGTGCTTCAAGATATTTTTCATCATTCTCCTATGACGTACGGTAGGCATTTCCCCAAGGCAACTTGGACCAATTTTCCAACACTAGCCATTTTTCATAATTTCTCCAGTTCATTCTGAACCCCTGTTTTGGAAGACCTATATCTTTGTCATAAAGAACTCTTTTGAAGAAATGAGACCATGGTTAGTTATCGAATTCAACAACCTACAACCTAACAAGAAGGGGCGGGAATTTTCCTTAACTCATGAATTATGGCAGGCATTTTAGTGAGGCTACTTAGGCAGTTTTACTCCCTCTAGTGCAAAACAGAATGAAACTTTGTTTTGGCAGACTTATAACTTCCTCCTCAGACACTCTCAAGACAAACTGAGACCATTTTCAGGTAGAAAGATCAACAAGCTTCATCCTAGTGCTTCTAGATATTTTTTATCATTCTCCTATGATGTACGGTGGGCATTTCCCCAAGGAAACTTGGACCAATTTTTCAACACTTAGCCATTTTTCAGAATTTCTCCTAAGTTTATTCTGAACCCCTGTTTTGGCAAACCTATAACTTTGTCATAAAGAACTCTTTTGAAGAAATGAGGCCATGGTTATATATCCTATTCAACAAGCTACAACATGACAGGAAGGGTCAAGTATTTTCCTTAACCCATGAATTATGGCCGGAATTTTACTGAGGCCACTTAGGAAGTCTTACTCCCTCTGGTGCAAAAAATCCTGAAACCTTGTTTTGGCAGACTTATAAATTCCTCCTCAGACATGATTATGGGAAAATGAGACCATGGTTAGATAGAAACTTCAACAAGTTATATCTTGATATGATGGTGCATGCATTTTTCTCAAACCATGAATTATGGAGGGCATTTTCCCAAGCCCACCTGGACTAGTTTTCCAAGACTTAGCCATTTTCAAGAACATCTCCAAAGTTTATCCTGAAACCCTATTTTGGAAGACTTATAGCGTTCTCCTCATAAATTCTTATGGAGAACTGAGACCATGAATAGATATCCACTTCAACAAACCATAGCCTTATATGATCGTGCATGCATTTTTCTCAAACCATGAATTATCGCAGGCATTCTCTTAGAGCAGTTTTGACCACTTTTTCCATACTTAGTCAATTTCCAAAGTTTCACAAACTTGCCAAACTTTTCAAGAATGATGTTAGATTGCAACACTGACTTAATGATTGCACCAGAACACCCATCATGTGTCTTTCCAGCTTCATTACAAATGCCACATCATCATACATGCCACATCATCACTTGTAGGTCCATTTTGGAAACTAGGGTTTTCCGTAGCAAGGGAGTTTGCAATTTTTTCACATGGGGGTCAAATTTGCAAAATCATCGACCGGGGACTTATGGACAGCGTTCCCAACTAGAACCTTCCTATACACACTTGTAGGACTTCCCAGAACCTGGTTTTGTTGCACGGTTGGAATTCTATGGCTCGAGTAGGTATCCAACTCGTGTCCTTGAAGGTCTTTGGGATGCGAGTTGGAACAAGCCATAGAATGATGGTCGTGACTCGGATAAAAAAACTGTCGATTCTGTTGGATTCAAGAAATCAGGCTAGTGCTAGGGGTGCCCCTCTCCTCTGATCCCATGGACCAGGTGTCATCTTTTATGTCCATTTTGGAAACTAGAGTTTTGCTCAGTAAGGGAGTGCACAATTTTTGCACATGGGGGTCAACTCTGAAAAATATTTTACCGGGGACTTATGGCTAGCATTCCCAGCTGGAACCTTCCTAGACACACTTGCAGGACTTCCTGAAATGCAGATTTGTTGCATGGTTGGAATTCTATGCCCCTGGTAGATATCTAACAGGTGTCCCTGAAGGCCTTTGGGATGCGAGATGGAATGAGCCATAGAATGACGGTGATGAAGATGATGATGATGACGATGATGAAGATGTTGATTAGGAAGAGGGAGATGACGATCATGATGATGATGATGATGATGATGATGATGATGATGATGATGAAGATGAATATGAAGATGATGAAGCTGATTATGATGAAGATGATGATGATGATGGCGGTGGTGGTCATAACGACGACAACAATGATGATTATGAGGAGGAGGAGGAGGATGAGAACTATAATGATGAGGATGATGATGATGATGACGAAAATGATGATGATGATGAAGATGACGAGGATGATGATGATGAGGATGATGATGATGAGGAGGATGAGGATGAGGGTGAGAATGATGAGGATGATGTTCATGATGATGATGATGATGATGATGAATATGTTGTTGATGATGATGATGTTGATGATGGTGGTGGTGGTGGTGGTGATGAAGATAATGATGATGATGAAGATGACGATGATGGCGATGATGAAGATGATGATGATGAAGATGATGAAGATGTTGATTAGGAATAAGGAGATGACGACGACGACGACGACGATGATGATGATGATGATGATGATGATGCTGAAGATGATGAAGATGATGATGATGGTGGTGGTGGTGGTGATGAAGACAGCAACAATGATGATGATGATGACGATGAGGATGAGGATGATGATGATGAGGATGATGATGATGATGATGATGATGATGATGATGACTAGGATGATGATGATGATGATGATGATGAAAATGACGATGATGATGAAGATGATGAGGATGATGATGATGAGGATGAGGATGCAGGTGAGGATGATGAGGATGAGGATGATGATGATGATGAAGATGTTGATGATGATGATGATGACGATGATGATGATGATGAAGATGAATATGATGATGATGATGGTGGTGGTGTTGAAGATGATGGAGCATGATGAATATGATGATGATGGCAATCATGGCGATGATGATGATGAAGATGTTGATTAGGAAGATGGAGATGTAATGTTCCCATTTTTACCCTATGGCATTAAAATCGTAAATGATGTAAATATCATTATTAAATCATGGTGACGAGTTCAAGGCCAAGGCTCCACCATCAATTTAGTGATGCATATGGTTTATGTGCCAGCGAGGCACATTGGAATTTCAATATCATGTAAATATGCATTTTAATAAAATGCCCACAACTAGCTATGCAATGCAACAAGAGATGGGGGCATGATTTTACAAGGAATTGGCAGGGAAAACATTCAAACCTTTGAGCCAATCAAGTCAAGCCAAATTTCAATGAGAGAACCCATAAAACCCTCAACTACCCATGTTGACTTTTGTACCCAATCATTCATTTCTCCCAAGAGTTGGGTGAAGTAGTTAATTCCTTGGGGAATGGAGAGGTATGGCTGTCCAAATTCGGGTATGGGAAAGCCACCCTTCATAGAAAATCGTGTTTTGGCTTCTTGGGAAAGAAAAGAGCCATGAATTGCTCCCCATGTCATTACCCATCAACCAGTTTTTCTCTCTCACGAATTGGGAGCTGGCTGGGCGTTTTTCCCCATCGAAATTATGTGTTTTCCTTCATTCTTAGCTGGGAGAAGGGCGTTTTTGTGTTATATAAAAGTGGGGAAGAAGGGGAATCAAACTAGGGTTCCATAGAGACCGTTTGGGACACAGGATGCTTAGATAGTTGGGGGAGAAATCCTTTTCCTTCATGTGATTGTTTTTCCCCATTCCACAATCCGTTTTTGGCTTGAAACGATTTGGGGAAAACCCATGGCCATCTTGTTTGTAAATCCCATTGTTAAACATGTGTATCCATGCCCAATGATTGTGCTTGTTGTGTGAGAAAAGATTATGTTGGGGTATGGGATATGCATATCCATTGCTTTGGCTTGAGCTTGAGTGCAAGCATCCATAAATGAAAAGGGTTCAGTTTTAGCGTGATAAACCTAGCTGTGGAATGGCTTGGCTTAGATGTAGTGATTATTTGGCTGTGTGTGAGTATGAATGTCCCATTTTCCTTGTAGAAATCATGCCCATCTCGGGGGTGGCCTCTGAGTGCTGAAAGAATACAGGCTGGGCAGAGACCTATGGTTGGGTGGAACGTTGCAGCGACATAGCTAGTTGCTTGGGAAAATTGCACAATAAAGATGAGTATATTCTTTATGTGTATTTACTTCTGCAATGATTAATTTGATGATTATTTTGATATGTTGGATGGGTATGAAGTTTGTGTGAGGATGGTGTTTTATTCCACTGTGCATATTTGCTTAATTTTCATCTACACACTTTAGATTTTATTTGTATGAATCTAATGAATGGGATGAGTTTATGTAAAAGCCCCACAAATTGGTATCATGTTCCCTTCCTTGAATTGGGTCCACGGGAGGGGACGTTACAGGAGATGACAGAATGAAAAATCACCCAACAAGGGAAAGCTATTAGATACCTAAGTATCCTTGTCGGTGTTATTGTCTCATTAGTTCAACAAAGATTATTAAGTAAGATTGAAAGTAAATTACAAAAGTAATCTTGTGGAGATATATCTCTAGAAATTAAACTTAGCATCTTGGATAGGACCTATCAACTAACCATTTTTTCCTATTACATTTATCATCATAATTAAAAAATGGAAATGGATTTAAGAAGGTCCTTATGGAGATGAAAATGAGGAAAAAATATCTATGTTCGATTGTTTGGAAAATTCATGCTTCCTTAGAGACAACGTTGCTTGGGAACTATGTACTCTTTATGAAGACAAAGGAGACCTATGTTTCATTGATATACATTATGGAGGAAAATCTTGGCATTGGATTGGATTGTAAGAGCCACATATGGAAAATCTTATCAATCTACTATACGAAATTTTGGATGCAAATTCTACTTGCAACAATACTTGGTCTTATCAAACATCACATAATGAAGTTTCAGGTATACACAACTATCTTCCTCTAAACAATTAACAATTTTGGAGAAAATAATATAATTTCATACCCATCTTGTGGCACTAGATTTTTGCGCCTTTCCATAGTCTATGAGTCCTTATCCTATGCATACAAATCCTTTACATGTTCAAATCCAACTATCTCAATACACATTGTATTCAATCTCAGTGTTCTCCTAGTCATAGAGGACAGAGTTTAAGAATAGAGGACATAACGACAGATTTTAAGCATAGAGGACATAACGACAAATTTTAAGCATAGAGGACAGAGTTTTCTGAATCAAAACCACAAATTTTCAGATTTCGGCATGCCCTGAAAATCCTTAGACAAGACCGGATTGAAACTTAATACGTACGCCCAAAAAACCTTGATTAGATGGGCCTAAAAATCCCTAGACAAGCTGGAAGTTGTAGATTTATCTCAAGTAGTTGCAAGAATTTCAAAAAAATAGCGCAGATCTGTGATCTTTCTCGTGATCGTGCAGGAGAAATGGAGAAGACTCAGCAAACGTTCAATCAAAGGATCAGATGATAGCGATTGATTTTTTTTTTGGGATTTATCCCACATTGGCAACGGATTATTTTTTGTAAGAGTTTATATGGGCCCGCCTCTCTAGTTGTATTCGACACGTAGTGCGAAGGTATGGTCGGGGCTCTAGGTGCTTGGACTTCACAAGGAGTCACTAGCCTCGAGCCCAGGAAGACCTGGCGGCCCCCCTACCTTTTGGAAGAGGCGACAATGACCATTTATTAACAACAAATTAAAAAATAATATGTTTTGATGGCTATGAAAACATTTTTTTAATTAACAACAAATTAAAAAATAACATGTTTTGATGGCTATGAAAAACATTTTTTTAATGTACTTATTGTTTAAAATGAAATATATTTATTCCATCAATTTTGGCTTGCGGGGTTGATGAAGACAATATTGATGAAGAGGAGGAGGATGATGATGAGGAGGAGGAGGAGGAGGAGGAGGATGACAACGATGATGACAACGATGATTGTGAAAATGCATAAATTATTTTATGGTTCTAGAGTATAACTTAAAATTGTTTATGATTAGTATGACAAACAACAATCAATATGAATATAAATGACATTCTTCATACATTCAAAGAAATCACATTTACGAATAGAGTGGTGATGAAATTGTAATGTCCCCCATTTTGACGTTGTAAATATTTTGGGCTACAATGTAAATAATATATGCATATTATGTATGATTCCTGGCATGGAGCTCAAGGCCAAGGCCCCACTAGTGAACGCTTGATCTAGAAGAGGCAAGTATTTGATATTATGCTACCCATGTGCTAGTGAACCATGGGAATTGTAAATATGCATTTTTATATAAACGCCCACAACTAGCTATGCAATGCAACAAGAGATGGGGGCATGATGTTACAAGGAAATTGGGAGGGAAATATTCAAACCCTGGAGCCAATGAATTCAAGCCAAGTGTCAATGAGAGAACCCATCAACCATCAACTACCCATGTTGACTTTGGTTCCCAATCATTCATTTCTCCCAAGAGTTGGGTGAAGTAGTTAATGCCTTGGGGATTGGGGAGGTATGGCTATCCAAATTCGAGTATGGGCAAGCCACCCTCATGGAAAACCGTGTTTCTCCTTCTTGGGCAAGAAAACACCCACGAATTGCCTTCCCAAGCCATTATTCATGGTCAGACTTCACTCTCTCACGTTTTTGGAACTTGCTGGGCGTTTTTGGAGCTTGCTAGGCGTTCTTGGAACTTGCTAGGCGTTTTTGGAACTGCCTAGGCGTTTTCTAGCCACGTTTTTTCTGGTTTCCCTGGGTCTTCTAATTGGGAAGAGGGCGTTTTTTTGTTGCAAACCTGTTGGGAGCTGTATGGGCATTTTTCTCCACTATTTTCCAGTGTTTTCCTTCCTTTTTGGCATTGTTGGGAACTCGTTTTGCATTACACACCTGTTGGGAAGGAGAGAGCATGATTTGGGGGTTTGTAAAGACCATTGCTTCTCTTTGAATGCCCATTGACATTTTCTAAAAACGAATTGCCTTTCCAGGGTTGTTTTCCCCATTCCTCACTTTGTTTTTGGGTTGTCCACATTTTCCATCCATACCCAACACTTGCGGGTTTTGCTGTTATGTGTACCCATGCCCAGTTTATGAGTTTACTGTGTGTAGGATATTGTTGGGGTTGAAATGGGTCTCCATTTTTTTGGCTTGAGCTTGAGTGGAACCATCCACAAATGAAGAGGGTTCAGACTTAGCCTGATAAACCCAGCACTGGTCTGGCTTGGATTAGATCCAAATGATTATTTGGCTGTGTATGAGTTTGAAATCCCCTTTTTCCCTTGTAGATATCATGCCCAGCTTGGGGGTGGCCTCTGAGTGCTGAAATAATACAGGCTGAGCAGAGACCTACGGTTGGGAGGAACATTGCAGCGACATAGCTAGTTGTTCGGGACAACATTGCATCAAGATGAGTATTTTATTGGGTATTTAGTTCTGCAAATGTGTTAATTTGTTGATTGTGTTAAATTGAATAACATTCATGTAATATGTGTGTGGATGAGGTTTTCATTCCGCTGTGCATGTTTAATTGATTTACATTTGCACATATGTATTTATTTTCTTTAGAATCTAATGAATGGTTGAGTTTGCTTAAAAAGCCCCATAGATTGGCTTCACGTTCCCTCCCTTGCCTTTGGTCCAAGGGTGGGTACATTACATTTTGGTATCAGAGCTTATGGTTCAACACTACGGCTGTTGGGCCCTTCATAGAGATATAAATCATTGCGTGCATATATATATTTAGTATTTGCAATTAAAATGAATTAAAGAAACCTGAAGCTCCCATGGATTCTAATTGATTAGGATGGGAAGTCATTTCCATTACTGTTTTGGGGATGGTTTCGAAAACTACTTGCATTGATTCCATTCTATGAAGTTGAGGAAGGAGGAAGAAAATCCCTTTTCAGGTTGAATGATTACTTTACATTATTCCAATGTAGTAGCATTCAGTTTTGCAGTTGCCTGTTTCAGGTTGAATGCTTGCCATCTTATACTATTTTGTTGTTTTGATTGTTTTATTCTTGACATGAAGAGATAAAATTTATTACATCTTTTTATTGTTCTGTTATATGCGAAGTATGAGCTCTAATTATGCGTCCCGTTGAGCAATTATCATCACAGAAAGAAGGGAAAATTTTTGAATTTTTCTAAGTGTTTTTGAAATTTTTTCCTAAGGCTACGGCAACGAAAATTAGGCTAAATTTCTGCCACGCGCACAGCGAAGTTATGTTAAAATTCTACGACGTGCGGCGGCGATTTTTAGCCTAAATTTCTGCGATGCGCGCGGCGAAATTAAGATTAACTTTGCGACGTAGCGGCAGAAGTTACGCTAACTTTCTGCGATGTGCGCGGCAAAGTTAAGGTTAATTTCTGCGATGCGCGTGGCAAAGTTAAGGTTAGTTTCTGCGACGCATGGCGAAGCTATGTTAAAGTTTGCGATGCGCAGCGGTGAAATTAAGGTTAATTTCTACGCATGGCAACGGCAATTTTAACACTAAAATCTGCAATGTGCACGCAGCAAAAATAACGATAAAATCAGTGACACCGACGGCCATTTTAACCTTAATATTTGTGACACTGGCGCAAAAGATAGGGCTAAGACCTGCGCTACGACGGGGGAGTTAAAGTTAAATCTAGCGATGGTCACAGAAGTTGACCCACGACCAGCGATGGGAGGAGAAAAAAAACAAAAAAAAGTATAGAGCCCAAAACTTGATTTTTGGGTAGAAGGAGCAGTCGGGCACAAAATGGGATGATTCCTGTGGGGCTTGGAGGCAATTAACGAAGGCCATGAAAGAACCAGAGAGGGTCCTGAACCCAATATGCTCCAATATGACAGAAAATGGAGAATAGTGACTTTTGTAAGATAGTGTCCCGAGGCTCGACGAAAGGTCAGTTTGAGCTGAAATTGATATGGCACAGTCATGGAGTAGGCACAGTGTTAAGTTTGGAATCTTGGAGCCGAAATCCAAAGGGTGTGGAGTTGGAGTGAGCAAGATGGCCAAAAAGCACTGTTCTGGGACACTTTTTCGAGATTTTGAAAATCTTGTGGATAGTGAAAGTGACCCTATATGTTGGAATAAATTTTTTTACTGAACTAGACATTTTATCTTCTCATTAATAGGGACAGTTTCTGTTAGGCAAAGATTTTCCCGAAATGCGTAGATTGGGAGATAGCCATTTTTGGCTGAATTTTGAGATTTTGGGGGAAAAATTAAAAGTTAAAAGTAGCCAAACCCCAAATTTTATAGAAGTTGGCTAGTGCATCGGAACATGTATCCGAAGGTTGTTGAGTGTTCCTTGTTATATGGACTACCTTTTCCCGGTAGATAAGTTTTCATGACTCTTCCTAAATTTACTTCTACCAGCAGCTGAAGTTGGCCTTCCAGAGTAAAATTTCAGATGTGTAAAAGTGCAGAAAATTTGGGCAAAGTTTACATTTTTGGAAGAGTGTAAATTCCATGTCCTAGATCGGAATGGATCACGAGGATAGGCGTTGGAAAGCGTATCTAGAGGAGAACAGGGATGCATGACCAAAGATTGAATGGGGTCCACATGTATCATAGATATTTGGTGCAGAAGAGTGCCAGCGATTGTTTTGACAAAAACAAAATTTTTTGTGCATATGGGCAATTTCTACAATTGCATGACTGGAAGGAAATCAGACCAACTATGATATGGAAGAGGGATTCCATTCTACGATGAGGGATTGGAAAGGGATAGTTCCTTAACCCCCTTTTTGATATCGTATTTATAATTACAAAATTGTCATGCATATAAACTATGGCATAGGAATGTGAAAATGTAAGAGATTGCATAGATCCATATGCACTAGATGGCATATTAAAAAACATTGCATAGTGCATGTGGAAATGTTGTGCATGAATAGGATATTGCATATTGGTCAAATAGTGAAGTTTTACATATGCAATGAGCCACTTAAGATAATGATTGTGCTTGCTAATAATTAGTTGTGTCTGCATTGATTGTAGGACAAAATACAACTGAAGCATAGCTAAAGACGAGGATGATGTTGTTGCATATGACCAACAACCGTATGAGGAAGGGATGGTGCAACAAATCTATGATCATGCGGTTGGAAAAAGGACTGTGTATCCTTGCTAAGAGGCCAATTGATCATGTGACATCAAGTGATGTTAATATCAGCCATGCAGGTAATGGTTATTGGTGCATAAATGGCATGAATGTTGAAAGAGGATTTGGTAAGATCCCTTCAACTATGTTTGAATTATGTTGAATGCATAGTACTCATAACTTAATGCAAGGTAGCATTGAGGAAATGTGCATTAAAATATTATGCACAATCTTGTGGTTATGCATTGAGTGAATGCACATTAAAAGATTATGTGCGTGATGTAAATGTGCATGCATAGGTATAGGTGCACATGATGATATGCATTGTGAGAATGCATGATTGTGATGTATGTTTCATTGCAATTAGATAATAGATGGAATGGTGAACTATTATCAATCTTAAGAGCAAGAGAATACTTGCATAAAATGATGAAATCGAACCATGCAACTCCAGTATGGTAATGATTCACATGAAGTGAATGATTTTGGTGATATTACAATACTTCAGTGATTGTGGAAGTAATGAAATATTATGTGCATAAATACTTACAATGTGCTTGGTTGTTTGAAGTTTCAGATTTCAGGGAGATTGTTTTGAGCATGGGAAATATGGGTAAGTCCATGATGGAGATTGGAATCTACTATGAGCAAGAGCCAAACGATATGAGAACAGACTCATGGCTAAGTGAATTGATTTCTGCAAAGGACAGAACTGCAAATTCATACTTGAATTTAATTATTAATGCCATTAACTGATTAGATAAATCAGATTTGAATTCTATTGTTAAATGCTGCTAACCGTTTGGCTATTTGATAAATGTGCTAGGAAGACCAGGAGTGATGGCTTGCAAAAGCCAAACTAGATGGGGAAGGACCCCATGCTTTGGAAATGGGTTTCAAGTGAAACGCCATTGATAATGTCTCAGCCAAACCACATGTCGGTAAACCATGAGAGTGAGATGGTAAAGTTATGCCAAGAAGGCATGTGAGATACATCTACAAAATGAATGAGTATTCTGTGACCCTAGACAAGAACATGCATGTCTAAATTATTAGGGTTAATATGCAGAGCATGCTCTATTTTGTTTATATCATTGCATAATGCCTGAGTATGATTAGGGCCTACATGGCACACATCGGGAAGGGGGTGCACACCTTGTCTGGTGCTGGGTCATGGGTTTTCAATATTGACTACACCCTAAGGGAATGGACGCATTCCTGGTGTTTCGATACTTGATAGTGAATGATATGAAATGTAGTTAAGAATTTGAACATCAACACTGATGAGCTTCCTTATCCTCTTGTGTTGTCAGCCTGCACAGATGTAGATTGGTACTGCACATTAAGAGGCAAAGTGAAGAAGGGTATGCAAAAGGACTGTATAGGAATTGGTAACCTTTCTATGCTCACACGAAATATTACCAAACGGGATGGACAAGCCCGAAGAGCTGTGTAATAAGAAGGGGTATCACCCTTGTGTGAGTGGGGCCATGCTAACTTGCAGTCAAGAAAGTCACCTATAAAGTTCCAAAAAGGAACCACCTATTTGCACCAGAAAAGGAGTGATGTCCTTGTATGAATGAAGAGTTGTGTGTGAAGGGTTGTGGTGCGAGAAGGTGTGGTGGCATTGGTGAAGGAATAGAATCTCTATAGGGACAGTAGTAGGAGGGTGGGCGCCAAGACTGATTGAAAAACCTGAGATGCCTATGGCTCCATAGTAGAGCCTTGACCTATAATGGTCAGGTGGCACATTTTCCTTCCATTGGTCGATGACCTAGACGAATGTGCTGGCTCGGCAATGGAGAGGGCCAACCAGGTATGGAACTGGTTGGGCACCACCAAATGCTTGGTAAATCCAGCCGGCGTGAAGGTGTACTGGTGAAGCCTTAACTACATCCAAGTCCATAGGCGATTCTAAGGCTTACAAAGCGAAGCAGGATCCTGTGGACCAGAGGGGAAATGCGCAATACAGTTAAGTATTCGTTTTCATTTATGTCTTGTTTGGAATAATGAAGATTTCAGGTATAAGTCTTCTAACAGCTAAGTTGATACAGTATTGTTTCATTGTTGGAAACCTTGGTCATTGTAGGAAGGCAAGACCCTGAAAGACTATAAATTGTTGGTAAAACTAGAGAGTAAATGAGTGGGCGATATAAATTATTGAGAAATCCAGGGAGTAGCTAGTTGAACGCTATAAATTTCTTGATAAGTCCAGAGAGTGACTAGTTGGGCATTAACTACTCGATATGGTAAAGCAGCGTGTACACTGGCCCAACACCCCTTAAACAATTGATAAACCCAGTCGACGTACTGGCCTGGGATTTCCTATTCAAATGATTGTGGAGTAGCCTACGTGCTAGCCCAACATTCATAATTGTGTCCACAGGAAATCCAAGGCTTACAAAGCAAAGAAGGATCTCGTGGAATAAAGTGAAGACATCCAATATAGATAAGTATCTGGTTACCTTGCAGCTTCTTGCTTATGAATATACGTGTGTATATGATTTGGTTATGATTTTCTAAACTCTTGTTTAGAGATAAACCCTATGAAAATAAACTAAACATGTGAATTGATTCAATGTTTGAGTGTAGGTATTGTTGGAAGCAAGGACCAGGAAGGCATCATAGGGATGCATATGGACATATGACCGTCCTAAAGAGCTCGATATGAGCAGTAATAAAAGATGGTGCTAGTGAACATGAGTGGGTCCTAGCAACTAGAGGTTCTGTAAGCAGAAGGGGAAGGGGTACCCAAGTTGAAAAGCTTTAGACATACCTTAGACACTAAGTGTCATAGCCAATAAAGGGCAATTCAAGCATTCACATTAAAGTGAAAGAGACTAAGGAGCATGAAACCACAGTGATTGCATAGCTCCATAATAAAACAAGACTAAGAGGGAGAAACTCCTACTCTTCTCTTTCCTTTTGATTGATGCATTTAGAAAACAAAAGATTGTTGAGTGCATGTCATGGCTGAAAATAGATTGCGTTTAACTGCTTGAAATGAATTGTTAATGCTGAAATAGTAAATTTCCTGTGAAAGGATGAACATGAATGAGTTCATGTGTATGTTGGGAAAGCATGAAAAGTGTGGAAGTCCCATGAATAAAGCGTGGACATTCCATGTAAATTGGGAAAATAATTGACTAATTTTAATGTTTATGTTATGCTTGTCCTAACAAAGGATTTCCATGATGAATTTCACAGGAAAGAAGGTGAAACAATTGGTTGCAGCTGGCACAAGAAAGTGTTTCTAGTAAGCAAAGTGTGGTCAGTTGTTTCCATTGACCATGGCAGCAGACCAAGGGCTAATAGAGTTGGCTGAAAGTCTTCTTCAAAAAATTGCCAGGACCTAAGAAAATCTTGGAGAGATGCTCAAGCTACAGAGGCAACGGAATGAGATGAACAACGAGGTTTTGCAGGACTCTATTCGCCTATAAAAAGAGGTAAAAAGCATTCTAGGAGCAATCAATAAAGGAAAGGAAAGTGGATCCATGAAGGAGCATTCATCCAATTGGCCGATTAAAAAACGTTCCAGGTGGGAAGACTCAAAGGAATTTGAGTAGGAAAGGGTAAAGCAACCAATGAAATGTTGGGGATGTGGAGGAAATCATTGCCTCCGTGATTGCCCAATAATGGCGCATCCAGAGGGTAGCCGCCATAAATTTTCCATACTTGTAGATCAGCGGAAAGGTAACGAAAGGGAAGGGATTGTTTTGGAACAATGCCCTCATGCAGAGCTAGACGGTCCCAGCCAGTAGGAACAGTTTGGGAAGGCTAAAGGACTTGATCCCGAAAACCCAAGGAAAGGGTGAAATGTAAGATAGACATTCTTCATACATTCAAAAGAATCACATTTATGAATAGAGTGGTGATGAAATTGTAATGTCCCCCATTTTGACCTTGTAAATATTTTGGGCTACAACGTAAATAATATATGCATATTATGTGTGATTCCTAGCATGGAGCTCAAGGCCAAGGCCCCACTAGTGAATGCTCGATCTAGAAGAGGAAAGTATTTGATATCATGCTACCCATGTGCTAGTGAACCATGAGAATTGTAAATATACATTTTTATATAAAAGCCCACAACTAGCTATGCAATGCAACAAGAGATGGGGGCATGATGTTACAAGGAAATTAGGAGGGAAATATTCAAACCCTGGAGCCAATGAAGTCAAGCCAAGTGTCAATGAGAGAACCCATCAACCATCAACTACCCATGTTGACTTTGGTGCCCAATCATTCATTTCTCCCAAGAGTTGGGTGAAGTAGTTAATGCCTTGGGGATTGGGGAGGTATGGTTGTCCAAATTCGAGTATGGGCAAGCCACCCTCATGGAAAATCCTATTTCACCTTCTTGGGCAAGAAAACACCCACGAATTGCCTTCCCAAGCCATTATTCATGGTCAGACTTCACTATCTCACATTTTTGGAACTTGCTGGGCGTTTTTGGAGCTTGCTGGGCGTTCTTGGAACTTGCTGGGAATTTTTGGAACTACATAGGCATCTTCCAGCCACATTTTTTCTAGTTTCCCTGGGTCTTCTAACTGGGAAGAAGGCATTTTTGTGTTGCAGGCTTGTTGGGAGCTGTATGGGAATTTTTCTCCAGTTATTTCTAGTGTTTTCCTTCCTTTTTGGCATTGCTGGGAACTCGTTTTGTATTACACACTTGTTGGGAAGGAGAGAGCATGATCTGAGGGTTTGTAAAGACCATTGATGCTCTTTGAATGCCCATGGACATTTTCTGAAAACGAATTTCCTTCCCAGGGTTGTTTTCCCCATTTCTCACTTCATTTTTGGGTTGCCCACGTTTTCCATCCATACCCAACACTTGGGGGTTTTGTTGTTATGTGTACCCATGCCCACTTTATGAGTTTACTGTGTGTAGGATATTGTTGGGGTTGAAGTGGGTCTGCATTGTTTTCGCTTGAGCTTGAGTGGAACCATCCACAAATGAAGAGGGTTCAGACTTAGCCTGATAAACCCAACAGTGGTCTGGCTTGGCTTAGATCCAAATGATTATTTGGCTATGTGTGAGTTTGAAATCCCCTTTTTCCCTTGTAGATATCATTCCCAGCTCGGGGGTGGTCTTTGAGTGCTGAAATAATACAGGCTGGGTAGAGACCTACTGTTGGGAGGAACGTTGCAGCGACATAGCTAGTTGTTCGAGACAACATTGCATCAAGATGAGTATTTTATTGGGTATTTACTTCTGCAAATGTGTTAATTTGTTGACTGTGTTAAATTGAATAACATTCATGTAATATGTGTGTGGATGAGGTTTTCATTCCGCTGTGCATGTTTAATTGATTTACATCTGCACATATGTATTTCTTTGCTTTAAAATCTAATGAATGGCTGATTTTTCTTAAAAAGCCCCATAGATTGGCTTCGCGTTCCCTCCCTTGCCATTGGTCCAAGGGTGGGTACATTACAGAAATCAACATCTTACTTACGAGCAAGCCATATTAATTATTAATATGGCTTATATACGCCGATCGGCGTATATCAACCGTATTTAAATGTGTGGTCATGGTTGATATACGCCGATCGGCATATATAAGCCATATTAATAATTAATATGGCTTGCTAGTTTATGGCCGGCGTGCTGCTCAGGTTTGGTTAATTATTATTATTACTATAATAATTAAAAATAATATTATGACCACAATTAATAATATTAATTAAATCTAACGGTTAACCATGGTTGACTATTGTTGATCTTTGTTGACCATGGTTGACCATTGTTGACTATTCAAAGAAGAGACCATGGTTGAGCATTTCTTAGTAGAATGTGACATGGTAGGTCTTGTGACAATGCGACGTGGCAAGTTTTGTTGACTTTTGGTTAACTATGGTTGAGCATGGTTGACTATGGTCCACCATGGTTGACCATGGTCAACCATGAACAAATTAGAAATGAATTAAGATTATTTATATGGTTGACCATGGTCAACCATGCAACCATGGCTCACCATGGTTAACCATGGTTGACTATGGTTGACTAATCTCTCTTTGTTTCTCACTATGGTTGACCATGGCTGAGATTGGTTAACCATGGTTGACATTGGTTAACCATGGTTGACTTTGGTTGATAATGGTTGACTTTTGGTTAACCATGGTTGACTTTGATTTACCATGGTTGACTTTCGTTGACCTTTAGTTAACTATGGTTGACCATTGTTCTATTTTGTTGACCATAGTTGATGATAGTTGACCATGGTTGAGCATTATTGAATTTGGTCTACCATGGTTGACTTTTATTTACCATGGTTGACTTTAGTTGACCATGGGTTACTATGGTTGGCTATTGTTGATAATGGTAGCTCATGGTTGACTATGTTTGACAATAGTTGATCATGACCAACAATTGGTTGACTATGGTTGAGAATGGTTGATTATGGTTGTCCATGGTTGACTATGTTTGACCATGGTTGACTTTCGTTAATCGTGGTTGACTTTGGTTGAACATAGTTGACTTTCATCGACCATGGTTGACTTTGGTTGACAATGGTTGAATTTAGTTGACAATGGTTGACAGTGTTTAACTATGGTTTACTTTCGTAGAATATGGTTGAGCGTGGTTGACTATGGTTGACTATGGTTGACTTTGTTTTACCATGGTTGACATAAGTTGATCATGGTTAAATTTGTCTGACCATGGATGAATTTGGCTGAGTTTGGCTTACCATGGTTGACTTTAGTTGACCTTTAGTTGATTTTGGTTGGCCATGGTTAAACACAATAAACTGTGGTTGAGTTTAGTTGATCATGGTTGACCATGGTTGACTTTTGGTTGTTTATGGTTGACCATGGTTAATTATGGTTGATGGTCGATTATGGTTTATGGTTGATGGTTGACTATGATTTTTTATGGTTGATGGTCGACTATGGTTGTTTATGGTTGACCATGGTTGACTTTGGTTGAAAATGGTTGAATTTTTGTTTACCATGTTTTACTTTGGTTTACCATGGTTGAATTTGGTTGACTTTTGGTTAACTATGGTTGACCATTATTGTATTTTGTTGACCATGGATGACTTTGATTGGCTATGATTGGATTTGGTTGACTTGTCTATGGTTTACCATGGTTGATGATGATTGACCATGGTCGAGCATGGGTGACTTTGGTTGACCATGGTTGACTTTTATTTACGATGGTTGATTTTAGTCGACCATGGGTTACTATGGTTGACCATGGTTGCTCATGGTTGACTATGTTTAACAATGGTTAACTTTGGTTGATCATAGCCAACCATTGGTTGACTAAGATTGTGAATGTCCATGGTTGACTATGTTTGACCATGGTTGACAAGGGTTGACCATGGTTGAATTTCATTAATCTTAGTTGACTTTGGTTGACTTTCATTGACCATGGGTAACTTTCATTGATCATGGTTGAATTTAGGTGACCATGGTTAACTTTTGATGACAATGGTAGACATTTGTTGACTTTGGTTAACTACAGTTTACTTTGAAGAATATGGTTGAGCATGGTTGACTATGGTTGACTGTGTTTTACCGTGGTTGACATTAGTTGATCATGGTTGAAGTTGTTTGACCATGGATATATTTGGTTGAGTTTGACTTACCATGGTTGGCGTTAGTTGACTTTGTTTATCCTTTAGTAAATACCATGGTTAACGTTAGTTGACTTTGGTTGGCCATTCTTGAACATGGTAAACTATGGTTGACTTTAGTTGATCATGGTTGACTATGCTTGAAATTTAGTTGTCTGTGGTTGACCATGGTCAACCTATGGTTAATGGTTAATTATGATTTATTATTATTATTCATGGTTGACTGTGGTTGTTTATGGTTTATGGTGGTTGTTCATGGTCGACTTTGGTTGATTGTGGTTGAATTTGGATAACCATGGCTAGTTTTGCTTTACTTTGGTTTTCCATGGTTGGCAGAACTCAACCATGGTCAACCATAGTTAACCAATGTCAACCATGGTCAACAAAGCACTATGATCGTCAACCAAAGGTCAACCAAAGTCAACCATGGAAAACCAAAGTCAACCATGGTAAACCAACACCAAATGGTCAACCATGGTCAACTAAAGTCAATCATGGTTTACGAAATTCAACAATGGTCAACCAAAGACAAACTTGGTCAACTAAAGTCTACAAAAGTCAACCAAAGTCAACTATAGTTACAGATGACCATGGGTGGCTTTAGTTGACATTGGTTCACTTTGGTTTACCATGGTTAACTTTGGTTGACCATGATTGACCAAAGTCAACCATGGTTGACTTTGTTTTACAATGGTTAACATTGGTTGTTTTTTTTTTACCATGGTTGACTTTGGTTTACTATGGTTTAATTTGGTTGACTTTTGGTTGACCATGGTTGACTTTCGTTTACAATGGTTAATTTTGGTTGACCATGACTCACTATGGGTGACTTTGGTTTACTTTGGCTAACTTTGGTTGATAGGCGTTGACTTTGGTTGTTCATCGTTGACTTTGGCTAAGCATTGTTGAATTTGGTTGACCATGGTTGACTTTGGTTGTCTATGATTAACTTTGGTTAACCATGGTTGACTTTTGGTTGATCATGGTTGAGTTTGGTTTACTATGGGTGACTTTGGTTGAACATGGAAGACTTTTGTTGTTAAGGGTTTACTATGTTTGAGTATGGTTGAATTTATATAAATATCAATGGTATATCACATTTGCATGGTCATCTAGAATTATGTTTAGGTTTTGTTAGATTGTTTTGTATTAGAATGACATTAGATCAAAATATATTGAATGTTTTATATTTACTTATGTTACTTACTTATATGGTTTAAAATAACATACATATTTATTATGATTTTTAGATAATTTTTTATACAAATATATATACTATATTTTTTCTAAACCATGTTAGGATATTAGCTTTGAATTGAAAATTGAAATCTCTTTTAGTACAATCAAATTAAATTATTCCTAGTTCAAACACATATACGCCTATTGAAATGTGACAATATACTTTACTAAAATTTTAAATGTCATATTGCATGTTTCAATGTAAATATGAATTACTCTTAATATAATTTAAATTGATAGGATTTTAAAAACATACACATCTATAGAATTTAATACACACGACATTTTATTATAAAAAAAAACTTGTGTACATTATATTTTTATAAATTTATATATTATATTTTTACTTTTTAAATTTATATTATAATTTTAGGTTTAAGATTTATATTTTTATGAAAGTAATTGTACCATTAAAATATTATAATTTTATGTTTAAATACTTATTTAAAAATGAAATATTAAATCAAAATTTTTATTTTAAAATAATTTGTATTTAGTTTATAATTATAATTAAATAATAATGTTTAAAAATTATAAAATAAAAAATGTAATTCTATATTATTGTTAACAAGATTTATTTCAAAACAAATACATATATTATATATATATATATATATATATATTATAAAACTTGTAAAATAAAATAAGATGTTTAAAAAATCTTAAAACGAACCTTGAGTTAATAACATAAAGCTAGTTACATGGATATCAACATGAATAAATGATATTATCTCATAAATATATAGTATTTTACCTTTGAACTCTATTGCATTATTAATTATCTCATAAATATATAGTATTCTACCTTTGAACGCTGGATTGACCATGCTTCTTGAGGATTGATTGCAGATATATCATAATTGTCATGAAAACACATGTAATTTACACCAGTTTTTTTATCAATCAATGTAGATCGAGAGGAGTGAGTTCATGAGAGGAGTGCGTTCATAAGAGGAGTGAGTTCATAAGTTTGGGTGGAAAACCTGAAAATACTTCTTCAGAAATATTTTCGATGGTTTGATCATTTTGAGTAGATTTATTTAGGTGGAAAACCTGAAAAATAAAATTCTTAATATTGCAAAGGTCAGGCTCGATTTACATACCATGTCTTTTTACTATATTCTTTAGGAATTCCTTTCCTTTATAATGTAAATGTCCAGAAATATTTCATATGGTTTGATAATTTTGAATAGATTTATTTGGGCGGAAAACCTGAAAAATACTTGTGACAAGAAATATTTTCGATAGTTTGATAATTTTGCCAGTAGATTTATTTCGTCGGAAACACCTGAAAATAAAAATCTTAACATTGCAGATTTATTTCTAGGATAGTTGATGTTGCAGATTTTAATGAGTTTTGGGTGCCTTATGAGTTTGGAATGAGTTCTGGTCACCTTAACAAAGAAAGAGCGTTAGCGGTATGGGCTTGCCAAGCAGTATGGGCTTGACAAGATGAGTCGTTATGTTCCCTTCTGTATGAGCCGTGAAGATTAAGGGTGCAAGATGTTTAGCTCTTTCATGTCCCTTCTCTTGATTGGTAGCTTCATTGAGATAATTTTACTCATATCGATATTGGAACTTTGAAACGCGCTTGAAATTCTCACACATTTGGAGTTATAAATGTTAATTGCAAGCTAGCCCATTATTAACTTGCTCGTCTGCACACTTGCGTCACCAGTTATAGAGCACAGGATTTGCAATAGACGATGGCGTTAGGGTTTCTGGATCAATTCTCGCAGCTATATGCTCGCAACTCTTGATTATTGATTAAAACAAATTTCAGCATCATTGATTAAAACAAATTTCAGCATCATTGATTATTGATTAAAAATCCTTCAACATCGAATCAAATCCAATTATTATTGATCAAATAAACATTGAATCAAATCTTTATCATCGTTGATTATTGATAAAAAGAAACTTTCAGCATCAAATATATAAATCTGTCTTTTTTCTCATGTAGAAAATTCCGTATAAATTTTGATGCATGGTATCTTTATATATCCATGTTTTAAAGTTTTAAAAGTATAATTTTCCACACTTTTCAAGGTTTTGAGAGTCTTAAAAGTAACTAAAACATTGAAATTTTCAAAACTAACTAAAACTATGATTCATAATGGAATTTTTATTTCACTAAACTAGTTGACTAAATTTATTGAAAAAACATAGATACTGAGTTTAAAGTTCATTTCTGTATTCTCATCAACATTGAATTTACGTTCATATCAAAGTGTGACATCCCCGGATTCTCATTCGCCTTGAATTTGTTGTAGTGTCATTATTCCTTACAAAGCTGGTCTAGAGTAATGAACAAATAAATAATTATTCAGAAGTAATGCCATTAAAATTATTTCTAAATTGATGAGTTATAAGTTTTTGGAGATCGATAAGCCGATGATTTCCTCATCTTGTCCAAGATGAAGTGCACGCACACGCTCGACATGTTTCTGTATTCGCTCAGTTTCTTGGGATCCAAATTGAGCTTGGCCTCCACCTGATCCAAATTGAGCTTGGCCTGAGTTCCTTGAGCTTGGCCTGAGTTTCTTGGGATCCAAATTCAGCTTGACCTCCACCTGATCAAGAATGGCGGGACCTCCTGGATGGGCGATCCAAAATAATAAACACCCAGGAGGGGAGAAATATAACCTTGACGGAGTGACAGTGAAGCGTTACATTTAGATAAGTTTTCTCAATAACCGATTCTATGAAATATGACAGGTAGACACAACTCAAGCTAAAACTGAAACACCGAGGAAGTGGAGAAAACACGTGGGTGAGAGTGGAGCATTACAACCTCGGATTAAAAAGGCTGCCATGCATGAGCCAAGCGAAGCTTAATAACCCTAATTTTTTTAATAATTGGAGAAGCGTGAGGGCCTTGACACTTGGAATAACCACAATTTTT